>CM033642.1:55553728-55863482 GCA_019512145.1 Engystomops pustulosus
TTGCACAGAAAATAATGCTTAAAGTCAGACAGAAAACTGCCGCAAAGCCCTTAATAAATAAGGGCCAGAGTTTCATTAGTATGTTATCTGTGTGTTACAACAAGCCGTGCACTTGTGTTACATCCCTTGACCATAAATAGTTATTTATCCACAGGAAGTAAACAGTGAAGCATCTTGTTGAAAGACAACAAGTATATGTCTAGTAAACTATGTGGAATTGATACTTATGATATATATAGGAAATTTTGAACTTTTCATTACACAATCACTTACAATTATTTGCTGAAATTGGGCAACTATTTTAGAAATGGATATGAATTTTGAAAAAGTACCCTGAATGACAGGCAAGCCATTTTATGAGATTTTATTTTTAACATATTATTTAACCCCATAGCGCAATAAGACGTACCCTTACGTCTTACTGCGCATGGGGGAGTATGAAGAGGGCTCACAGGCTAAGCCCTCTTCATACTCACCGGGCATTTGCTTCATAATGAAGCAAATGCCCGTCGCTAACACCCGCGATCGGTGCTTGCACCGATCGCGGGTGTTAACCCTTTGATCGCCGCTGGCAAAGCTGCCGGCGGCATTAAAGAGCCGGCGGCGCGTGGGCGCCGCCATCTTGGCTCCGATCGTCACTCCCCGTGACTAGCACATTATCAGAATTGGTTCAATTTACCAGTGGGGTACCACAATAGTGTCCCACTTCTTTTTTTATTTTTTTGCTTTAATATGTTGTACTTAATGCTTGTCCTTGCTGTATAGAGGCGCTGAGCCCAAGCCACCTAGTAGATGTCTGGCTGAGGGAAATCGAACAGGTCAGAGGCTGGTTGTGGACAGGTGAGCGCTGCTGACCTGCTCCTAAGCCATGACAATTAAGGGTTGTATCTGACAAACCCTCGGACTCTTGGCTGGTGTTTTCAGATGTCTTCTGGGAGGAAGTGGATGACCGAGTCAACAACCTTTGGGTTGTTTATCAACACATTGCTGCTAGATGAAAACGGCAGTTCTGGCCTCTCAGAGTCACCCCTGCCCCGACGTCCCCTTAACTGTTCTGTGACCTGTGCCTGCTCCACCTGCCACCTCTCTGTGTGACATATTGGTTAATCAACTATGTTGATTTGACACGGATCTACTTTATCTACCAGAAAACCTTGAAATTTGGGGTATACAGAAGCACAAGAACAGACACCCTAGGATTTTACACAGATTTCTTCCTATTCACTTCAGCAACAAAAAAGAACTGCTATTTGGGGTATACATATGCCCTAAAACGGACACCCTGGGATTCGAGCAGAAATCACTACAGAAAGTATATGGATTTATCAAAGATCTCTTCCTATTCATTTCAGCAACAAAATAGAAATACTATTTGGTATTTACAGATTCCCCAAAATGAACACCCTGGGATAGAAGCAGAAATCACTACAGAAAGTATGTGGATTTTACACTGATTTCTTCCTATTCACTTCAAGAACAAAGTAGAACTTCTATCTGGGGTATACAGATCCCCCAAAACGGTCACCCAGGGATTGAAGCAGAAATCACTACAGAAAGTATGTGGATTTTACACAGATTTATTCCTATTCATTTCAGCAACAAAAAAGAACTGCTATTTGGGGTACACAGTTCCCCAAAATGGACACCGTGGGATTGGAGCAGAAATCACTACAAAAAGTATGTGGATTTTACACTGATTTCTTCCTATTCACTTCAGCAACAAAAAAGAACTGCTATTTGGGGTATACAGATCCTCCAAAACGACACACTTGGAACAAAAATCACTACAGCACAGTACAGTACAAGCAGCTGGACTCTACACACAGCACATGCAGTGTGAAATGCTGACATTGAAAATGGCTGCCTGTTTTTATAGAGCTGTGTGACATCACATAAGATTGCCAGTCCCTGATAGGCTTACAGGTCTGCACATGTGATCGAGGTATATACTTGAAAAATAATTTGGGATTATTTTTGCTCTCCCTGGCAATATTTCTCTCAGTCTCTATTTTTGCGGCCTTTATCTGCTTTTTACAGGATTTATTTTTCTCTCTATAATCCTGTAATGCCTCATCGCTACCTTCACGTTTTAGCACCTTAAATGCTTAACGATATGTTTATTAATGATCTCACATAAACTCATATTCGACATTGTCCCTCTTAGACAATAAGGTCTATTGGTTTGGAAGGAATCATTTGCAAGTGGATTGAAAACTGGCTGAAGGATCGTATCCAGAGAGCTGTGGTCAATGATTCCTACTCAAAATGGTAACTAGTAGAGTTGGGCAAATTTTTCAAAAATTCAATTCACAGAGTTTGATGAATTTTCCAACAAAATTTGATTTGACCTGAATTGAATCATGATGAATCACATTAAAAAACAGGTATTTCCTTGCTGCAGAGAGTCTGTAGGGTGTTGTAGATTCTACATATACACAAGCTCGACTCTTCTGGTGTCTTAACAAAAAAACTGCCACACTGCCGAGGTGGTGATTTTACTGCCAACACTCTGCACTGAGTGACTACTAATGCCGATGCCTTGCTGAGCACCTGTGACACTGCTTACTTGGACCTGCGAAGCGGCCATTTAGCTCCTGTCCTTGCACTGCTGCCACCCTGCTGATTTACAGCCACAGTAGCTACTGCTTGCTCAGCTGCCTGAGGCAAAATCTGACACCCTCTTCTCCTGACGTTGATGATGAATCCCTGGCTTCACCCAGCTCCACATGCTATCGGCTACATCATCATCAATTTATGTTTCCCTGTCACTGCTATTCCCCTCAACAATCTCATAATGCACAGCCTGACTACTTGCAAGTGCAACATAACCTTCCATGCCACTCTCCACATCTCTACTTCTACATCACCTACTGCACAAAGCAGCGGATGTCTGCCCCACCTCTTCACTGCCAAGCAGCTGCTGACTGTTCTTAATGCTTGTCCTTGCTGTATAGAGGCGCTGAGCCCAGGCCACCTAGTAGATCTCTGCCTGAGGGAAATCGAACAGGTCGGAGGCTAGTTGTGGACAGGTGAGCGCTGCTGACCTGCTCCTAAGCCATGCCAACTAAGGGTTGTATCTGACAAACCCTCGGACTCTTGGCTGGGGTTTTCAGATGTCTTCTGGGAGGAAGTGGATGACCGAGTCAACCAATCGACAACCTTTGGGTTGTTTATCAACACATTGATGCTAGATGAAAACGGCAGTTCTGGCCTCTCAGAGTCACCCCTGCCTGACGTCCCCTTACTGTTCTGTGACCTGTGCCTGCTCCACCTGCCACCTCTCTGTATGACATATTGGTTAATCAACTATGTTGATTTGACACGGATCTACTTTATCTACCAGAAAACCTTGAAATTTGGGGTATACAGAAGCACAAGAACTGACACCCTAGCATTTTACACAGATTTCTTCCTATTCACTTCAGCAACAAAAAAGAACTGCTATTTGGGGTATACATATGCCCGAAAACGGACACCCTTGGATTCGAGCAGAAATCACTACAGAAAGTATATGGATTTTACAAAGATCTCTTCCTATTCATTTCAGCAACAAAATAGAAATACTATTTGGTGTTTACAGATCCCCCAAAACGAACACCCTGGGATAGAAGCAGAAATCACTACAGAAAGTATGTGGATTTTACACAGATTTATTCCTATTCATTTCAGCAACAAAAAAGAACTGCTATTTGGGGTACACAGATCCCCAAAATGGACACCGTGGGATTGGAGCAGAAATCACTACAGAAAGTATGTGGATTTTACACTGATTTCTTCTTATTCACTTCAGCAACAAAAAAGAACTGCTATTTGGGGTATACAGATCCCCCAAAACGACACCCTTGGAGCAAAAATCACTACAGCACAGAACAGTACAAGCAGCTGGACACTACACGCAGCACATGCAGTGTGAAATGCTGACATTGAAAATGGCTGCCTGTTTTTATAGAGCTGTGTGACATCACATAGGATTGCCAGTCCCTGATAGGCTTACAGGTCTGCACATGTGATCGAGGGTGTTCCTTTCTCCTTCCCAGAGTTCTCTGCCCCATATAACATGTTGTGCTCGCATTTTGGTAATAAAGGAGGAAAAAAAGGATTTGTGACGAATCAAAGTTTTCCTGAAATTCTAGCCGAATTCAGATTCGGAATTTAACATCTCCAAAAATTAACTTAGATTTGGAAACATTGGCACATTTTAATTTTACTAAGATCAGTTATAACTGATAATCCAACGGTCACATTCTGTTGATTGACTACTTTTAAGAATCTTGTAGCACCCATTCAAATGAAACAATATAAAATTTGTGACAGTAAGGAGATTGCACCAAAAACTAAAAAATGTGGACAAGCACAATGTCTGTACTTTTGAAATTAGCCATAATGCTGCATCATCCATGCCAAGAGTTACAGTAGAGACTTGCCTGATAAAATACACAATGACGTGTCAAACACACAGGGGCAGATTTACTTACCCGGTCTGCTTGCGATCCAGCGGCGCGTTCTGTGCGCTGGATTCGGGTCCGGACAGGATTCATCAAGGTTGTTCCTCCGCCGTCCACCAGGTGGCGCTGCTGCGCTGAAAAGCATCTGAACGCGCTGGAGTTCACCGGGCCGGACCAAGTGAAGGTAAGTGCGTCCCAAGCGACACATTTCTTTTTTTAAATGCGACGGTTTTTCCGAATCCGTCGGGTTTTCGCTCGGCCACGCCCCCGATTTCTGTCGCGTGCATGCCGACGCCGTTGCGCCACTATCCGATCGCGTGCGCCAAAATCCCGGGGCAATACAGGGGAAATCGGTGCAAATCGGAAATATTCGGATAACACGTCAGGAAAACGCGAATCGGGCCCTTAGTAAATGACCCCCACTATGTGATATATTTAATAGAATGTCTCTGCGACTTACAATACGTAGGAAGGACAGCCCTTAAAGGGGTTGTGTCACCATTGCACATTGCTGTAATTGGGTCCAATGCATTGTTAAAAGTACTTTCACCATTTACACTTATTACAAAATCTGCAGGCTTACTGAGATAACTCCTTTTGTTCTGGTTGCTGGCGCCCCCCGGTGGTAGCTGTGTCCCGTCCTGAGCAACAGCTGATCTGGCCTAGTCTGCGCACAGGGAGTCAGTCAGCTGTTCTCCACTACAGATCACTCCACGGGCTCACAGCTCCTCTGCACACTGAGAGATCACATGACACACTGCAGCCAATAGGAGGTGAGAGAGGAGGAGGGGCTGAGATTGTGCTGTGATGGCCACTGCTCACCAGCTACACAGGAGCCTACAGCAGCAGATACAAGGTAACTGCAGCCAGACATGTCTGCTCAGAGGAGAGTCCCCTAACATGGATCATAGCAATGTAGCAGCCCCCTCCTCCCTCCACCATTAGTCAGGTCACACAGGAGGCTGCAGAGATAACACAAGTAACAGGCTGAGCTCTGATCTCTCCTGATGCAGTCCTCCTCCTGTACTCTCCTCCATGCAATGTCCCTCCATGTTACCCTGCTCTCCTGCAGTCCTCCTCCTGTACTCTCCTCCATGCACTGTCCCTCCATGTTACCCTGCTCTCCTGCAAAGGGGCCCCTGTGCCTGACTAGCAGGGAAGTCGCTAAACATCAGCAACATGTGAGAAGCTGTCATCTATCTATCTCCTATCTATCTATCTCCTATCTATCTATCTCCTATCTATCTATCTCATATCTATCTCATATCTATCTATCTATCACATATCCATCTATCTATCACATATCTATCACATATCTATCTATCTATCACATATCCATCTATCTATCACATATCTATCACATATCTATCTATCACATATCCATCTATCTATCTATCTATCACATATCCATCTATCTATCTATCTATCTATCTATCTATCTATCTATCTATCTATCTATCACATATCTATCACATATCCATCTATCTATCTATCACATATCCATCTATCTATCACATATCTATCACATATCCATCTATCTATCACATATCTATCACATATCCATCTATCTATCACATATCTATCACATATCTATCTATCACATATCTATCACATATCCATCTATCTATCACATATCTATCACATATCCATCTATCTATCTATCACATATCCATCTATCTCCTATCTTTCTATCTCTCTATCTATCTATCTATCACATATCTCTCTATCTATCTATCACATATCTATCACATATCCATCTATCTATCTATCTATCACATATCTATCACATATCCATCTATCTATCTATCACATATCTATCACATATCCATCTATCTATCACATATCTATCTATCTAGTGATTTGGTTGCAATTCCTTACAAAATACACAGAAAGAGATTCAATCAACATGCAAAAATACAAAAGTTTATTAGTAAAAGTCATAAAAACAACTATTGCACCTAATTTTGTACAATCAATGCATACAAGAAGAGCAAAACTATGGACCAAAATCTCTGAGGAATGCTTCCAGCACCTTATTGAATCTATGCCACGAAGAATTGAGGCAGTTCTGAAGGCAAAAGGGGGTCCAACCCGTTACTAGCATGGTGTACCTAATAAAGTGGCCGGTGCATGTATATATATATATATATATATATACTGTAGCATAAGCCTAGTTTTTCAGCACACAAAATGTGCTGAAAAACCCTAACTCGGTTTATACTGAGTCAAGGAAAAAAACAAAAAGTGAACTCAGCTTCTGGCGCTCCCCGGCATCCATTGCTGCTCTGACATTGGGTCCTGGACTGTCACAGTCTTCGTGACGTCAGCCACATCGACACACACTATGAAGTCAGCTTGCGGCTGACGTCATGGTGCCTGCGATGGACTGGGAGGGGCTGGCAGGCTATATACTCGAGGGGGCAGGCTATATACTCGAGGGGCCAGGCAGGCAGCCTATATACTCCAGGGGGCTGACAGGCTATATACTCCAGGGGGCTGGCAGGCTATATACTTGATGGGGCTGGCAGGCTATATACTTGATGGGGCTGACTATATACTCCAGGGGTATGGCTGGATATATACTCCAGGGGGCTGGCAGACTATATACTGGGGGGGGGCTGTGACCAATGCATTTCCCACCCTCGGGTTATAACTGAGTCAATAGGTTTTTCCAGTTTTTTGTGTCAAAATTATGTGTCTCGGCTTATACTCGGGTCAGCTTATACTCATGTATACACATATATATGAATTTTTTTTTATTTATAGTCATAGTTATACACTCATACAGTTACATTTATATGTTGATATATGTAGACTCATAAACATATATCTATAACCCTTATACACATATAGCTATACACTGATACAAATACATGCTATACTCATACACATACATTTACTCAGTTATGTGCATTACATGTGTATAATAATATACATTATAATTTCAGTTATATACTTTTATAAACTCACATATACATGTATACACATATTTGTATTTTAGCACATACATAATACACTCATATACATACACATGTATGAAGTCTTATATACATTCAATTGTGGGCTCATATACACTCACCGGCCACTTTATTAGGTACACCATGCTAGTAACGGGTTGGACCCCCTTCAGAACTGCCTCAATTCTTCAACAAGGTGCTGGAAGCATTCCTCATAGATTTTGGTCCATAATGACATGATGGCATCACATAGTTGCCGCAGATTTGTCGGCTGCACATCCATGATGCGAATCTCCTGTTCCACCACATCCCAAAGATGCTCTATTGGATTGAGATCTGGTGACTGTGGAGGCCATTTGAGTACAGTGAACTCATTGTCATGTTCAAGAAACCAGTCTGAGATGATTCAAGCTTTATGACATGGCGCATTATCCTGCTGAAAGTAGCCATCAGATGTTGAGTACATTGTGGTCATAAAGGGTGCCAAGAAAATATTCCCCACACCATGACACCACCACCACCAGCCTGAACCGTTGATACAAGGCAGGATGGATCCATGCTTTCATGTTGTTGACGCCAAATTCTGACCCTACAATCCGAATGTCGCAGCAGAAATCGAGATTCATCAGACCAGGCAACGTTTTTCCAGTCTTCTACTGTCCAATTTCGATGCTTGTGCAAATTGTAGCCTCAGTTTCCTGTTCTTAGCTTAAAGGAATGGCACCCTGTGTGGTCTTCTGCTGCTGTAGCCAATCTGCCTCAAAGTTCAACGTACTGTGCGTTCAGAGATGCTCTTCTGCCTACCTTGGTTGTAAAGGGTGGCGATTTGAGTCACTGTTGCCTTTCTATCAGCTCGAACCAGTCTGCCCATTCTCCTCTGACCTCTGGCATCAACAAGGCATTTCCGCCCACAGAACTGCCGCTCACTGGATGTTTTTTCTTTTTCTGACCATTCTCTGTAAACCCTAGAGATGGTTGTGCATGAAAATCCCAGTAGATAAGCAGTTTCTGAAATACTCAGACCAACCCTTCTGGTACCAACAACCATGCCACGTTCAAAGGCACTCAAATCACCTTTCTTCCCCATACTGATGCTCATTTTGAGCTGCAGGAGATTGTCTTGACCATGTCTACATGCCTAAATGCACTGAGTTGCCGCCATGTGATTGGCTGATTAGAAATTAAGTGTTAACGAGCAGTTGGACAGGTGTACCTAATAAAGTGGCCGGTGACTATACACATGCATACACTCATATGCAATACACACTCATATACACATATATCACATCACAGAGACATTATACATTATACATACACATTTATATACCCTGCAAACACTATTATTCCCTGGATGCAGCGTTCAGCTGTTTTTTTCACAGGCACTGAAACTCTTTAAATTTCAGAAGACCTGCTCCTAGGTCTTAGCAGTGCTCATGAATATTTTAAAGGGGAGCTGTGATTGGTTGCCATGGGCAGCTAGAAATATTCTGACTTTCAGACAGCTTGATAAATCTGCCCCTATGTATTGTTCTATGGAAGATGTGCTGTGCAGGCATGTGTTACTGCACATTGCATCCTCCACTCTTTAGTTTGTGTGGCAGGTTGGATCCGGCTGGGAGGCAGGTAAAGCAGCTGCTATGGCTGCTCCCACAATATTTATGCCTGTGGCACATACAAACTTGTATTTTGTAAGGCAGATGTAATCAATCGCTGCACCATCCCCCAGCTGCTGTATATGAGTCATCCAGTACAGGTTGATTAGTCCTGTATGAACAATTCAGGAAGCTCTGTGTAATGTGGTTATGAATGGCAACCTGCATGCAACCCAGCTTTCCCAAGGTCCTGAACTTTATAATTGTTTTATTAAGCAAAACCACTTGGATTAGGGATTAAACAAGATATATTTCTTCATCAGTGTCGCTACAGCATTCTCAAGGTATGTTTGATTCACAATTCATGAAAATAAATGGTAGATTTCCTTTAATGCATTATTGTGTACATTGTAAAGCGATATGGGGGTAATACTGAGAATGACATGCTCTGCATAGGGCGCCTCCACTACAGTTAGACTCAAGCAAATATACAAAAATTTTAACGCAATGAAAGAATATTATTAAAACAAACTTTGAAGAACATTATAGCAACAGAAAATACAATCAATTCACTCTTAATATAGATAGGACCATTAGTGGTCTAAGAAAGGTAGAGATAGATAGGAAAAGAAAGTGGATTTTCAAGTACAGAGCAACCAAAGAAGATGAATGACAGCTAATGAAGTAAGTTTTGCAGCAGGGGAGCAATGGATGAATGAACAGCATTCCTTTATAATGGAGCACTAGAAGCCTTATCGAGGCCCCTCAGTTAAAACTGTAAAAGCATCAATCCATCAAGCCATTTTTCAGAGATAAGCTGAGAACTGCTTTTGTCCTCTGCCAAACACAAGTAGAATTTGATGGAAGCAAACAAATGTTTGCTAATTTCTCTATAGAAATCATAAACTAAAACTAGACTTTACCTGTGTAAAATGCAAAATCTTGCCATATTGTACCAAATAACAGAAAAAAAAATATAACGCAGTATTTTCCATCTGGTTCATACCTTATAAAGCAGTCTCACTGACAGAATCACTTTTGCACTTCTTTGGAATTGGCCTTGTAATCCTTTTTTCATGGTCTCCTTTTCCTAAAAAATACTATGTAAAAATATGTTAATGAAATAGAAGTGCACTAGGGCCTTATTAGCAAGAACACGGAGGGGCTCTGGTGACATCCTTTAGAGTATGTGCAGCTAAATAGCAGAATTTTAAAATATAATTTTGAATTGTATAAATAGTTGGGAACCTTTTAATTTAGGATTTGTTTTACTTTTTTGTTTCTAAATGTCTGCAATGGGTTTGAATTCCTGAATAAACACATTTTCAGAAGATGAACAATCTAAATATATGTTGATATATAATATTAATAGTCACAAACACTAAAATAATTAAAATGATAAATACCAGAGGCCTTTTATGGTATAATTAAGAAGAAATCACCGTTCTTCATCACAATTGAAGAAGAAGATTGGAAATTACATAGTCCTCAGCCAAAAAAATGATGTATGCAAAATTAGATTTATTAGAAGACGTTACATTTTTACTCCATTAGCTTTCATTTTGGATGGGAATCTACTTTTCATGATATTCTATTGGGAAGTAATATGAATAATAACACATTGTGCATCGTAAGCTCTCCTGGTGGTCATGCGGATGGAAAGTCAGGTGGTCTATTCATTCCTATACAAACTTTGATGTCCACCTCTCAGGAATGAGTAGAGAAAATTACTTCCTAGTAGTTGCTTTTCCTGATTGCTGGTCACTATAGATGAGCGGACCTGTTAGATGAGCGGACCTGTTATAATTCGGGTTTGGCCGAGTATGGTCAAAACCGAATTAATAAAACCTGTTTGAGTCTGATTACTGGCATCGATTGCGAGTGTTAACTGTCTAAATGACGATGACTTGGTGTGTTATTGCAATAAAAACCTGTACATTTTAAACAGTACAGTTCATAGGCTTTGGCTAGTGCACAGGCACTGGGCCGGAAAGCCCCATGCCCCACCCCACTCTGCTGCTGACTGCGCCCTCTTCATGCCCCCTCAACTCCAACATGGTGAAAAAAAGAAGAGAGATTTCCAAACCGCCACATTTCTTATAAACTGGATTTTCTCTGCATAGGAACCGGGTGTGACAAAACATATATCTTATTGGAAAATGATAGAAATAGTTCCAGCACTTTGGTATCTTCATAAGAATTAGACTTCATTTCTTACTAGCTGTAGCCCTGGCATTGCCCGAGATTGTAAATAACTGCTCTTAGCTATAACAAAATACAATGGGTTAACAAAAAAAATAATTTTCACGTAAAGATTACAAATCAGAAACAAAAAGAATACAAGCAGAAATAATTGTCCAGGTACTGTGAAATACTTTATCTGTAACACCTTATAATGGCATAAGACTGCAGCTCTGGATGTGACTGGAGTATTACATGTGATGTAAGCGTCAGAATTGAAAACATATTACCTCTCATATAAGATGCTTTATACTAAGAATGATAGCAGCAGATTGATACCAGATTTGATAACATAGTATCTCATATTACCTCACATATAAACTTACATATTACCGTATATGACCTTAAATGCACACGTAACCATCCAGGTTATCTGACATCTTATGTTGCTTAGCAGCCATAACAACTCCTTCGCTGAATAATGACAAGTCCGCGGCGAAACACCACTATGCAATAAACTCCTACAAGTATCCAATTCGTTCAATATAACACTCAGTTTTCTACTGATACACCATTACCATCAGATGCTATTCACCATCTTACGCAGTTTTCCCTTCCTTTTTCATCCCAACTTTATTAGTTTTTTATATTTTTTTTATTGATACGTCACATCCGATCTACGTCATCATTGACGTGGACATTTTATTGTATAAAAATTTAGATTTACTTGTTAGTAGTTGTATGTAATTTCACCTGGCGAAGGCTCCTACCCAGAGCCAAAGCGCATTGTGTTTTACCAATAAAATACTTTTGTAGATACAAGATCATCATTCCATGGGCCTACTCCATCGAGACTACACCTCGAGGATATCCACTCTAGTGTAACATCATGCAAGTCAGATTCATAACTTGGGACTTTTGAAAAACGTTGCATAAAAAGTTTCATAGTCACTCCAAGTCCCTTCTTATGTACTGGGACTTTTTATGCATTTTGCAACTTTTTTGCAATTTAAAAAAAAAATCCCAGACTCAGCAAAGTCTTTAATCATAACAAAATTTTCCCTATTACTTTCCAATATTTAAACTAAGGTACAAGAATTGTACCTTAGTTAAACCGGTTCGCGACCGCCCGCCATGTATTCACGGAGGTGGTCGGGTCGCACTGCATGGAGAGGGCTCACGGGCTAGCGATCGGTGCTAGCGATCATGTTATCACAGCGATGGCTGCCGGCAAAGCTGCTGGCAGCCTCAAAAAGATAGCGCCGCCATCTTACCTGGGATCGCTGCTCCCCGTGACATCATCGGGGAGTGGCGATCCATCTCCATGGTAGCCTCGGGTCTTCCGAAGACCTGAGGCTATTTCGTTTTAACCCCTTCATTACAATGTGCTGATAGCACATTGTAATGAATGAGGAGGAAAATCCCCATATACTGCCATACTGTAGTATGGCAATATATGATAGGATCGATCAGACAACCTAGGGTTAAAGTACCCTTGGGAGTCTGAAAAATAGTAAAAAGAAAAATAAAAAAAAGTTTAAAAAAAAAATTAAAAAATTAAAAATAAAAAAACCTAAAATTTCAAATCACCCCCTTTTCCCTAGAACTGACATAAATATAAATAAACAGTAAAAATCATAAACACATTAGGTGTTGACCCGCCCAATCTATCAAAATATGATAACGGTTTTTCAATACGATTAACCACGTACCAAAAAATAGCGCCCAAAGTCGAAAATGGCACTTTTTTGCCATTTTGAAAAATATAAAAAAATCTATAAAAAGTGATCAAAAAGGTCGTACAGTCCTAAAAATGATATCATTGAAAATATTATCAAATTTCTCAAAAAATGACACCACCCACAGCTCCGTACACAAAAGTATAAAATAGTTATTAGCGCCGAAGTTGGCAAAATCAAAAAAAAAATTTTTGTACAGGAGGTTTTAATTTTTGTAAATGTATGAAAACAATATAAAACCTATACAAATTTGGTATCCCCTTAATCGTACCAACCCAAAAAATAAAGTAGACATGTCATTTGGGGCGATCAGTGAAAGATGTAATATCCAAGCCCACAAGAAAATGGCACAAATGCGTTTTTTCACCATTTTCACTGCATTTGGAATTTTTTTCCCACTTCTGAGTACATGGCATGGAATATTTAATGCCATCATTATTAAGTGCAATTTGTTACGCAGAAAACAAGCTGTCACACAGCTCTTTACGTGTAAAAATAAAAAAGTTATAGATTTTTGAAGGTGGGGAGTGAAAAATGGACATGAAAACACAGGAAAGGGCCTGGTCCTTAACCGGTTAAGGTTGAGCTTTCTGAAAGGATGCTTTTTTTATTTTAAGTGACTAGATAAATATACATTGGTGAATATTGATATATAAATCTTATATAAATCTGTATGCTACATTATATGACCATGGCAGTAATTATACGTCATATATCTACAAAATGTGTAGTATTTAAGAACATTACAGGAATTTAGTGTAATAGATGTAGCTTTTGCCTTCAATACTTTTTTGTTTTAAAGATAGAAACATTTCTTGGAAGCAAAGGAATCTCTAATAGGGTCAGACTTCCCCTCACCTTATCAAATTTATATCTATAATGATGAACGAAGAAATATAAGATATTCTGTTTCACCTGGAAATGGGACATATTGTCTATATTGAATTTTATTGATATCTCAAATACAGTACATATAAAAAAAAGTATGCCATGTAGACAGGACTTTTGTGTAAAATATAGATATATGTATTAACAGACATCAAGTAGAGAGCACAAAATACTATACATTAGCCACTGGTACTGAATTTCTAGACAGGACATATCTGTCTGTTTAATCTGAAATCATAAAGTTAAATTGAGGTGTTAGATAGAGTAAATGATATGAATCTCAATTTTTACGGAATGATCTTTAATATTTTTTCAGTGACCTTACAGAATATTTAATCTCAGTTGCTGCTATATTTAATTTGTTTGAATACCTGAAGATAAATGCCAATGCATTTTAAATTATGTTGACGTTCGGGTTAAATAAAGTCATTGGATATGAGACTTGAAATGTAAAGTTCATGATGGTAGTGGCACGCTCATGCCCTTGTACATTCTTAATAAACTTTTCACATATGCAGTGATTATCTACTTTAGCTTTTTATCAGGTGTCATATGAGACCGACATATATGTTTCCTGGAACATGCACATACTATGGGTTTCTCTTATTTTGCTGCATATATGTTATGATTAAATGCATGTTACATTTTTGATGTTACCAGAAAAATACTTTTTTCCAACTGGTAAGGAGCCAATATAATTATTAAATTTGTTGAATGTTACAATAATAGTATACATGGTAGATAAAAATAGGCCGTAAAGATTGACTTATAAAATTTGTCTTGCCAGTAATTTCTATTTCATATTTCTATTACTTAGTTAAGGGCAACCACTTAAAATACTTTACTTCCAAGTGCCACCTCTTAAACATTTAAGATATCTAAACAGTAATGTCTTTTAAATTTGAGACTGTTTGACCAAGTTGTGACTTTGCATATTTGTTATAAAGAGGCACCCGCTCTTTCTGACCGAAGTAGACACTGCTCTAGGTGAATATAGTTTTAGTCCCTGGGGAATGTCCATATTCTTTTGGTTGTTGCATTTAGAAATAACATTCTTCAGTGGATAATGGTTCATTTAAAAAAAAAACTGTAAATTTGCTCTGTCTCCATGTTGATTATTATATTGGTTAAATGTCTAACCTAGAGATATATTAGAAATTCCTTTTTTGATCTACAAACCTATCTACAATGCTATACTATCATATTGTCATCATAGTTCTTATCCCACTCTAAAAAGACCTGCCTGTTTTAAAATTCTTCCTCCAGAAACTTAAAGGGGTATGCTTGTCTGGGCATAAACATTCAGTTTCATTAATCTGCCATTTGTCAACATTTCTTCAATTAGATGTTATTAAAAAAAATGTTCCTGTGTGAAGATAATTTCTCATAAATGTAGTCATATGTTCCCTTAGAAACGAGACTGGATATGGGCACCTCTGCTGCAGGGATTGCACAAAGAAACAAAAGGTTTTGGTATATCAAATGTCCAGGAGTTACTGTATATACTACAGCAGTCTTGTGGTAATGAACGCTGAATCCAGGAGGTCAAGCAGGGCTCAATAGCGCATGTCTGGCCACCACTGCCAAAATGTGAGGTGGTCGTATCCGAGGAAACTATCTCATTTCTAAGGGACAACATGACTACATTTCTGAGAAATTATCTTCACATAGGAAATTTTTTTTAATAAGATCCAATTGAAGAAATGTTTACATTAAATGAATTTAATTAAATGTAAATGCCCAGATGAGAATACCCCTTTAATTTGTACAGGCCAAAACAGTGAGATTTATTGTATTGGAAAAGTGCCTACAACTCCACGAAAAACCTACTATTTTAGGATTTACAATTAAACATAAAAATCCTTTTCTCTACATATTACACATAAACTTTGTTTTGTCTTTCGTATAGAGTTACAAAGTTGCCATCAACTGTGATAGCAAAATACATGCAATAGAATATTACTACTACTTTATTAACCAATTGGGCGCAATATTTCTAGAGATGGGAAGAATTTTTACACAATTTTTCTGATTTGCCTAGTTTTCCAAATTTTCCAACAAAATTCGATTCAACCCGAATCATGGCAAATGACATAAATAATAGGTATTTCCTGGCTACAGAGAGCCTGTAGGGTGTTGTAGAATGTTGTGCCTTGCTCAAAAATGCATAGGGAGCATATGACACGCACATGACAGCCACCGCTCTTAGAATCGCTTTACTCTTCAATTCCATGGGCACTTACAGGGGCCAACGTGACCAAATAAGTGAAGCGGGAAGGCAGCCTGAAAAGGTAACGTCTGTGTCATCTCGAAAGGACGAAGATGAGGGCCAAGATCCCACTATGACATCAAAGAGTGCACTCTTTTTACACTGACATCAAATGATTCCATAGATTACGACAGAAGCTGTAGTGTTAAACGCTGATACATGTAGAAACCCCCCAGAAGAATGGGGCTGTTGTCATCAGTAATTTTGAATTGACGTCACTGATCATTTTGCCCTTCTTTTCATCCGTCAGTGTCAGCTTTCAATTGGTCACTAATCCATCAGTAATGCTAGAGCCAAAAACGAACAAGAGTTGATCCAAAACAGAGATGACCAGTAAATTGGATATTTGCATGTCTTGTGTTCTGTATCCACTCCTGCTTCTGGCTATCAATCCTGAAGCTTTTCATTCCTTCTGATAGATGAAAGGAAGGGAAAAACCAAACAACGTGGCAACATCATAGAGTGGTGGAGGGTGTAAACAGCATTAGGGAAAACACAGGGTGTTCCAGGGAGACAGTGGTCAGTTGGAAGCAGCATGAGTAGGCTGCAGAGTGGCACAATGACAAATCATGGAGGTTGCAGCAACATGGTAGGCTGCAGAGTGGCACAATGACAGAGTGTGGAGGTGCCAGCAGCAGCTGCGCCCTGTGCACGGTCCACCTGCCACCTCTCTGTCATATTGGTTAATCTACTATGTTGATTTGACACAGATTTCTTGATATTAAATTTAGCAACAAAAAATAAACGAAAGTTGGGGAATACAGAATCCCAAAAACTGACACCCTGGACTTTGAGAAAAAATCACTCCATCAACTATGTGGATTTGACACAGATTTCTTGATATCTATTTTAGCAACAAAAAAGAATTGAAATTTGGGGAATAAAGAACCCCAAAATCTAAAACCCTGGACTTTGAGAAAAAAATAAATTCATCAGCTACTGAGTACAAGCAGCTAGACACTAGAGACAGTACATTCACTGTATAATGACGGGATTGCAAACTGACGTCTGTTTGTATAGGGCTGTGATATCACATAATCCTGCCGGTAGCTGATTGGCTTGCACGTCTGCAGATGGGATCGAGGGTGTTCCTTTCTTCTTCCCAGTGTTCTCTGCCCCATGTAACATGTTGTGCTCGCGGCAATTTTGCTAATAAAGAGGGAAAAAAATTATTCCCATGAATCACCGTAAACTTCAGATTCGTGCCGAACCGAAGTGTTCCTGAAATTCTAAACGAATTCCACTTCGCTCGACTCAATTTCACTTAATTTCAGCATTTAAAATGACAACTTTCAGATTTAAAGAAAGTACCTTTAGTGCCAAAAAGGTTTCACCAAACACTAAATATAAGTCTACCAAATAACACAAACCAGTGTACAATATGCAAATAATACATCAAATGTTTTAGTTTCACAGTTGAGATACAGCGAAACAAACATGTAAGTCCAAATATCTGGTCTTTTTAATATAATAGCCAACTGCATAAAAGGGGTCAGCAAAGAAAATAGTTTCAGACATGATGGAGGAAACATGAACCCCAAAATAATGGGAAAAAAGAATGGTTGGAGGTAGAGTAAAAACAAGAATAATAAAGTGGCAAGACATCCCCAAAGGAGTTTACCTTCGCCACCTTTTTATTAGTGAAAATGAAACCATTGTATTACTACATACACTATGAGGGAATTTATGATTAATTAAATTATTAAAATAACATATAGTTACATATGTAGCGACTTTTAATATGAATTGGAAACTGTGATAATATTTGACACATAACATCTTATCTCAGAGGGGTACAAAAAAGGTGTTGTCAATGCGTTATGAGTCAAGTTAAGCTTTGCTACATATGTTCTGTATATAGTAAATAACCCCTTCCCAACATGCGCCATACTATTACAGCGCACGTCGGGAGTGGTTGGATGGAGAAGGCTCATGGGTTATGGCATATTGCAGCAAACACCCACCGGTAACAACCGAAGTTAGTTCTGGCACCAATTACGACACCCACAGTTGGTGCTGGTATCTATCGTGTGTGTTAAACATGTAAATGTCCCCAGAAAAGATGCTGGAGGCATTTAAATCCCGGCGGCACATGCGTGCTGCCATATTGGATTCCATCGCTGCCCCCTGCGAGGTCATCGAGGGGAGGAGATCAGTCACTATGAAAACCTGTTATTCAGCCTCATCACTAGCAAAGCTGCTATATACTGAAATACTGCAGCATTGCAGTATATGGTAGAAACGATCAGGCACCCAAGGGTGAAAGTACCCTTGAAGGTAAAAATAAAATAAAAAATAAATTAGAAAAGTAAAAAACCCATTAAAAAATATAAAACCTAAAAGTTCAAATCACTCTCTTTTCCCTAGAACTTTCCTAGCGTATAACCCAGTAATAGAAAATAGCACCCAAATCTACAAAACGCTACTTTTACAACAAATAAAAAATGTAATAAAAAGTGATCAAAAGGTTGTACAGTCCTCAAAATGGTAGCAGTCAAAAAAGGTCAGCTAATCTCGCATAGACATAAACACCAGAAGTGCAAAAACCTATATAAATTTAATATCCAGTGGTCGTACTAACCCAAAGAATAAAAACCAACATGTCATTGAGGGCGCAAAGTGAAAGCAGTAAAAACCAAGAGCACAAGAAACTGTCACCAATGCGTTTTGCCAGTGGATTTAGAATTTGCTTCCCGGTTGCCAGTACGCGGAATGGAATAATAAATACTGTCACTATGACATGCAATATATTATGCAGAAAACAAGCCCTCACACAGTTTGATTCTATATTTTTGATCCAGATGAAAACAAATATAACTTGCTACAGACCAATTATCTAATGTGGCAATGACGATATAGAATAGAAAATATGGAAAGTAGATATTATTTGAATGGTCTGTAGTTTTAATTTGGAAAAAGAATTGATAAAAATAAAGGTTGTTTTTAGATAAAATGTTGTTTTATATATATTTAAATACACACATATTCACACATTCTGTATAATTGTGGCATACAAAAAAGGAACAAACTATTTTAATCACAATAATATCACTTTACCAAAATATTTTATGAATTACAACAAGAAATTCTTTGTTTTGCATCATGGATATGTAGCTGAAACACACTGACAACAGTTTAAATATTTTATTTGTGGAAATGTCATAGGCGGGGACGTATTATATACAGAAATGCTTGATAAACAACTGTTTGGGTGTGCTGTCACTGAATTTAACTACAGCAACTTGCAGGAAAGTTCAACACCTTATACATTTAGAAAAGGATATAGCAATCACAAATAAGTGACAAATGGAATCTTCTGTGTAAATAAACCAATATGTCTTCTCCTTGGCATATTTTTACATCCTGGGCCATCAGCCAAGCTGTTTGAGTAGAGACATATTTTTAGAGAAAGTTCTAACCGTATAGTACTGTTCACTTAAAATTAGGAACAAAGGACAAAAACTTGACACATTTAACAATCTTTGCAAAATAATGTTGCACAGTTGAAATTGCTGGGAAAATGAAAGAACAGAGAAATAAATACTCAAAGCTTGTGGTAGAAGAGCTATTGTTTAGAAACATATACAATCTTGATTTCTTGTTTTAGCTGCAACATGTTATTATCTTCATGGTACATTTTTAAAAAAAGGGAAATTGCTTTATGCCAAAAGAATGAATCAACCTCTATAAAAGCTGTATGTTTGGACAACTCTTTTGTTCTAGAGGCTTGTTGGTAAATTAAAGGAAATACAATAGTATTACTTCTGCTCTAATACTTCCTTTTACATTCATTTCATATGTGAATAGTGCTATATCATACATTGGTAATTGCTAGATTATTGTAGCCATTGCTCGAGATTCTCATATTGCATTGTAGGTTTATATATACACGTGGGATAAGTAGTTGTTTCTGAAAATCAACAGTGTTGGAATAATTTAGGATATCATCATATTTGCTGTATTCCTTGAAGCATATGCCTAGGGATCCACTTACAATATATAGTTTACTAAGTAAATTCAAGCTTTTAATCTAAGTGTAAAAACATTATATGGCCTTCTGTATGTTGTTTATCAACTCCATTCAAATTGCAGACAGCGTGTGCAATTCATTTCAATGTTAGGAAAAGCAAATTATTTGAATTGATGTAGCGATTTCTCTCTACCGTCTGATCTCCCCTAAGAGTGGATAGAAAGCTACACTAAAATAATGTAAATATCTTACCCAAGCAGGAAATGACAAGCTGTCTGTACAGGTATGTGTATGGATGCAACTCAAAAATCCTCTGAGTATAGTTGTAACCAGGGCAGTTTCTAGGTCAGTTGGTCAACAGGGCGAATCTCAGAAAAGTGCTCCCCCTTGACAGATAATGTCAGTCCTTAAAAAAAATAGTAATTAGCTGCTGAACATCAATTCACCTTTCTTGATTTCTGTAGTACAAGTATAAACCCACTACAATACTGCCCCTTATGAACAAAATATAACTCCTATAATACTGTTGCTATGTACAAAAATATAACTACTATAATACTGTCCCATATGTACAGGAATATAACTACTATAATACTGCCCCTATGTACAAGAATATAACTACTATAATACTGCCTCCTATGTACAAGAATATACTATAATACTGCCCCCTATGTACAAAAATATAACTACTATAATACTGCTCCTATGTACAAGAATATAACTACTATAATACTGCCCCCTATGTACAAGAATATAACTGCTATAATACTGCCCCCTATGTACAAAAATATAACTACTATAATACTGCCCCCTATGTACAAGAATATAACTGCTATAATACTGCACCCTATGTACTAGAATATTATTTCTATTATACTTTCCCCTATGTACAAAAACTTAACTACTATAATACTGACCCCTATGTACTAGAATATCAGTACTTTTATACTGATCCCTATGTAAAACAAATTACTATATGTTTCACTTCTCTAATCTGTCTACAATCTTATTTCATTTCCGCAAATTGGATTGCATCAATATATTAAACTTCTGTAGACATTGTAAAAGGACTGTGACCCTAAGTTATGTCCTGTCAGTTTTATAACACACTCACAGAGCAAAATTTGATGGAAATTCATATAAATTAATTTTTCATAGTTTGAAGGAAATTACTTTAGAATAGAACAGCCATCGTTGCAAATGATGAAAAAGAATATAGTCCTGCCACAAAAGTACTTATAATGAAGGATGTGCTTTAGAGCAGTCTTTGCCCTCATGGGGTATGTCATGGGTAATCATCTTGTAGCCAAAATATAAAAGAGGGAAAGACAGGTCGCACACATGGCCTCCGCTGTTATAATCTCACATGCCTGAAGAAATCTCACTAAAAAGGATGCTAGCCAATTTTTGGTGTAGAGGAATGGCAGGAAAAGTCCAGTGCCCCACAATAAATTAGGCACAAAACATGCCACAGTAAGCCTGATTCATGCCTACAATGTCCATAAATTTTCTCTGGCTCTTGGATGCTGCAGCAGAACACATGCTGAATCTGCTCTTCCCCATCGCGAAGGGGTAATGCCAATGTGAACACAGCACTAACCATATAGTAAAATTCAGGGGGTGAAAGTGCTTCTGCTAACTATACATTATAACTGTCAGGGCTTATATCTATGGAGATCCATAATATCAAACACACAGTGACAGAATCACATGTCTGTAAGTCTGCATTTGACTGTAGGGGAGGAGGACTGTACCATTACCACAGGTGCCTGTGGTGACAGCATAAATGTAATGAGAATAAATGTGATTTGTTGAGTTCAGAAGGAGCAAGTGGGATGATTCCATACTCCTATGTGCGGCACCCCTTACCTCCGGCACCAGGAGCAGTTACCTGCCTTGCCTGATGCTAAAAACAGCCCTTATTGTAGTCTTAGAATTAAAAATATGCATCAATGTTTATTACATTTCAATTTCATTCTTGATTACAATACTCTAAATATACAGTAACATGAATTTATCTTCTAGGCTTCCTTCACTACCAGACAACAATTCTTATCTCCCTTGATTGCCACCATCTGTTGTCTCAGTATTCCACAAAAGGGTGACATGTGTATATAATATATGAAGCTTAAGCTCCACTCCTTCAACATAAATTTTTGGCGCAGGGTGGCGGTAGAACCATTCTATATTTTTCAGTGGGATATAAGTTTGTGACGCAAGGTATTAAGAGATTTAGATCTCCCTAGACCAGCTTTTAGCTGGGCTTTTTTGTGCCACAAAAAGTGGCAAAAAACAAGCCCGAAAGATAGAAGTGCCAGAAAAATGGTGGATTCACAAGCGGCACCAAAATAATGTTCCCAGATTATCGGAAAATACCAATATTATGGCACCGACACTTCATAAATTCATGTGAATGAGGCGCAGAGAGGGAAAAAAAAACACAGCCAGTTTTCTGTTTGAAAGGGCATAACAAATGCCCCCAAAAGTATCCACTGCTAAGCTTTTCACTTTGTACAGCAAATCACAAGAAGTGTCTAAAACATGATAAATATAGTTTAAGATATATTTTCTATAATAATAATAATAATCACTTTATTATGCTTAAAGAGGAAATACATTTATTGCACACTACTCCATAAAAAGGACAAAACAATGAATGACGTAACATTAATACAGATACATATAGCCTGATAACAAAAATAAATAAAATTCCCCTAAAACATCAAGAAATAATACACTAATATGCATCAAACAAATACTGCATACAGGTTTTACCATCACCATAAAACCTAACAGAATATGGGACAAAAAAAATAACGCATCTTCAACCCCAACACCTTTCCTGTATGTAAACTGGAGAGGATCCATAAATGACTCCACCTACTCTGAAAGATATTGTAACATTGAACGTTCAAATATTTTAGTTTATTTAGCAATACAGTGGGGTTCAATTTTCATTAGTAAACCTGCTGATCCTTCAGAAGGAGTGACACGAAGTGAGGACTACAATATTTGGGTTCAATTTGGGCTATATTACATGTGGTAACTAAACCCACAATTTAAGCTGCATCTACAAATCCATGTTAAAAGGGTTTTCCCACAAAAGAAAATTCTCACATTTCAACATTGTTAACACAATAAAGATCATTTTAACCCCATACTTTAAAATTTTACTGCAATTAAACAAAAGTTTTATTGCTGTTTTAGATCCTATCACTGTCTAGGCTGATCAGTGCAAAATCCCAGGGTGTGGATGGGGCCTCTCTAAGCAGACACATTACTGTATTATCCATCTAGTTCTATTGGGTGACAATGTGGTTACATTATCAGGGTACAGGTGTATATACACTTTTATCTGGTTTTTGAACTAACACACTGACACATTGAGAGAGAGATGAGACACATGAGAGATGCATCATGCCTATTACACATAGGCTGACAGACACAGGCTGACAGACTTTTACACTGTTACGCTGTGAACTCTGCTACATCTCACAGACATATGCTTGCCTCGCTCTTCCCCTGGATCACTTATATCCTTGTAGTTAGTAGTCTATCTCTCTGCTCATGATCTCCTGGCAGGAAGTGATCAGTGAGTGTCTCTGAGCTCCGTGCAGGGGGCTGGGCTACAGTTATTCAGCAGAGAGAAACAGAAATCTCATCTCCATGCTGGAAATACAATCCAAGATGGCGGCCCAACCCAAAGTCAGAAGTTACAGGGTCGTGTCTAGGGGCAATTGCAATTGTGTACTGCGGGACTGATAGAGACAGGTTGGACTTTTATCTGTGAAGTACTGTATTTTTGTTAATAACAGTGAATTCAGTCTTTTCTTCCTATGCGAGAGGAGTTTCCATCTTGCTGCATTGATCTATTGAATTTAACCACTGGACTCTGCATGTGATAAGGAGGGAAAAATGTCTTTATATGTGGAATACTGAAGGGAAAAAAATGTGTGGTGGCAGGGATGTATATACCCCCCTCCATTCTGCTATGATGTTTTGTGGAAATTATTACAATTCATATCCAAGGTGGGAGATTGCCCGGTATGGATTATCGTGGATTTTAACTCTATTTTCTCCAATACCAAAGACCGAATAGGTAAAATTAAACCAACCCAAGCGGGCCAGATGGAAACAGGCCTCTACATATTTTTTGAGGAAGTGGTACTCTTAGATGTCTGGTGGAAACTGAAGGGGATGTCCCTGCATACTCCTGTTACAAACGTACACAGAATTCATTCTCTAGAATAGACTTAGCATTGGAAAATGAGTTGGCGATACTGTGAGAATGCGGTACGATAACCGTTATCTCAGACCATTCACCAGTAGTTATCGAACTATTGAGGAATAACAGAAAGGGAACAAGATATTGGAAATGCAATCCACACTGGTTGACGTTAATATCAGATGAGGATAAGATCAAGAAGGAGCTGAGGTGGTTTATCAAGGCCAATAGACATGTAAAGGATATGGGGCTATTTTGGGATACACTAAAATCCTACTCAAGAGGAATATTAAATTCAGAAATTATCTATATGCGTAAACAATTTGTTAGACAGGAATTATAAATCTCTGCAGCATCTTTTGTCTCTTTTCTTTCTCCTTCTGCTTGCTGCAGGGGACATCTCTCCTAACCCAGGTCCACCCTCTGCTTATTTTAACCCTTCACACAGAAACCCTGCTAACCTTATAAAGATTCAGTGTATCCCCTCTTCTCCTTCTCCACCCGTAACCCCTTTTAAATGTGCCCTATGGAACGCCCGCTCTGTGTGTAATAAACTAGAATCTGTTCATGACCTCTTTCTTTCTAAGTCTTTTGACATGCTTGCCATTACGGAAACATGGATCCAGCAGGATGACTCTGCCTCCGTTGCAGCATTGTCTTATGGCGGTTTACACTTTTCGCACTGTTCCAGACCTGAGAATAGGCAGGGAGGTGGGGTAGGCATACTCCTCTCTCCACAATGCACCTTCCAGGTCATTCCTCCTGTACCCTCTCTCACTTTCCCATCTTTTGAGGTCCACACCCTCAGACTTTTCCGCCCATTCTCTCTTCGTGTGGCTGTAGTATACCGTCCTCCTGGCTCACCCTATCAGTTTCTTGACCACTTTGCCTCTTGGCTCTCTCACTTTCTATCCTGTGACATTCCAACCATCATCATGGGAGACTTCAACATCCCTGTTAACACTCCCATTTCCCCTCCGGCCTCTCAGCTCTTAGCACTAACTACTTCTCTCGGTCTTTCACAACTCTGCGATTCCCCCACTCATAGTGAGGGAAACATCCTCGATTTGGTCTTCTCCCGACCATCTTCAATATCTGATTTTACCAATTCCTCCTTTCCACTTTCAGACCATAATCTCCTTTCTTTTACTTTCAATAATCCTTCTCATTCTCAGAAGCCTTCCACCCATCACTCATACCGGAACCCACGTGCAATAGATACTCATAAACTCACAGAAAACTTACAGTCTGCACTGTCCCCCATCTCCTCTTTCACCTGTCCAAACCTGGCTACTAACCACTATAATCACACTGTCAGAAGCGCCCTAGATGAGATGGCACCACTCACTATCCGAAATTTTCAACGCACACGCAGGCAACCTTGGCACACTGAACAAACTCGTTTCCTTCGGCAGTGCTCCAGGATTGCTGAACGTCTGTGGAGAAAATCGCGCACATCTGCAGACTTTCTACACTTCAAATTTATGCTAAAAACTTATAACTCTGCCCTTCACCTTGCTAAACAGGTCTATTTTACTAATCTCATATCCTCTCTCTCTAACAACCCCAAAAGGCTCTTTGATACCCTTCACTCCTTACTAACACCAAAGGTGCAGCCACGTGTCACAGACCTTGGGGCTGAAGATCTGGCAGCCTATTTTAAGAATAAAATTGATTGTATCCGCCAGGAAATAATTGCTCAATCCACTCACCCCTCCAATCCCCTTCCCTCCCATACCTTATCTTGTTCACTCTCTTCCTTTGAGCCAGTCACAGAGGAAGAAGTGTCTAGGCTCCTTTCCTCTGCTCGCCCCACTACCTGCATCAGTGACCCCATCCCCTCACATCTGGTACAGTCTCTCTCCCCAGCAGTCACTTCTCACCTAACTAAAATTTTCAATCTCTCTCTCTCTTCTGGTGTCGTCCCCTCTTCTTTCAAGCATGCTATTGTTACCCTTTTACTAAAGAAACCTTCACTGGACCCATCCAATGCTACTAACTACCGACCAGTTTCTAACCTCCCTTTCATCTCCAAACTCCTGGAACGCATGGTCTATTCTCGACTAACCCGCTATCTCTCAGCTAACTCCCTCCTTGACCCCCTGCAATCTGGTTTCCGCTCTATGTATTCCACTGAAACTGCTCTTACTAAAGTCTCCAATGATCTCCTCACTGCAAAATCCAAAGGTGACTATTCTCTCCTTATTCTCCTGGATCTATCGGCAGCGTTCGATACTGTGGACCACCAGCTCCTCCTTAGGATGCTTCACTCCATTGGCCTAAAGGACACTGCACTCTCTTGGTTTTCTTCCTATCTCTCTGACCGCACTTTCAGTGTCTCCTTTTCTGGATCTTTCTCTTCTCATCTTCCTCTCAGTGTCGGGGTTCCTCAGGGATCAGTCCTAGGCCCTCTCCTCTTCTCTCTCTATACTGCCCCCATTGGACAAACCATCAGCAGATTTGGTTTCCACTATCATCTTTATGCTGATGACACCCAGCTATATACTTCTGCACGTGACATCACCCCTGCCTTAATCCAGAACACTAGTGATTGTCTCTCTGCTGTCTCTAACATCATGTCCTCTCTCTTCTTGAAACTTAATCTTTCTAAGACTGAACTTCTTGTCTTTCCACCATCTACTAACCTAACCACCCCTGACCTCTCCATCTCGGTCTGTGGGATCACTATAGCACCGAGGCAGCAGGCCCGCTGTCTTGGGGTTGTGCTGGACTCTGACCTTTCCTTTTCACCTTATATTCAATCTCTTGCTCGCTCTTGCCGTATGCATCTCAGAAACATCTCCAGAATCCGGCCGTTTCTGACATTTGAAACTTCTAAAATGCTAATTGTTGCACTTATTCACTCTCGACTAGACTACTGTAACTCCCTACTAATCGGTCTTCCACTCTCTAAACTCTCTCCTCTTCAATCTATTCTTAATGCAGCAGCCAGGATCGTCTTTCAGGCCAAACGCTACACGGATGCCTCCAGTTTGTGCCAATCACTGCACTGGCTACCTGTCTCCTTCCGTATTCACTTTAAAATAATAACCCTCATCCACAAAGCTCTGAATAATGCTGCACCTCCCTACCTCTCTTCTCTCATCTCAGTATATCGCCCTTCCCGTGCTCTTCGATCTGCCAGTGACAATAGATTAATCTCTACCTTAATTCGAACCTCCCATGCACGTATCCAGGACTTCTCCCGAGTTGCACCAATTCTCTGGAATGCCCTTCCCCAGACTCTGAGACTAATACCCACCCTCCAAAGCTTCAAACGTGCTCTTAAAACCCATCTCTTTAGGCAAGCCTATCACTCTCGCTAACTGCATGAAATGTCAACTCTCCCTTTACTAATCCATCCTATGTCCTATCTCCCATCTGTTATCTGGCAAACAACTGATATATACCAAGCTCCAGGCTTCTCTGCAGTCTTTTTCACCTTGGACCCTGTAAATAAGATGGCGGCTGATGGCTGGTTCAAGCAGCAACATCGTTGTTTAGTAAATTATTTATTAAATTATTTTATATTGTTCCCTTATAAAGAATGGCTGGACCATTATACAACCTCTTGTGTCTCCCCCTCATCCTCATAGTCTGTAAGCTCTTGTGAGCAGGGCCATCACTCCTATTGTTCCATATGACTGTTTGTTCTTTGTAATGTAATATAGTTGTATATGTCCCCTATGATTTGTAAAGCGCTACGGAATTTGATGGCGCTATATAAATAAAGATTATTATTATTATTATTATTATTAAAAGGAGTTGAGGGAAGAGGTTAAAAAAAGAGACAGAGAAGTACAGATGAATAGAACCCAAAATACTCTGGACAGTTATACCAAGGCTCAGAAAGAGTATAATACTTATTTGAGAACAAAAACTTTCTATAGTGGCACTTAACTGTTTTATCTAACCGTTTCTTGTGTGCTGTCACTGAGATCCTTTTACACCAAAAAGGAAAAGTAGAGAATGAGTATGAACTAAAAAAGAGTGTGGGCACTTCCAAGAAATGGCCTCGGCTTTGTTTGCAGTTAGACCAAAGTTATTTTTATTATTTGCATATATGTTTTAAAAGGTAAAAATAGTGATATTCTAGCGCATGAAAACCATCAAGGATACCAATGGTAGGTTTAGACCCAGGATTGACCTGGAGATGATCCCAGATTACAGTTAAATGATACTTTTACATTAAGATTACATGCATTTATAAACATCGGTATATACAGAGTTTAAAATATGAACAAATTAAGGTTAAAAATTAATGACATAAAAAATAAAAAATAAATGTTCGTGTGAACAATGTTCATGTGAGAAGTGTCCAGGAGGTTTTTCTTGCTAACAGAAAATAGAGCCCTATATCTGCAGCATAAGATCACATCGCAGTTGGTTGCATGCTATATTGAACCCTCTATAGTTTTTTATATCAAGGTTTTGTAAATATGGGCACTCACAGCTCCGTCTGGTTGCAGATTTTTTCTTGTGTGTAGGTATCGCCGTGTTCACACTTTCATCCGGTATCAATCTGTGTGGTCCGCTTCAATGTTGCCGGTGTTTAGTGGGTTTTGAACAACGGCGTTCATTTCAGTTTTGTTAGCGTTCGCGGGCTCTGGAGAAGCTGTGTCCGTAAACACCGTCGGACAGCCTGATGTCTCACTGCAGGATTTCTCTTCCATACGGCCCGGATTGGACAATCTCGCTCCACAACGAATGTACCACACAGGGGGTATTTTCTTTTGTTTGTCTTTGGTTTACTACACAGAAAGTTGGTGAATGCGTTTCTTTTGTGAATAAGGTTCAGTGGTTCAAATGTTGCAACTCTTTTCCAGATGCGTTTCGAAGAAGGAAGCTTCTTCCTCAGTGGCTTATGGCTTATGTATTACATTAAATTATGTATTTTCCTAGCCTTGATGGAGTTGGGGAAGGGAAGGTATGACTCCCTGTTTTCTTTAATGGAGTAGGACAATTAAACAACAAGGAGCTGCGTAGAATCCCGATTATAAGACTGTTGGTTAATAGCTGGGCAAGCCTTAGGAAAATATTGGGAGTCAAAGGAAGTTTTGAATTTACACCATTATGGGGGAATGCCAATTTGCCTGAATTGCAAAATTAGAAGACACTGGGTTCTGGATAATGAAAGGAATTAAGTATGTGTCGCGGATTGGAAGGGAAGGGGTAAGGGGTCCATTTCAATGGTGGATAAATCAAGGTTTCCTTACAGATAAGGATCAATTTAAACAAGGGAGAGTCCTGAGGAGCACAGCTGAAGCAGTGAGTGCAGTAGCCGGTGATTCTTTGGCGGAGAATCCCAAATATATCAAAGTGAAGAGGCAGCACTCTGAGTAGTGTTGAAAGGGGGTGAACCTTTATTCCATGAACCGCGACGTTTCGGTGTGAGTTTACACCTTTCTCAAGCATAACATGTGTGTCAAGTATCCAATTATTTAAAGACCAAACCATTCACTGATTGGTCAGTGATAAAGTGAACAAATACATGATAGAACGTGAAAAAAAATACATTGCAATACTTCGTAATATCATTCTTGTGAAGATCATAAAGTGTCTATGTACATTGTGCAATGAAATTTGCAGTGACAACAATATAAAGTGACATAGTGCTTTCTTTGTAAAACAGGATCCACCCATCGGCTTCAGGACCCAATCCACATCTCCTAACATTCATTCATGACTTTAGTTGATTTACCCAAAGCCATCTAGAGGCGTACGCTGTCATTACATGTTGAGCCGGAAACAGCTGGTTTTCATTCCGCAGAACCGGAAGTGACCTCACGGCCTTGACTGCCCAGGCGTATTAGATGTATCTCATGAGCGTTGGCCATCTTAAGGTCGGGCTGCCCTGTTCCCACGGTACAAGTGAGGGAGAAAGAGATGGGGGATATCACCGAAGAACAATGGGAGGTAATATATAAGAATGTTTGTAGGTGTTCTTAAATTGTGAACTTAAATCATAGGTGTACACAGCTGTTTCCGGCTCAACATGTAATGACAGCGTACGCCTCTAGAGTTTATGTATACTGTTTTGCATGCTGTTTTAAGTATATTTGATGTACATGACTATTTGAATATAAAATCTGTCATTTTCCTTTTTTTCTAATAAAGTAAAAATAAATAAATAACAGTGAATTAGAGAATGTGTTTTGTATTTTGTTATCCTGAGTACATAAAAGAAAGTTGTCTTCGTGGGAATACCCCTTTAATGCTGACTATAAAGTAAAATATAAAAAGAAGTTAATGATGCAATATCTATGGTAGTGTGCATATTTTCACATGATGCGATTATTATGCAAAGTCAGAAGGATCTTCTAGTATGCACTTGAAGTTCTCACTTTTCATTGAAGTACTACTTGTTAGTTAAGTTGACTTCAGTGCTACATATTCAGGTTGAAATGCCATTACTGGTGGTCAGTTGCTCAAAGGTAGGAAAAAAAAGAGATGTAAGATAGAGCAATGTCACTGTGTTGAGAAAATCGATCCACAGTCATAGCTAAATTGACACCATGTGTGATGCAATATTCTAGAAATCACCGACCTGGAATGACCAGCATCTTTTGCTATGGCTGATAGGGTCACCCCTTTGGTATTCACAGGGACATCCTGTCACCAGAGGGTTTCATTCACTTTGGAATGGCACACCATTTTTGATCATTATTTTACAATTATCATTTACACTTACATTTTAATCTGTGCTATAGAACATATACAAATAAATGAAATAAGTTTAAATACTATTTTACCCATGTTAGGATACATTAAGAACTACACAATGACCTTAATATTTAGGAAATTGGGTGTTGTTCGATAATTTTGATCTCCAGTGTTTATTTCAACACTGATGAGTAGCAGTAAGGAGATAATGCTGCACCATAAGAGAGAAGTATCACTTCTGTAAATACTGCCCGATCTTTAAGACAAAAAAAGTTCAGTAATAAGAGGGAGGCTTTTTATAACAATAGCATCTTGTTTTCCATAGTGTGCCAATCGGGGCTCAAGGGTCTTAAGATACCCACCTCCATGGGGTGCCCATGTAGCATTACTCTCTCTAGGACTAGAAGCACTACATAAACATGATAGAGCTATAGTATTTCAAATCCTTCCTGTAGCTAGAATAAGCTTAGCTAGACTTTGGAAAACACTGGAGGTTCCGGCCCTATCAGCAATAATTAACAAAATCCAGTATAATTGCACTTTTGAGCAACTTATCTCTAAGAGAACAGGTTCACATACAGCCTTTGCCAGGAGGTGGGATAAATGGCTTGCTTTCAGGGGGTTTGCATAAGCACCTACAAATAGCACCTGATTAATGTGTAATCTGTTAATTGTGTAATTTATATTAAGCTAACAGTATGCACCAATGGATATAAGCATAATATGCATAATCTGATTAAGCATCCATACCAACTTGCTACCAGTGATGACTAAATTTAAATGTTTTCTTTATAACCTTTCCTGTTCTGTATCCCTTCCCAGTGACCGTTCCCTCCCCTACCCCACCCCTATTGTACCCGTTAAGTTTTAAGATTTCAGGGTATGGCTCCTGTACAGGAACCATGCTCAGATGTATGTATTATTTATGTAAAAACTCAATTAAAAAATTTGTCTTAAAAAAAAAGTGAACATAAATTTTCATGTCAGTAATTTTCGATAAGGCCTCTGGAAAGAATTCTTTTATTCGGCTTCTAGTTACTTCAGTTCCACACTGCATATAAAGTATCAGTAGGTTCAAAGGGAATTCCCTGATCAAAGAGGAACACCCACTCATTTGTATGGGCCCAGTGGTGTTTTGATCAGCTTTGATAACAGCATTAAAGAGGTTAACGTGACCTCTGTATTACAACCATCATGCTTCTTATTGTATGAAACCTACTACTATCACTTTGAAGACAATGCACTTTACTGTCAAAAAAATAACTCCTGCTAAATACGGCTTTAGTAAGATTTGAATGTTTATGTAAGGCTGCATTAAGAGCTAAATACTGTAGTAAATACTTTTTTATCTCTTTTGGTTTTCCCCAAAACTGTCACTGTTTATCATAGCCAAGCATCTACTATTTATATATTTAACGGACACTGTTGCATACATTTTCCTAAATGTCAAGGTCAATGTACAGTCCCATGTGAATAGATCCTTATGTGTAAAATAGTGGTGTATTAAGTTAATTTTATTAAACATATACCATATTTTTGGACTATAAGATGCACTTTTTAGCAAGAAAAATCTTGCTAAAAAGTGTCTACATCTTATAGACCGAAGGTCAGACCCTCCTGACCGCTGTAATGGAGATCGCATGATGCCGGGACCTAATGCTTCATCCGATCTCCCAGAGAGGAGAGCCACGGCAGGACCTACAGGACCTGTGGTGATGTCAGAAGCATTAGAAAGCTAGCTATGTCTAGCTATCAAAGCTAAATGCAGGACATAGGCAGTACCATGTGAATGGTACTTCTATAAAATTTCTGCTGTAAAAACCTAGATATATGATATTGTGCAGGATATGCCATCATGAATACGAGGAAGAGTTCCACTATCAGTGATATAGGGAATAGTTATTGTAAAAGATCCAAAGAGAAAGAGAGAGATTCTTGCACCTTACAATTTTAAAGCTATATCTAGGTAACATGTATCTTATTTTTTACTTCATCTTCTAGTAATCAGTTAACCACATACAAATGAAACGTGTCTTGTGGAACCTCAACTGAATAACCTCTACAGATTCAAGTATCTCATGTATGAGCAATCTCTTTTTTCTGTTCTTGAAGAATATATTGTAAAGTAACGTTTTTTTTTTCTTCTTTTACACTTCTGAAAGAGCCAAGAGCATACAGTCCGACAGAATCGTGGACATTTTAATAACCTGCACTTGAACAATGCTTTGTATATTTTTTTTTTGTTATACACTTTTATCTAAGTAGATAGGAAATGTAGATACATGAATATTCTCACTTTGTCACAGACATCAGAGGAATTATATATATATGGTAATGTAGTACTTCTAACATGTTGAGGCAGAAAAGTATTCAGTTTGTTGAAGTACAAATAAAAATAAAAGATGCATGTGAGAATGCTTTGTCACTTGATTCACACTACAAAAATATACATTCTCAGATATTGTCATGGAATGTGTGTATAACTATTCCATGTTTACCCAAACAGTTTCCTCTCTTTGTATATTTCTATGCTACAAAAAACTGGAAAATGATAACTGTGTTTATATTAGCATCCTCATTATTGTTTACTTTGAATTATAATATGTAGCAGCGGTGCAAAACACAGAGGTGATAAGACAATACAAACAAAGAATAGACACCAGTGCCAGGTCAAATCCAAGAGTACAAATACAGTACACATACAAAAGGCAAAAGGAGGGTCTGAATACAAGCAAAGGGTCTAAATACTAGGATACAGAGAACAGAGTAACAGGATACCAGGAACTTTCTATTTTGTCTATAGAAGTCAAAAGCACAAAATGACAGTCAATGGGTCTTAGATATGCTGCAGTATTACTGGCCTAAGTAGGCACCTCCCCAGGTGTCTCATACAAGACTGGTACCTACCATCCTTTAATTGTTAAAAGATGGCCAAGAAGATAGAAATGATATAAATAAATGAATATAAGAAAACTCAATGTCATTAGTCACAAAATATAGCTTAAATTGTTGTATTTTATGGTTCACAAAATGTTATGGGCTTTCTAAAATTGGCAGATTTCTCAACAAGATGGCCACCCCTGAAAACTACAAGTCCAATGATCTTTTAGTTGTCAGTAACTCCTCCTCCCTCTTATGCTCTGCTCCCAGTGATGATGTAACACAATGTCCTCCTCTGTTACCATAGTAATGACTTGTAACTGCGCTCCCAGCACATTACCTCATTGGCTACATTAGATGCACTGCAACCAACCCACTATAGCCAAACATAGTGGTGATCACATGACCTGTCCAGGCAGGTGCAGGACATGATCAGCTGCCATCTTCTGTCCTATGTCTGCTCACCGCAGAGAAAATCAATGGACTGATTAAAGGGCCAGTAGCATTTTAATTCTTCATTACATTGTATGTCCAAAACATATTTCTGCCAAGGGGAGAAAAATTTTAAATAACAACTAATTAAATATTCGCTTAGATTTTAACCCCTTCCTACCCAGGCCCTTTTTGGTTTTTGCGTTTTCATTTTTCCCTTCAAAAATGTATTTCTTCCATGTTCAGAGCTGTGTGAGGGCTTGTTTTCTGCATAACAAATTTCACTTCATAGTGACAGTATTTAATATTCCATGGTGTTTACTGGGAAGCAGGAGATAAATTCTAAATGCAGTGAAAATGATGAAAAAATGTGTTTGCGCCATATTCTTGTGGGCTTGGATTTTACGGCTTTCACTGTGCACCCCAAAAGACATGTCTACTCATTCTTGAAAGTTCTTTATTTCGCCATCTTCTGGCACTTATAACTTTTTCATACTTCAGTGTACAAAGCTGTAGTTGAATTATTTGTTGAGACTTTTGATGATGTTTTGAATTATATGATTTGTAAAACTGTATGGCCTTTTGATCACTTTTTACTGAATTTTTTATGTTTTTCAAAATGGCAAACAAGTTTTCGTCTTTGTTTAATCTTGTGATGGAAAATAGCGGCCAATGGCAAAAAACCATTATTATATTTAATGTTTAATAATTTTTATTGGTTTTGAATATACTGTAGCACAAAAACACTATAACAAACATGGGATAACAAAGAAAACAAGAAATAAAAATGTACATCAAGAAAAGTACAACAATATATCTTGAACAGTACGGTCAAATGCGACCTTTTTGGAATTAAGATTTTTCTACAATGCATTTGATACATTATCCTTCTGGAGAAAGAGAAAATGTACAGGGTGCAGAAATCCTCACACATCTCTGTACGATATGAACTTGGTCTACAGATTTATCAAAAATAACAGCCCAATAACTTACTGTTTAAATATGGATCATATTTACCATGAGGCCGAAGAAACGTGTGGTCTCCTGTTTCCAAAATGTCCAGAAAAGTTTTTTTATGTAGACCACATTGTGACTGGGTTTAAGTTAATTATAAACCAAAGAAAAATTTTCCAATTGGGACACATGAACCCATTGGTCACTAAAAATTAACTTTTATTAGTATTTATTAAAAGATGGATCTAACTTCATCCAATATTATATGTTAAAATTTTTGCAGGGTGCAGGGGGTAGCAGCTTTCACCATAGCAGGGTGATCAGTGTTATTTGGTAGAACACAGCACATCAAAAATAGATATCGGAAGCTGGCAGTGCGTTCACTCGCTGCATATGGGATTATGCTACTGTGGCTGTATTTTATATTGTGGAGGGATCCATATTGCTTTATTGGGTTTGAATCATAGCCACTTCTATGTCGTACTACCCTTAGGGTTACAGATCCAACTCCACAGTGTTATTAGTGTAACAACCCCACGGTGCTATGCACCTTTTGCCAGTACCTCTATCTACCTGTTCAAATTGTTGATACTACAGCTAGCTAGCTATATTCATATAACACCCTAGGTTGCCTGTCTATCCGTTGCCTCTGAATTAAAACCTAACAAACTAGCCCCCCCGACATGTTTTGCCACATACCGTGGCGTCCTCAGGGGGATCGGGGCTAATAATGTGGCACACCAGACCCGCCGGTATCCTATATAGACTACTACGGTGACGTAATCACTGGGGGCCTGATCGCATTGTCCAATGGCAATGGGGGAGGCTCGACCCTCATATCCAATCCGCTTAAAGCCTGTCCGTGAGCCAGTCATTGGAGGCACGCCTTTCACCTCGACTGGTTTGTTCCCAGTCGAAGGTGGGGTGGAGCAATTGTTGTTAATCCAATCAGAGTATACCTCTAGAGAACGGTCAAGTCCGATATTACTCCGTCTCCCTCGCGTCTGTCCGCGGACTTATGCCGCATTCGGGAGTACCTTATGCGCATGTCATCAGACTCTGCCTCAATAGTGAGCCAGAGACTCCAGTGCGCATGTCAGTGGACTTAGTCTACATTGTAAGTAAAGATACTAAGGCGCATGACAATGGACTTAGTCTGGATTGTAAACAAGGACACTGAGGCGCATGACAGCGGACTTAGTTTCCGCTGTCATTCTGAGCATAGATGTACATGGTATTTGCCTTTTCTTTCAAACTGGGCAAAATCTGGAGGTGCGTATCAGCGGACTGTACTTTCGTTATCCACATAGTTTCGGGTACGTATGTAAATAGACTTTGTAATAGTCATTAGCCGGGTCACCTATACGTGTTATAGTGGATAAATGATTATGAGAGTCATCTGAGAGTCTATTATGTCGTAGCAAATTGTCCCGCCAGGTAAGATAGATATCTAAATACTACTCAGATTATACATACAATAGTTCCCAGTGATAAAGGAAAATAGTTTTTGTAATAAGTTAGCATAGTCTATATGTATGGTGTGGTGTGCCTATTGGAAAAAGATTATCATCCCATCAGTGGTATAGGTTACTGTCAAGTCAACATACTACACCAACCCAGTAGCATGTATGCCAACAATTATAGGAATGCTGCATACATGAAACCCTCATTTAGTCCCTTGGGGGATAGTGTCCCCAGGCGATAAATCCATTTCACTTCGAATTGCCTCTTCTAATTCTGGTCTTCAAACAATCAATGCCCCAAAATTTTAGTTGTTCCAGGTTCCCCTTATGCATCAATTTCATGTGTTTGGTTAACATTGTATCTTTGTTGGGCCTTACAGTACTGAGGTGTGAGGACATCCTCCTCCTCAATTCTTGTACCGTTTTGCCAACATACATTTTGGGACACTGCACTGTGCCACATAGATTACTCCTGTCGACTTGCAGTTAATGTAGTGCTTTATGTCATATGTACGTCTGCCTTCCTCGTCATATACTTGCAGAAGGAACAGTCCCCACATGGGTAGAAACCTGTAGTTCGGGGAGGTAACCAAGTAGGTTTCGGAGTTCTCCGTTCGGGGAAGAAGATAGTGTCATAAAAATTCCATCTGGGCCAGTAGGATAGGTTGCTTACCATCAGGTGGGTGGAGGATTAACTTTAGCTTGTTGCAAGGATATCTTTAAATTTCTGGGTCTTGCGGAATGCTATCCATGGTTGTCACAGCTTTTTAAGTTTTTCAGAAGAGCTTGTTACATCCTCCTCCATGCAGAAATTATGTAACATCTCTTGAGCCCTTATGATATAGTTGGCGTTGTGGTCTATCGTCACCTGCGAGGTTTAATTAAGCGGGCTGCAATGAGAGAAAATCTCAGGAGGATTTTTTTTCCACTTTTTAATAGAACCCGGAAGTACTAACAGCAAGGTGACCTCTGATGACTTGGAGGTATAGACCCTGTAAACTCCAATGCCACCTCCAGCAGCTGATTCCAAGTAGAGAAAAAACATTATAATATATTTTGATAGATCGGACATTTTGGGACGCGGTGATACCTAACATGTTTATGATGTTTATTTGTATATATATATATATAGTAAAAAAGAGAATATAGCAGCACTCAAAAAAAGAAAAATATTACTCAGGTGCACGCTCCCAGAACCGGGATCACAGTTCATCCAACGTATAGTTAGCCATAATAGACATATAAAAACTGATCACAGTGCCAGAATCTTTCATATTGCCAGAAGACTACCTCCTGAGATATGTCCCATCTTTTACAGTTTTGTCTTTAGTGACAGCGCTGCATAAAATGTAGATGGATTGTTTATCATGTTAAAATGAGACAAGCTTATTCTTGTACAACTTGAGTTTCTAAATTATTTATCGAAAATAATTCATATGAGAATCTGTTTCTATGAAACATTATGTAACAAATGATTTATCTGCTGGATTTTCTCTGCCTGAATGATGACTATGATGTATTACACAAGGGTAACATTGCACAATTTTATGGGCTTCATGAAGACCATGCAGCAGGTAACTTTACCTTCCTGACCGCATATAAGAAATATATATACAATCTATATACAGTATGTTTATGTAGCATATAAAACGACCAACAAATGCCATATTGAAAGCTATAAATCTCATGTTTTCTGCTTTCCAGGTAAAAGCTAATACACACGTGTAATACATCTCCATACGTGTGTACAGAGCCATTGTATGTACCTATTGTAGGTTAATGTTAAATTGTGTTGCAGTCTATCAGAAGACACACCATGCTGTTCTGTATGCCATGTTACAGAGGTAATCTCCCCAAGAAGCATTGCTTTTAGGGCAGAGTATCTTCATGTTAAAGTGCTGTACGGAAACCATATGGCGGCATACAATGTGCATGATGGCAAGATGGCAACTATAATACGAAGGGTAGAGCTATAGAAACAGAAATCTAATCACATAAAAATAGCCAAATTGGTAAATATTATATATTACATCTGTTCTCAGCCAGGGAGCAACATTTCCATGAATACATATGAAATTTTCTATGTGATTTTGATACAAGGTAAACATATAGAACAGCAACTTTCTTTTAAATTGCGTAAATAAATCCATGAATCCACTTTTATTATTTGTAAAAGTATAAATGTGAATGTTCCCTGTTGGTGCCTTGGGATTCTACTGTAGTATCTTTATATATTCTCCTATATGATTGAGATAACCTAAATTCAGTGTGTATTATATTGTTAACATAGGAACTTCATAAAACATGACCATCTGCAATAAAATGATAAATGCCTAATGGATATGGTCTTTTGCTGGTTGAAACTGAAATGGTCATAATGGACCAATATTACTACAATGATCTCATTTGGATGTATACTGTATAAAGTAGTACTGTATGTTCAGTTTGGAAGGCATAGGCATCAAAATATTTTGTTTAAAAATTGTGTTTAAAGGGGTTTGCCCATGAAAGAAAGTTCTCAAATTTTAATCCCCTGGTGATGTTTACATAATAAAGATCATGTTTAACCCCCTTACTTTACAATTTTAGTCAGTTTTATTGCTGTTTTAGCTCCAATCAGTGATGGTCAGTGTAAGATTCCAGTGTGTGGGCGGGGTCTCTCTAAGCAGACACTTCATGATTCCTCTGTGCTATGAGATGCTGTGTGCTGACAATGTGCTTAGCTTATCAGGGCACAGGGTTCATCTACACTTTTATTTAGCTTCTGAACATTCTACTAGTATCTGACACATAGAAAAAGAGAGATGAGACAGATCAGAAATGAGAGACGATGAGATCCATGAGATAGTAATAAAGAACAATGACACTCTCAGCTCTGCTCCCTCACCTAATCAATAAAGCACACAGTCAGCTCTGCCATAAAAACTTTATCTGTCTGTAGCTTGTAGAGTAATTCTCTGTAAACAGATTGTTGGCATGAAGTACCTGTGTCTGAGCTGGTCTGGTAATGTAGGTGGAAGGGACAGGAGGCAGAGAGCACTGCAGTGTGCACACAAGAGAAGCTATTCATGAGAAGAATTCAATCATAGAAGATTTACAGTCTGATCCAGGGACAAACAAAATTGTAAACACCAGGACTGATGGAGACAGGTTGGAATTATATTTGTGATAATAATGCTGTATTTTGTTAATAACAGTGAATTACAGTGTGTTATTTTGTTATTCTGAGTATATAGTTAAGAATCTTGTCTTCGTGCGCATACCCCTTTAAAGGCTAAGAAAAATAATAAAATTAGAAAAGCTTTCCTTATGAATTCCTCGATTCTCTCATTCCAAAGCATAAGGAATCCTCCACCAGGATACTCTCCATCACTGACTGAGGCGGGTCAATGCTGTCACTAGTGATTCACCTAGGACCTACTTCCTGTGTATCAAACGGAATCCCAAAGTGTAGACCGGGTGGTTGGGGGAGAGGTCAGAGGTTTACTAAAGTAAGTAATGACTTACTTTATTATATACCATTCCATAGAAAGCAGAAACAGGTGCACCTATAACCATGGTCCTGTCACTGGTTGTCAAGAAACTACTTTGCAAAGAGATAAAAGCTGAATTTTCACTAAAATCAGGTGGTGGTAGACTCTCTTTAAGGTACAATTTAGAGCCACAGATTTTATTAAGTGCCATCTTTATGAATTTGAGCAACATTAATCCATAATACATGTATGTGCCTACTGTAGTGTATGCCAAAAATGTGGTGTGAACAAGACCTGACTACTGGATCACTTTGTTATGTCACTTATCTGCTTTGGAAAATCCCTTCTTCTTAGAAAGGTCCTTTAACAACATGCTTGTTAACACATAAAATTGCCCAGTTGTCCATAACATGCCCAAAATTTTGCAGTAATTTCGTAGTAGGGCCACCACAGGGGAAATCGAGCTTTACACAGACGTCAATGCTTGCTGTGTAATACAGGATTAATTCTCTATAGTGAATGTTGAGACACACTTTGATATTACGATTCTAAAACTGGGCAGACCCCACTGCTAACATTGTGTACACACGTGGGTTTCACATAGGTACACATATAGGTAAGTGCATGTGTTTATTTTCTTATCTTCCAACATTTGCCTGTGCACTTGACTGAATGTATTCTATGTCCCAGAGTTTATAAAATGTTCCAGTATTCATTATATTTGAGAATACAGTAATATTTTTTCTGTTCATTTTGTATCCTATATGACTATTGCTGTTTTATAGACATTCTGCACAGGATACTATGGCCTTTTATGAGAGTTTAGACTGGATTATTCACATATGTCATTGGAAACCTGCTCCAGGGTACTGTCTGTATAATGTAAAAGATGATCTTTTCTGCATGAATATGGACTTGAACATTATGATAGTATCTGTTTTTGTATTTACCCAGAACATGTTCATGTAAAATGCATTACCATCGTTGTTTTCTTGGACCAAGAAAAAACAATATAAAAGGAAACTGATAAGAAAAGACTCATTATGTGCATATTTATTATATAGCATCTATGGTGTCACTAATCTATGTGATGGAACATCATTTTCAATACTAGGAATGCGTATGAGTTATTTTATTGGTGGGTCAAGTGTGACTTCATTGCTAGTGCTGATGCAGGTCCTCTCATTGCATTAAAATTAAGCTCCCCAGTCATTATAATCTACTGGCAATAAGTTATAGAGAAATGCACTATAATTGCAAACTATTTCTGGCCATGACGACCGTTCAGAAATTCCATTTGTAACTCTTATGCTAATGAGGCAGTTTATGCACCAACATTGTGTCCTTAGTATCTGAAGCACTGCTGTTCCCACCTAAATCATTTCTGCCTAATGTCATGTGACAAGGGTGACATAATCACATTTAGGCTCTTAACATTCACAACCGTTTCCCATGCATATATCTGACCACATAAATAATCACATCATGTCTGCAAGGACTTTTACTCCTCTCCATGCACGCTGTAATTTCATGTGGATGATGATCTATGCTTGGTGTACAGTTTTCTAATGTTAGAAGGCTAAAGCACCTGACATTGTCAAATGACATTACTGCTGCATGCAGAGATAGCAAGGGGAGGAGCTGCTGGATTCAGCCTGAGGAGACCACGTCCACATCCAAGGATGCCGTAGACATCCTTGGATACCAGGTAAAATGATAAATATATGAATATATGGGAATCTGAGGGGAACAATTTTTAGCTAAAAGAAGGGTGTCAGTTCGTTACTAGGGCTCTATGGGAACCTAACACTAGCTGTATTTGGGAATAATGTGGTGACAAGCAAATCGGACTGGCCCACCGGTGGGCCGGTGAATCCCCTGGTAGGTGGTAGTACACCTGGTACTGTGGCAGGGGCCAACGTCCGTACACATTGGAGGCCCCCTGCCTGTGTTTAAATTAGTACTTGAAACAGCCAAAATAGGCCGCTCGAGTACTATTACCACATAAGTTTGCATCGCACACTTATCTCCCCGATGTGCAGCAGCCTCATTCCGTCATTTAATTTTTTTTATATAAAGGCAGTCCTCAGGTTACGTACAGGATAGGTTCTGTAGGTTCGTACTTAAGTTGAATTTGTATGTAAATCGGAACTGTATATTTTATAATTGTAACCCCAGTCAAAATTTTTTGGGTCTCTGACACCATTGAATTTTAAAAATGTTGGGTTGTCATAAGAACCATGATCAACAATAAAGCTCAACTGCAGACACATTTGGTAACTGTTGGCTGTTTATTGTAGCCTAGGGCTAAAGTACAGTAATTAAGTAAATCCAGAGGTCAGTTTGTAACTAGGAGTTGTCTGTAAGTCGGGTGTTCTTAAGTAGGAGACCGCCTGTATATGCATGAGGCATAGAGTGGTTGTGTTATGAGGGTATATTAAGGGGCGGACAGTCAGTTTTGGTTTGTACATTCTTTAGCATCAAATTGTGGGACATTTCTGTTATCCGGGGGACATTATACCTTAAGTAACTGTAATATTTTTAGGAGTTTAGTGTTGGGGATGTGCTGTCGAGAGATGAAGACATCTGCCTGAAAATTCTGCAGCCATATTTTATGCATTTAAAGGAGGAAACATGTCATGTGTGAGGTACAAGATCCCACTTATGCCTGTGTCAAATCATTAATTGTGCTCAGTGACTAACCGTCTAGTGTGAGAGGCTCATTGCCCCTGTGGATATGTTACTACATAAGCTGAGAGCTAGGCATGACTTGTCTATGTGGTATGGGGACACCGAAGTGTGAGATTATTGTCATCAGTGATTGTAAAGGTTTTCAAAATTTTATTATTGGTTTGGTGTGTTACCACTTAGGGTACGGAATCATAACGCACATAGCGCGTTTGACCGCACACTTACATCCCTAATCACAGCCCAGCCACCAGCAGAAAGCATCTCTAACATTAATGACCTGACATAATGTGACCTCTGCAGCCTTTATACACAAACCAAGAGCCGAGCACTAGCAGAGAGGAAAGGAGAAATGAATTTATCCTTTATTTCCCTAGCCTCCTTCCCCGCTAGTGCCTACAAATTTCCTGTAGCAGTAGGTGAGCCCCCAAAATCAATTTCACTGATGGGCCCCAGGTACCCTAGTCCGATCCTGGTGACTGGTTCCAGTTAAGTGGGAAAAGTAGGGCTCAAGCGGACACAAGTGGTGTACCAACTGCCTCCTTAGCATGTAGATTACCAGGGGAATATTCTGGAAAAGGCATAACAGAAATATTATAAGTATGTTGGAAATTACTGCTTTTTTTTTGAAAACCTAGTGCTAGCAAATTATAACACCTGGTGGAGGTGGAAGACTCCCTTCTACCCTACAAAATCAAGCATAATGTTAATCATTTGAATGGTCTCCATGTTTAAAAGTATGTAAATTAGCTCCAAGTGCTCCCAGGAAAGTGGGGGCTGTCACATAATGATTATTAATTTTGAGCCTCCTTTAATATTGATGCAATACTCCTTTACCAGAAGAGATAAATTAGAAGAACACCATGTGAAGTATCATTCTCCGCATACATTATTACATCTGATCATACACTTCCAGAAACTTCATTTAATGAAGCAGCTGTCAGTACTGAAATGAAGAAGCAATGTCAAATGTTCACGATACTGGGAAGAAGTGTGTTTACTCCAGAGATATCCCTGATCGGAATTAGTAGCACCTGCCTTTATATCTTTTCAAAGAACACTGGCCAAAAACACAAGAACAGATTCTCTAGAACTTGTTATAGGATGTATTATGGCACCTTGACAATCCACCCACACAGCGCAGGTATTACAGAACTTAAAGGGGCAGCTTAGTAGAAATTATCTCATCAAACGTCCTAGATAAAGTGTGTTCATAGACTGGTTCCAGAATGAAAGGCTTGAAAATGCTCAGATTTTAAGACAACATTTTGCTGACCCAAATTGAATCATGTTGAATCACGTTAAAAAACAGCTATTTCCTAGCTGCAGAGAGCCTGTTGTGCCATGCTTTAATATGCATAGGGAGCGTGGTTTGGTCTTCAAACAATACTGTGTTTTAGCATGACACGCACATGACAGCCACCGCTCTTAGAATCGCTTCACTTCCATGGTCACTTACATAGGCCAACTTCACCAAATAAGTGAAGCAGGAAAGCAGCCTGACAAGGTAATGTCTGTGCCAGCTCGAAAGGACTGAGCTGAGGGCCAAGATCCCACTATAACATCAAAGAGTGCACTCTTTTTACACTGACATCAGATTACGACAGAACCGGTTCTGTTAAACGCGGATACATGAAGAAACCCCACAAAAGAATGGAGAGCGTGTCGGCAGTAATTCTGCATTGATGTCACTGATCATTTTGCCCTTCATTTTGTCTGTCAGCGTCCGCTTTCAATTGGTCAATAATCCATCAGTATTGCTAAAGCCAAAAACAAACTGGAGTTGATCCAAAACAGAGATGACCAGTAAATGGGATATTTGCATGTCCACTGTGTTCCACTCCTGCTTTTGGCTATCATTTCGGAGGCTTTTCATCTTTGACAGATGAAATGAAGGGGAAAACGAAACATAATGGCAACGTCATAGAGTGGTGGAAGGTGAAAACAGCATTATGTAAATCACAGTGTGTTCCAGGGAGACAGCGGTCAGTTGGCAGCAGCATGAGTAGGCAGCAGAGTGGCACAATGAGAGTGTGGAGGTGGTGGAAGCAGCAGCAGGAGGTCAGAAATTGGCACAGTAACAAATTCTTTAGCTGGCTGAAACTTGGTAGGCCACAGACAAATTCATTAGCTGGCAGCAACATGGTAGGCCAAAGAGTGGCACAATGTCAGAATGTGGAGGTGGCAGGAACAAGGTAGGCCACAAAGTGGCACCATTACACAATGAGGTGGTGGCAGCAGCAGGATGCCACAGAGTGGCACAATGACACAGTGTGGAGGTGGCGGCAGCAGGAGGTCAGAGATTGGCACAATGACAAATTCTTTAGATCATGGGTGATCTAATCTGATGCATAATCTGATGTCCCCTTACTGAGCTGTGCCTGCTCCACCTGCCACCTCTCTGTCTGACATATTTGTTAATCAACTATGTTGATTTGACACGGATTTCTTGATATCAGCTTTATCTACAAAAAAACACTTGAAATGTGGGTAATACAGAACCATAACAACTGACACCCTGGACTTTGAGAAAAAATCAATCCAGCAACTATGTGGATTTGACACGGATTTCTTGATATCTACTTTATCAACAAAAAAAGCACTTGAAATGGGGGTATACAGAACCACAACAACTGACACCCTGGACTGAAAAAATCCCTTCAGCATCTACTGAGCACAAGCAGATAGACGCTACAGGCACCACATGCAGTGTGAAATGACAGGATTGCAAATGGACGTCTGTTTTTATAAGGCTGTGACATCACATAAGCCTGCCGGTCACTGATTGGCTTTCATGTCTGTACATGTGATCGAGGATATTCCTTTCTCCTTCCCAGAGTAACGCGTTGTGCTCGCGCCCATTTAGCTATTTAAGGGGAAAAAAAACTTTGTTCCCACGAATCACCGTAAACTTCAAAATCATGATGAATCAAAGTTTTCCTGAAATTCGGAACGAATATCAATTCATTAGAATCGATTCGCCCATCTCTCGATACTTCCTTTATGAGTGAAGAATGGAGAAGGTGGTAGAAGGGGTAGTTATTGGAGAACTGCTTACCATTAGAAGCAGTATGAGTATGTGAGAGGAAGCCACTATTTTTATAGTCAGATAACTCTATTGACTTTGACTAACTTTTTTTCTGTTTGTGTCAGCAAGGAACAGGACAGGCTGATATACAATACAGGCAGTCCCCGGGTTACGTACAAGATAGGGTCCGGAGGTTTGTTCTTAAGTTGAATTTGTATGTAAGTCGAAACTGTATATTTTATAATTGTAGATCCAGACAAAAAAAAATTTGGCCCCAGTGACATTTGGAGTTTAAACATTATTTGCTGTAATGAGACCAAGGATTATTAATAAAGCTTCATTACAGACACCTTACAGCTGATTATTGCAGCCGGGGACTATAGTAAAGCATTCAGAGAGCTTAACCAGAGGTCAGAGGGGTCTGTCTGTAACTATGGGTTGTCTGTAAGTCGGGTGTCCTTAAGTGGGGGACCGCCTGTAGTTGGATTAACAAGTGATATCTGCAAATATAAATTCTCCATATTTGCCAAAGTTATAGTTTTATTTATATGGGCAGATTTACCTCAATCCATCCAAAATCCCAAACCATAACATTTTCCGTTTAGTTGACAGTAACAGCATCCTCTCAGTTAGTTTGTACTGCTCTTATACAGATTAATGTGTTCCCATTGTAATGTTCTCCAGACCTTTTGTAGAAAGTCCTGTAGTATCACTACATATAGCATGGGCTATACTATACTATCCAATGAATGTTAGCATGCTTTTAATAAGTAGGAAACAGATGGAAGGAAGCATGACTACATATGGATTATCTGTAGTAACCAAGGAGACACCTTTCTCATAGGGCTGTGGACACCAAATATTAAGATTTTTTTAATATTTCATTTTTACTCTAGATACATTGTAAAAGTGATACAAAATGCAACGCGGAGGGAAATTGGAGAATCCACCAATTAATTGGACCTCCCAAGCCTATCCAGGGAATAATAGCCGTTCATCCATGAAAAATAGTATCCTCTAATAGAAGTTAAATTGGGTTAGAGAAAATCTAACATCAAAGTCAAGCATAATAAACCTGAGGCACTTCCTCATAGATCCGTTATGTTAACACCCCTAGTAGCGCCTCTGGCTCATTAGCATAATTTTAGTTAATTTTAGAAGGAAGGAGGCCATGGATAACAATTAATTGCAGAGCCTGGATCCATGAGTAGGTTCCCTGCTTTATAGTGTTTGATTTTGAGGGTAGACTTCTTTTAACTCTATGTCTAACGTATATTAAACTTCTGTCTTGATTTCACCATCTTGATCCTACTTTTTTGCATACACACTGAATGCTTATTATCAGAGATTAAAATTAGTATCACATATTTTATTGGTATAGCAAGATATAGAAACTGCATCTACCAAAATGTGTAACTTTGGCACATAAGTCAATAGCAACAAAAAGGTATAAATGACTACAATAATATATAGACCAGTGTGAGAGCAGCAACCAAACAATGCCATGTTATGAGGTAGAAGCATTTCATATACATTCTCTTCTCTAATCTGTGAAGCTATAGTAATTAACATAACACAATAACCACATGTCCTGTTTGGACAACCTGTATAAGGCGTCTTGACTTCTCTCTATTTTATGGAACTGCATTATGAACAAGAAGTGGGACTTCTCTATTTTATTTCCTGGGATCCAGCTTAAATCTATACATATATATTGAGAGTAATGAATATGTTACTTTACATTATAATATGAAATACACAATGTCATGTTCATGCACTGTTAAATCACTTAATCTGCGTACATGGTTTGGTGTGTTTGTCCTCATTCTCATTTGAGTCTGACAACTGAAGAACGTCACACTTTAGACCACAGAATGGAAATGCTAAGCTGCAGATTTCTTCCCAACAATCATTTTCAGAATCATATCCAACAATGTTGTGAGTTGCCACCTCCTGAGAGTCCTGCCATTTTTTGCCTCCAAGTAGCAGAACAGTTTGCTCCACCACCACCAAACCGTAGCAAAAGCGGTCAAAGGACATTGGTCTCAAACGGGTCCACTGATTATTAAATGGATCATATTTCTCTATGTCGGAAAAAGGTTCATAAATTCCCAAAAATGTAAATATAGAGTCATTAACAGTTGCCATCTGGTGTCCAAACCTTGCGATTGACATAGAAGCCTGCTTTTTCCACTGTCCTTCCAATGGATTATAAGAGTACACATCTTTACAGCTATTCACCTGTCCATCAAGTTTTCCACCAGAGATATAGATGATGGTATTGTGCACAGCACAGGCCTGACCATGGATTTTAAAAGGAAGCTCTTTGGACTTTGTCCATGTGTCTCGGCTTACATCATACACTTCCACTGTTGAATGTATTGGCAACTGATCTCCTCTTCCACCTATAGCAAATATATGACTATTTACAACACAGCAGGAAAACTGAGATCGTTTCTCCATCATAGCAGAGACTTGCATCCACTGATTAAACCTTGGGTCAAAGCGATAAACAACATTTGTTGGTGTCAAGCAGGCGTCACTTGAATTGTTCTCCAAATTTTCAGGGGTCTCTCCCCCCAGTACATATAGAAAGTTGCCGATTACACAGGTGCAGTGATGCTGAACTTTCATCTTCAGGTTTGTCACCATTCTCCATTTATGACTGTATACATCAAACCCTAACACATTCTCTACTAGCTCCCCATTGGCAGAGCCTCCGACCAGTAGAATCCACCCTTTTTGGTTCCTCAGGGTGCTATACTTGTCTTGCAAAATGGGTTGTTTTGAAGGGAATGAATGATAATTTATTGCTTTTATAAGGAGACTCTTAATTGACGGTGTTAAGGGAACCTCCGATTGTGTGTAGAGTTTTCTAAGAGTTTCTAGCGTCAGCAACCCAAAACGTACATTTTCAAAAAGTATTCTAGCATGCAACAGCCTGGTTCTTTCATACTGCAGCCACTTCAGAACCAAATCCAGAAGACTTTGTTCAGTCACCTTTGGAATATTTTCTGACTGCAGGAGCTTGATCATTGACTTTGCATTCAATTCCAGTAACTCTGTTCCCTCTAGATCCTCCTGTAATAGTTCCCAAAGGTTATGGACAATATAGTTCTCTGTTTCCTGTAGAGCATCTATAAGATAATACTTGGATGCTATATTGGCGCAGAAGCAACAATTATCCAAGTCACAGTTATTGTTTATATACTTGCTGCATAAGGGTATCGCATCCATCACTTGCAAATAAGTAGCTGCTTCCAATGTGTCCTCCAAAGTATTCATAGAAAGAGACAGCCATGATGTGTATATAAAATCTAATATATTTTGCAGACCTGTTGCTGAAATAACTTTCAGATGGAGAACGGAGGCTTTGGACTCCTTTGTATGGTCTTTAAACATTGCCCTGAAGTAGTCACTTGAGCAAGCAAGCAATGACTTGTGTGCTGGGAACTCATGTCCATCCACTACTAGAGACACATCACACAGGTGGCCATAGGATCGAAGCAACTGGTACTGAGAAAATACCATGCCCCGATGAGACTTACAGAAAGCCAAGAAATAGCTCATGATGCATAATGGTTACATGAAATCTAAAAATGTTTGCAAAATTCACTCCTTACGCAGGGATTGGAAATCTTAGTTTTGTATCAGCAATGCGATATCTCTACAGGTAGGTTACATTTTGTTCTCTCACCTTCTCCAGAGCAGAGTTGATATGCAGCAAAGCTCATTATTTTTAAGATCCATGGATATGATTCCTCTCGAAAACACAAAGTCTCTTCCATTGCTTCCTGTGGATCCCCTGTGTGATGGTCTGTCTTCCAGTCCTATGATAACAGAGTTGCACGGCTCCGGAGGACTTTCTATTCAGATGACCCTTTGTCACTTCCACAGAAAGCATTTGTTTAAAGATCAAACCACCAGCCGCAGATTAGAGATGAGCTTACCAAATTTAGAAGACTATAGTAAATATCCTTATTAGTCACCGCCATAGTTTGACATGTGTATCTCCAGTCTTCGGGGAATGATATCACCATAACTCACAGCTACAGGAATAGAATGCAAACACAAGACAAGATTACTTTGCTTTCCCAGATCAGAGCTGCGGCTGAAGGGGACAGACTTGTTTGTGCTTCAAAAGCAGCAGCTCATTTCAACAGCCCAAATTATCTCATGTTACATGAACGCCAACTTATTGTGGTGTGAAGTTGTTGTAAAGGTTAACTTTACAATTTTAGCTCTGAATATACTTTGAAATTATCACCAGTGGCTATATACTACTAAATACATTGTTGTGCACGTTAGAACACGTGAGAATCAAGTTACTTTTGTCACCTATACCATATGTCATTCATAATGATAAGCTACATAATGGTATTATGGTAGATTACAATAGATAAAGGCCCAGGTCTATCAAGTCCTACATATAATTCTACAATACTGATAAGAGAATAGCAATGACGCAATTCTGTGGCGAATCGGAATTTGATGGCGCTATATAATAAGCTTGCCAAATCCGTCCCTGTCCCCATGGGGCTCACAATCTAATCAACCTACCAGTATCTTTTGGAGTGTGGGAGGAAACTGGAGGACCAGGAGGAAACCCACGCAGACACAGAGAGAACATACAAACTACACAAATAAAGATTATTACCGTATTATTATTATTATTATTCATGCCAATCCCAAGCCCTCCTTCCATAAGGCTATTAAGTATTATATACTTATATACTTGTTCCAGTAATTATGTAAACAAAGATATTAACGTCATATTAGGGCAGTGATGGCGAACCTATGACACGCGTGTCAGCACTGACACGCGTAGTCATTTTTGGTGACACGCGGCCGCCCAGCACCCACTGTCTGCCCCCTCCCTGTGTAATGTGCTGCCCCTGTGTAATTGTTACCACTATGTTAATGTCCCGCCCCCGTCCCTGTGTTTCTGCCCCCTGCTTACCTGTCCGGCGCCGCATTGGTCCGCCCACCGTCTGCTACTCCTCCGGCTCCTCCAGGCTGCAATGCGCGCTGCTCGTCACGTGACTGAGGCGACCTGACGTCAGGTCACGTCAGTCACATGACCCGAGGCGCGCGGTGCAACCTGGAGGAGCCGAGCCACCATTATCGTCAGACCTGCAGTAAAGCTACAGGGAAGAAGACATCACTGGGTAAGTATATAAGTTTATTATTATATTCTATTTAAAGGGAGGGCGCTAGGGGTATTTTAGTAGTAAAGGGACGGCGCTTGGGGTATTTTAGTAGTAAAGGCAGGGCGCTTGGGGTATTTTAGTAGTAAAGGGAGGGCGCTAGGGGTATTTTAGTAGTAAAGGGAGGGTGCTAGGGGTATTTTAGTAGTAAAGGGAGGGCACCAGGGGTATTTTAGTAGTAAAGGGAGGGCGCCAGGGGTATTTTAGTAGTGAAGGGAGGGCGCCAGGGGTATTTTAGTAGTAAAGGGAGGCCGCCAGGGGTATTTTAGTAGTAAAGGGAGGCCACCAGGGGTATTTTAGTAGTAAAGGGAGGCCGCTAGGGGTATTTTATTAGGGAAGGAAGGCCGCTAGGGGCATTTTAATAGTAAGGGGAGGCCGCTGCTGGACATGTTATTAATAAGGGGAGGCCGCTGCTGGACATGTTATCAATAAGAGGAGGCCGCTGCTGGACATGATATTAATAAGGGGAGGCCGCTGCTGGACATGTTATTAATAAGGGGAGCCCGCTGCTGGACATGTTATTACAAAATTAGGTTTTTTCTAAAGGTGACACAGCACACGAGTTATGCTCGGTTTTTTGGCGAATTTTGACACACCAAACTCAAAAGGTTGCCCATCACTGTATTAGGGCATAGTGATGTCAGAATGGGTGCTGTAATGTCACAATGTAATGGGGCAGTGCGATGTGATAATGTGACATTAAAAAGTTGGCAATTTGATGTAATTATAGGGTCATTTTGTTTCCAAAGATGGGCATTGTGATGTCATTGTGGGATTGTATTCTTATTTAGGGGCATGTGATGTCATAATGCAGCTTTGTACGGTTTTTTGAGGGCAATGTAATGTGATGTCACAATAAGGAATTTTGATGTCCTTGTGAGATATATTAATGTCACAGAGATGCAATGTAATATCACAAGTGCATTGTGATTTCTTAATTGGCATTTTAAAATCACAAAGGGATAGAATGATGTGACAAAGAGGCATTGTGATGTCATGAATAGCATTGTGATGTCAAAAAAGGGCATTGTGGGGGAGTGGACAGATGCTGTGCTAAGTGGGCATGTGCTGACAAGCTTCGGGATCCTGACCTCTGTCCTGGATGTTTGGCAGCCATCCTTAGCCCCACTCACCTCATTATCCCCCCTCCCGGGCTCCAGGTTTCCTCTGGTGCACGTTAGCGCCGCTCTCTGAGGACTTATCTACCAACTGCACTGCCCGCCTACCGCTTTGTGGTCAGCGTGGATTGCCGCCACTTGGCAAAGTTCTTAGACACTTCTGGCTGGTACCATCTTAAGCTGCAGCCTACCTCTCTCCTCTGGCTGCCCCCAACATGTGGGAATCGCCAATACCAACCCTGTCTTCCGTCTGTGGATGAAGAAGGACTATGTATCACCTGCACATAGGTGATACAGCCTCAGGGTGGGCCTGTCTTTGTCTGGGGTTCTCTATAACCTGTGCCTGCTCCATGAAAGGCCACGTAAACTGTCAATGCGGCCCGCTACACCTTAACTACACCAGGGGGCGCCAGCAACCAGAACAAAAGGAGTTATCTCTGTAAGGCTGCAGATTTTGTAATAAGTATAAATGGTGAAAGTACTTGTCACAATGCATTGGACCCAATTAAAGCCATTTGCAATGGTGACACAACCCCTTTGGGTTGTTTTGCATGATTACCGTATTTGTTCTTATTTGTTTTCCTGTAAAAAGTTATGTCTCATGCATGCATTAATCAGTGTGTGTGTATATATGAGTATGTCCCCTCTTCTCTCGCTAGACCCAGTTTTGTTGAACTTACTATCTCACAAATTAATGGCTAGTTTGGTGATAAGAACAGTAAATTGCTTGTGTATCTTACCCATGCTGAGCGCCCATGTGCATCTGTCCCTTCCATTGAAGATGCTAGAGGTATATTGGTTTCTGATCCTAAGTCTTGTGGTCAAGATCAACTGTGTGTTTAGAGATTTTTACTCTTCCCTCTATGCTTTTAGATTTTCTGCCACCGCCACTCAGATAAATGGCTTTCTTGACGTGGCATCTAACTCCTGCACAAACATCTGACCTTGATCCGGATGAGGTGGAACTCGTTATGCAAGCTCTCACACAGGTAAAATGGCGGCCTTGATGGTTTGTGTGAGGAATGGTGTACGGGTAATTCTGAGTTACTGGTTCCCTGCTTGCTTAGTCTCCTTCATGCTGCTCTAGAGCACATCTCCCTTCCTGTCTCTTTGTGAGAGGCCCTTGTTGAAGTCTTCCCTAAGTAAGGGAAGGACATTTTAGTCCACGGCTCTTTATAGCCAATCTCTCTACTAAATTCCAACATCAAAATACTGGCCACAAGATAGAATAAAGTAATTCTGTCGCTGATTCACTCATTCCAAATAATTAATAATAATAATTATTGACATTAATATTTAAAGATTATTTCTTAATATTGTGATGGTGCTTCTGATCCTGTTTTCTGTCACTCAATACTTGTAAGGCCTTTGACTCTGTGGAATGGCCTTACTTATGGTCGTTCCCTCCAAGGTTGGGTGTGGGTCCTTGCTTCATGTCTGTAGTTCAACTTCTTTACTGTGTAGCTAAGGCCAAGGTCAGAACTAACCTCGACTCCTTCCCTATGGCCCAGGGTACCAGGCAACGGTGCCCGTTATCCCCACTACTATTCTTACTGCCCATTGAACTCCTAAAGGTGGCGATTCACCATTCTACTAGTATTAATGGTATTACCTGTGGTGGTAGTAATGAAAAAGTTTACTTATCTGCTGATGACACCCTAATTTATATTGAGGGTGCTGACTTCTCCCTTTAGTCCCTGTTGTCGCTTACTGATCTCTTTAGCTCCTTCAAATCAATTTTGATAAATCAGTACTATTTCCTCTCTCTAATGGGTTGCTAGTCTTTCCCTTCCTGTTCCTGTCCAAGTGGAGTCCCGTTTTAAGTACTTGGGTGTCCGAGTCTCGCCCAAGGTTGAGGCATACAGTGAATTGACTATTGGGCCACTGAATCTCACCCACGCTCCTGTTCTCTGTTACCTCTTTCACTATACAGACGTATTAATATATTTAAAATGATCTATCTCCCCAAATTATTGTAACTCTTTCATGCTTGCCCAGTCTTTAGTCATAGAAATGTATTTAAACATATAGCTGATATCCTTAGATCCTTTCATTGGCAGGGACGCTCCCCCTGTTTTAGTTTAACCCTATCCAAGCCCTTACGCCCCACTGGTTCACTGGTGGATAGATTTTGACAGGGGCCCTGATGGGATCATATGAAGCTCTTACTAATCTTTTATACAGATATAAATTTAATTCTTCCATGTCACTTCCCCTGCGCATGGTTGCTATCTGCTGGCAGAGGTCCCAACAACTGGTCCATAACTCTGGTCCTCCTCCTCTGTCTCCTCGAACTCCACTGTGGCTGAAGCCCTGGCTCTCTCATTCACACTCTCTCCCTGGGTGAACTATGTGGGGGACAGCAGGGGTCAGGTTCCTTTGCCCTTGGCAAATTTTATCTACCAATTCAGAGTTACTTTCCCTTAAAAAACTGAGTGATAGATTTACTTTGCCTATGGCGCAAAAGAAAGAGTGTCATACCAGCCCAGAAATTGTCAATAATAATAGCAATCTTTATTAGAACAAATATAACCACACAAGACCTCAAAAACATAAAAACACAGGTGCTTGGACCTACTTACCTTGTGACTCATTGGAATATTCTTTGCTAAAATTTGCCTAAAAGTACATCCATGACATGAGGTGACCTACAGAGTACTTCTAATTACCTTTGTAAGTTTAGGGTACAGCTTCAAAATGGACCGTTGACCAATGAAACCTGGGAAAAATATAAACAGAGATACAAATAGTTCTATCACTGGCAAGATTATCTTTAGACTGATGGATAGTATAAGTGGAATGGATAGTTACTAACATTATGAGAAAAATTGTAATGTGTGAATGCTCACCAAACCTCCACACGGAGAAAGATAGTTGGGTGCACAGACCAAAAACATTGTATAGCTAATAGGAAAGTTATTGGATTCCACACCAGTATATATGTTTTAAGTGTCCAATGAATTAAGCAATATTTGTGGTATGCTGTGAACCAGTACTAGCTTTCTGCACTTTGACAATTCAAAGTATATGTTTGCCAAAGTAGCACTACATCCATGGGGACTACACTATCCGGAACTCTGTTCCATTTTTTATATTCCATCAGGAGCTTCTCCATTTTGGTGATTCTATTTAACCCAATTTTATTTTTTAGGCATGCATACGTTTACCACTTGGGCCCTGCGTAAGATATTTAGTGCTTGTTACTATTCATTTATTTTAGTGCAATACACTGTCCATATTTTGCCTCTTCAGATTTTTGGTGTTGCAAGACATACTTACATATATACGCCTAACCTTATTAGGTTGTGCTGATAATCAGGCACATCTCTCTGTTGTAAATTTGTGTAATATGTACCGCTGTAACTTCTTAACCCTTTTTGGCGCTGGCTCTGCGCCTCAGGTGTGTTATGGTACGTAAGCCCAAGATGTAGATTCCAAATGATGTTACCCCAAGAAAAGTGCCGTTTGGGAGGCGCGAGTACAATTATGCAGTATTTGGTTCTTTATTTGGAATAAAATTTGACAACAAGTTTCGCACTTCTAACACGAGTGCTTTATCAGGTCTAAGTTTTATCCGGACTGGCTAGTAATGAAGGGGTTAAGATTGTCTGATCTAAATTTACGGATTAGCACAATTAATCTGCCTTGATAATTCCAGGAAATTACCTTTCCAAAATGTCATGTAGAAGAATTTTGTGTATAGAGTAAACTAGACAGACATATGTTGTCTCCCAGTAATGTCAATGACAGTTCAAAGGATTTAACTGTAGGGATGAAGCTCGTGACTAGAGATGCTGAGCGATAACATTAGATCATAACTAAATGCAATGTCTGAAATGTCTGGAGCCACAAAGCCACTTCATAAAACCAGTTCTAAAGTTTACATTTCCAATTAATATGTGGAGAGGAGATCCATGTTCTTACCATCAACACAAATAAGTAATGCACCCGACATCCTAGGCCCCTCTGTGTAGATGCTTCTGTATCTCTGATTTGTGACATTATTGTGCTCAATATACCTGTTCTAAGATATCACTCCACATCACCATACTCATTGGGGGAAATTTATCATATGCCAGGGCTTGTGCGCCTTTCCGGCGCTGGTCACGTCCCCCTTAATGCCCCTCCACACCCACTTGGAGTGGATGTGGAATAAAGGGGGAAATAATCACAATTGCTTACTGGCAGCTCACTAGTAACTGGAATTATTTTAGGAACTGGCATATAAATGAATACCAAAAACAAAGAGCTTTAAGAAAAATAATAATTGTACTTTATTAAGATATCAAAATAATACACATAAACAACTTCCAATAGGAGTTCCTATAAAAATAAGGGGAATCAAGGTGTCCCAGATGGAAATGGGACTGACACAGAGTACCTGTGACCCCCCCCCCTCCTCCACATGCCCCAAAGTCCAAAATGTGCCGAAGAAACTTTCAAATGAGTATTATATCCAAAAGTAGGACTGATAAAGGGAAGATAGACCCAAATGCAATTAAATCGCCACAATCGACCGGAGGTACCATCCGGTAATAATAAATGTCAGCAGTGCAGGTCACACTTACCCAAAGGCATTGTAAAGATAAGCAAGGAGGCGGTCAGAGGGAAGGCCAAAGAGTACACCCCGACGCGTGTTTCGCACTGATGCTTCGTCAGGACTGGCACATAAATGTCCTGATAAATGTCCCATAATATTTTCATAGTTTGACATCATCTTCGTGGATAGTATCATAGTATATAAGGCTGGAAGGAGACGCAAGTCCATCAAGTCCAACCTTCAAGAATTAAATAAATGTTTTATCCACATAACCTGTGATATTTTTTCTCTCCAGAAAGTCATCCAGGCCTCTCTTGAACATGTACATAGAGTCCACCATAACAACCTCCTGCGGCAGAGAGTTCCATAGTCTCACTGCTCTTACAGTAAAGAACCTTTGTCTATGGTGATAGTAGAATCGCCTCTCCTCTAGGCGTAGAGGATGCCCCCTTGTTCTGGTCACAGGCCTAGGTATAAAAAGATCTTTGGAGAGATCCTTGTACTGTCCGTTCAGGTATTTGTACATTGTAATGAGGTCTCCCCTCAGTCGTCTTTTTTCTAAACTGAATAATCCCAAATTTTGTAATCTGTCATTGTATTCTAGTCCCCCCATTCCCCTAATAATCCTGGTTGCTCTCCTCTGCACCCGTTCCAGCTCTACTATATCCTTTTTATATACTGGTGCCCAAAACTGTACACAATATTCCATGTGTGGTCTGACCAGGGATTTGTATAAGGGCAGAACTATGTCTTTATCATGAGAATCTATTCCTCTCTTGATACATCCCATTATTTTATTTGCTTTAGCAGCAGCCGCCTGGCTCTGGTCACTAAAATTAAGTTTACCATCCACCAATACGCCCAAGTCCTTTTCAGCTTCAGTTTTACTAAGTAATTGACCGTTTAGAACATAATTATACTTTTTGTTTCCATGGCCCAAGTGCATAACTTTACATTTATCTACATTAAACCTCATCAACCATTTCTCTGCCCACTCCTCAAGCTTCCACAAATCCCTCTGTAATGCTAAACTATCGACCTCAGTATTTATTACTTTACACAGCTTAGTATCATCTGCAAATATTGAAACTTGACTGTGTAAACCCACTACAAGGTCATTAATAAAAATATTAAAAAGAAGTGGCCCCAATACTGACCCCTGTGGCACTCCACTGGTAACATCAACCCAATCTGAGAATGTGCCATTAATGACCACCCTCTGTTTTCTATCACTAAGCCAATTACTTACCCAGATACACAGATTTTCTCCTATTCCCAGCAGTCTCATTTTATATACCAACCTTTTATGTGGCACGGTGTCAAATGCCTTTGAAAAGTCCAGATATACAACATCCACAGCGTCCCCCAGATCCAGTCTTGAACTTACCTCCTCGTAGAAACCAATCAGATTAGTCTGACAGGACCGATCTCTCATAAACCCATGCTGACGCTGGGTTATAAGGTTGTGCACAGTGAGATACTCCAGGATAGCATCTCTAATAAACCCCTCAAATATTTTCCCCACCACAGCAGTTAGACTTACGGGTCTGTAGTTTCCAGGATCGCTATTTGATCCTTTTTTGTATATTGGTACCACATTTGCTATGCGCCATTCCTGTGGAACATAACCAGTCCTCAGTGAATCTTCAAATATTAAAAATAACGGTCTGTCTATCACCGTACATAATTCATGCAGAACCCGGGGGTGTATGCCATCTGGCCCAGGTGATTTATCTATCTTAGTGGATGCGAGGCGGCGCCGTACCTCTTCCTGGGTTAAACTGTTGACATTATAAAAAGAATTTACATTATTCCTCATTGTGTCTTCCACCAGGGGATTTTCTTGGGTAAAAACAGTTGAGAAGGCGACATTCAGTAGATTGGCCCTTTCCTCATCTCCTTCCACCATGACCCCCATGTTATTTCTAAGGGGACCCACACTCTCTGTTTTTAGTTTCTCATCATTTATATACTTGAAAAATAATTTGGGATTATTTTTGCTCTCCCTGGCAATATTTCTCTCAGTCTCTATTTTTGCGGCCTTTATCTGCTTTTTACAGGATTTATTTTTCTCTCTATAATCCTGTAATGCCTCATCGCTACCTTCACGTTTTAGCACCTTAAACGCTTTATCTTTCTCGCTTATTGCTTTCCTTACAAGACTAGTTAGCCACATAGGCTTTTTCTTGTTCCTTTTATGCTTTTTCCCATAAGGTATGTGTTTCTCACAGGACTTTTTCAGAATATATGAGAAAAAGTCCCATTTTTGGGGGGGGCTTTTGTCTTTGAGAGCATTATCCCAGTCTATGCCTTTAAGGTCTTCCCTTAGTTGATGAAAATTTGCCCTCCTGAAGTTTAGAGTGTTGGTTGCCCCTTCACTAACGTGCTTAGTAAAGCGTAATACAAAATCAATGATATTATGATCACTATTCCCCAGGTTCCCTCCAACCTGTAGTTTTGATACCCTATCAGGTCTGTTGGTAAGGATAAGGTCCAGCAGTGCCCCCCCTCTTGTTGGCTCCAGGACTAGTTGCGACAGGTAATTGTCTTTTGTTGTTGACAAGAACCTGCTACCTTTGAAGGACCTGCAGGTTTCTGCCCCCCAGTCAATATCTGGGTAATTGAAGTCCCCCATGATAAGTACTTCACCATGCTTTGAAGCCGCATCCATTTCACTTATCAGCATTTCCTCTGCTGCCTCCATTATATTTGGAGCCTTATAACAAACCCCTAGTAATATTTTATTATTCTTTTTCCCTCCTCTTATCTCCACCCATAGGGACTCCACATTTGCGTTACTGATGTCATCTCGCAGGACGGGCTTGAGGCAAGAATTCACATATAAACAAACCCCTCCCCCTTTTTTATTTATACGATCCTTTCTAAAAAGACTATAACCATCTATAGTAACAGCCCAGTCATAGCTACTGTCCAGCCATGTCTCGCTGATACCCACTATATCATATTTCCGCTCCAACATCAAGAGTTCCAGTTCCTCCATTTTGTTTGTGAGGCTTCTGGCATTTGTGTACATACACTTTATATGGTTTTCCCTGTCCGTATTCCTTTTGTCCTTATTCCCCAATCTCATTCCAGCCCCCCTTCCTCCCCCATGGACTATGACTCTTCCCAGCTCTCTATGTACACCGTCTATTTGCCCTGCACAAGTGTAGTTGCCCTCCCCCCAGGTCTCTAGTTTAAACACTCCTCCAACCTTCTAGCCATTTTTTCCCCTAAAACAGCAGCCCCCTCCCCATTGAGGTGCAGCCCATCCCTACTGTAGAGCCTGTAGCCCACAGAAAAGTCAGCCCAGTTCTCCATGAACCCAAACCCCTCCTTCCTACACCAACTTTTGAGCCACTTATTTACCTCCTTGATCTCCCGCTGCCTTTCTGGTGTGGCACGTGGTACAGGCAGTATCTCGGAGAAAATTACCTTTGAGGTCCTTGCCCTGAGCTTATGGCCTAAATCTTTGAAATCATTTTTAAGGACCTTCCACCTACCTGTTACTTTGTCATTAGTGCCAATGTGGACCATGACCGCTGGTTCCTCACCAGCCCCTCCCAGTAATCCATCAACCCGATCCGCAACATGCCGAACCCGAGCACCCGGCAAACAACACACTGTTCGGTATGCACGGTCTTTGTGACAGATTGCCCTGTGTGTTCCCCTAATAATCGAATCTCCCCAGGATGCGCAGGCAAATTATACCACTTTTTATTTTGTACTTGGTGACAGATATTTTTCTAGTGTTTAGAATTCAGCATAGTCCTCAGCTCCCCCTACTGGTGGTGGCAGGCAGTCAGAAATGTATTAATTAAAGAAGATTTGTACCCAAAAAATTTAATTGGTACTGTCTATATTATTAAACTTTATTTTTTTGCTACTGTTCAACGCACCCTAGTAAGTGTAATTACTATGCAAATTGTAGGTTCTGCAGATTCAGATACTGTACGTGGTCCTATAAGAGCACCACTGCTTTCCTTAGGGAATCTTTTAGATGGAAAATTAAAGGCAATCTATCCAGGTAAACAAGTTCTGTCCAAGTAGCAATTTTAATCAACTTCTAGTTGTTTTTGTTGTCCATCAGAAAATTCTAGAAGCTCATCTGGAATGCAATAGGGATATGTTTATGTACAGTAGATTGTGAAGTTAATGCGGCACACTCCCTACAATTAATACTAATCTTAGATAAAAGGCTTCATATGGGACGGCACACAGGAAGGATCAGTGCACTTGCGGCTGCCATTCCACGCTCTCATCATCTGACCAGGAGGATTAAGTGAGATTAGGGCTGATTGTAGGAAATATGTGACCTTGAGATGTACAGGGACAGGACCATAAAATGTGGAAATTGACTATTCTCATCACCATTCAACAGAAGAGAGAGATTTATGCCTGCAAACAGTGTACACCAGAGTAGAGCCAGTCTTAATGGGATCATAATTAACTGCCAAAAGAACTAAATATCCTTGTATGCACTATTAAGGATGTTAAGTAAGCAGATGGCAGGCTGGTAATTCATCCCACACTTAACGCCAAGGTGACACACAGTATACAATGCATCTACATAATTTAATATGGACGTAAGTGATTCCCTTAAGCCACACGCACTGCAGTCAATTAGTTAAGATGTTTTGCATTTTGAAATTTTTTTTTAACATAACTTACTAAAGTTTCCACATAACTTACTAAAGTGAACGCCACCACTGGCATCTACAAAATATGTCTTTACAGTGGTACACCGTATCCTCTGATGGAAGCCGCAACTGCATATGAATTAGGGTTGAATCTAAGGCGGAATGTGTGACTTTATTTTATTGTATGTAAGGATTGTCATCTTCATTGCCATAGGTGCCCACCTGATGAGGAGCCGGGGTTTTCCTTTCATATGACACTACCTGCAGAGTGTGGCAGATTATTGAAGACAAGGGCACGCACTTTTGTTGGAGGTTATGATTGTGAATGCAGGGGTGCTGGGAGTGGCACCAGGGTGTTTGGAGGTTTAGCTTATAATTGGTTGTTTTGTCTCAATAAGTGTTAAATTTTTGCTCTTGAAGATTCCCACAAAGAGACGAAAGTAAGTAACATTGCTTTCCTTGAGGCAAGGAGAACCTGTAAATATGATCTGCTGAGGAGTGTGTGGGAGGATTGTTGTAGATACTGAATGTCCTGTGAAAGTAGTAGGAGGCTTGTGTGGGTGGACATAAGATTTTTATAAAGCCTCATCTCTACTGTCAGCACATAAGTGGTGCAAACCCGCTGATGACACCATTGTTTGGGGCTTGTGAAAAGTGAATGTGCAGAAAGCCTTACAATTCAACCGATTTTAAGGGGAACCAGAGACCAATGACAGATTATAATATGTTCTTTTTAGGGGGCTGCCCATGGCCCCCCAAACAGTCATCACATAATCATCTATGCAATGGGCTCTGGGCTGTATGAGTATTATAGCCCCTGCAAGTCTAGAAATTAGTCCTACAAGCCTCTTGGAGAATGGAGGATGTGTCCCTTCTGCCTAATTTTAATCTGTGCTTTCAGGGCCTTTATAGAATCTTCAAGGGTCCTGAAATTGCTCTTGTGTACATGTATATTGAGAGCAGGAATGGAGGTATGAGGGTTTCATTGATTAGGGTCCTTCTAAAAGTTGGTAGGTGGTTTGGGAGACCATGGACAGCGGGTTATTGCCCAAACTGCCTAACGTATATTATAATCCACTACTGATCCATGCAGCAAAGCACACAATTTATAAAATAACTTTTTAAAGAGCAAACATGTATATTCAATTATAGCGTATACTGTATATGCATACAGGGGAGTTCATCATGGAAGCCCCATATTATCTATGGCGTATGGCTGCAAATGATTGTGTAATATAATACTATGATTTGGCCAAGGTATGGAGATAGCAATTGTACATCATTATTTACATCTATTAACTGTAATGATATATTAGTATAATGTACATATTTTTGGTAAAGTTTGGATGATGGAATTGACAGCATAACTCCCCATTGCACATTATGCCTTGACCAGATGTACACTAGGCCAGAACATGTACAGACTTTGATATCAGTTTGTGTCCATTTTATAGGGTGGGCCAAGCTCTTTGAACAGCCCTGTGTCGATGACGCACGATTGTTCATATGACATACCACCAAACTTTTGTGTTGGAGAAAGAAAGATAAAAAGTGAAATGCATATGGTGAAACACAATTATTTTTAACCATAAGCCACGCCCAATGTAATGCCCCTTATCACACCCCCGAGTGTTCACACACAATTTAAAACCAAGCTGAATGACCCCTACACTGCTCCACCTCCTCCCTCTCATTGTGGCCCTCCTCTCATTGCTGCTACCCCCATCGCTGCTACCCCTCTCATTGTGCCCATCCTATTGTGGCTCTCCTCTCTCACCCCCTCTCATGTCCTCCCATTGTGCCCCCTTTTGATTGTGCTCTCCTCTCTGCACCCCCTCTTATTGACTGTGCCCCCCTCTCCGCTTGTTTCCTCCTCTATTGCTACAATGTTGGCTCTGCATCATCACTACATCCAACTCACTTTCCTAAGCAATGAGAATCTGTTAATATAATCTGCTGAGGAGTGTGTGGGAGTAGTTGTTGTAGATACAGAAAGTCATGTGATAGGAGTATGAGGCCCATGTGTGGGTGGACATAACATTCTCCCTATGTCAGAGAGCCATTTGGAGCAATATGCCTTCAGTGAAGGGCACTTGATGGCTGACATTGAGCTGAAATGCAGGACATCTTCAGTATTATGGTCACAAAAGTGTATTTTTATATTTTTCTATGGGCTCACACACAACCATAGTCGTGTCTGAGTGAGCCATATCCAGAAGACACAGATGAGTGGCATTCTGGGACATACCTCCCACCACCAGGGACAATGGGCAGAGCCTGAAGTCCAGGACTGTCCTGCTGGATCTGAGATGGTTGTTTGGAAGGTATGCAGTAGTATGTTTGCTGACTGAATGAACTGTAGGAATAACAATAAGACCAACTACTGTATGTTAATTATTAATGGAAAGGTGGACCTTTAAATATTGTTCCTCTTTCAAAACCAACAAAGAGAGCATGTGCCCCATGTCCTCCACCACACTGCAGAGATTGTAGGGGGCAGGAATGGACCTACCAGCCTATGGTAGCTCCAAAGGAAGACACTGGCCATAATACAGTACAGCAGGTGGCTGCAATCCTCTATGTTTACTGCAGGCTGTTGGCAAGATACAACAATAATCTTGGTTTTGGTTCTGTATCTATATTTTAATCTTGGTTTTAGTACCATATCTATATAGTAAGCTTGGTTCTGATACTAACCCAATCTTCTGTAGGACACATACCAGCAGGGTGCAAAATTCTGATCATCCACATAGCATCCACATCATCAAAATTCTGATCATCCACATAGCATTGTGTAAGGTCAGAATATGTTAGAGCAAGAAGGTAATCAGCCTATATTCCAGGAAAGCTCCTGACTTATATGCTCAGCGTATACATAGACATATACAGGCAGCTGGAGGAATCCAGGAATCCCTGTATTTCCTTCATCTGTACAGTATATGTGCTCCATCTTTCCATCCTGCCTCATCCTGCTGAGCAATATATACCCTCAGTGGAGGCCATTGCATTCTTCTCCCGCCTTCCGCTGAGCGTATGCTCAGTGAGGACCCCAACGATGTCACTGTCCATGTAAGGACAGTAACATAACCGTATTGAAAACACCCTGAACATTAGCAGTAGCCAATCACTGGCTGCTGCCAATATTCTCTCTTTCTCCCGCTCTTGGTGGTAAGGGGGAGGACCTGAACAACATCAAACTTTATGTGCATACGGTGTCATTCGTCTTAGCCCTCCTTTGCAAGGACACGTCCAGAAACCAGCCATATGTCCAATGCATATTTACAACAGAGGGCAAAAATATGGTATGAACTCTTCGCCTTTGTACGATTTGCCTAATAGAAGCAAAGTAAGAATGTAGCCGGCGTAATTCATATTTGGAGTGTTCCTCTGACCCTTATGACTCACTCGAGAGTCGTTCTACATACATTTACCACAAGTCTTAATTTTTTAGTTGGAGAGACTCTCTACTTAACTTATTGGAACTTTACTGTATATGTATAATGTAGCATATTGTATGTGTATTTAACCTACTAGAAAATCTTACTGCACAAGTAATTTACTCAAGTCCCAATCAATATTTCCCATATGTCTTCCTGTTTTTCTTGCTGCTGCTTCTAGCATTTCTAAAGTTAGAAATGATGTTTATTTTTGCTCTGTCTGTAATATTCCCTGTTGTGCTTTTTCCCTAATTTAATTATCATGAATATGTGAGGTTGCAGCAGAAATTCAGAGAATTGAAGCATGCCTCCTGCAGCTGTGAAGTTTAGAAGACAATCCAGGGAGTGTATGTGGCATGGACTTGGAAAACTTACTGAACTTATCTGCATGTACATCTGCAGGATTAGAGGTACAGGGTCTCGCACTGAATGCAGGCCAAGGAAAATGGCTATAAATCCAGCTGGAATAAGCCACAAACTATTAAGGAGAACACATCCAGCACTTGTTATGATGGATACCTAATTCTTACTATGTTAGCTATGGCTGACCAAGTTTCATCAAAATGTGTTCATTAGGCTTGAAGTTATAGTTGAGTGTTCCAGGGATGGGCCACCTTATATAACCTAAAACATCTGGGCTCAAAACAAAATTAAAAATTATATAACATGATTGTCAGTTTCCTTCTTACACTTCAGGGAATAAGTCATCAAGTTTCGCTCAGTTTGGAAAATTTCTTTTTGTGCAGTGACCCACGGTACCCTACTGATCACTTATCACACCCAATAATTAAATGGAATAACCAAAAAGCAAATGTTCAATTCCCATGAACATTGGGTAGCACACAGAGATATTAAAATGTCCAGGGGCAAAGGGCACATGTATTTATAAAGTCTCTGCACCAGTTTTGTGTCTCGGCTGCTCTGTGTCCAGCGAGACAGGTAAAATGTGCACCGACTTTGGGTCTAAATTACTCATGTTCACCAGAATTTTCTAACAAAGTGCATCAAAAAAAAAATTAGTGCACACTTCTGAGCAGTGCAGAGGGCACCAGATGAATACCATGTGCCAGTTTTTATAAATCTGCCGCACTCTGCACACTCCACAGGCAAACTGCTCATAGTACAGACTGCACGAGTTTTAATAATTGTGGGACAAAGTGTCTCAATGCACATTGACTGAGCCAGGTGGCTGTTTTGAAAATGATAGAGCAGGTCCTATTCATACCTGTCTTGCAGTGCAGCCTCCCAGATTTCTATGGAGAGGAGAGGAGGGCTCACCCTTCCCATCTTCACCTGGCCTGTGTGCTTTGGCCTGGGTTATGGCTAAGTGAAGCACATGGTCGTGTGCATAGAGCCTAAATAAAGCTCTCAAAGTCAGATGGCTTATAACTAAAATGTGATAGATTCCTCATTTGCTCATTTTTGCCCATAGAGGTGCTGGAGCCCAAAAACCAGCCATGAATCAACCTTTATGTGGAATATATTTACACTTGAATACAAAAAGGGTAAACCTAAAACTTTTAGAAAAGTTACTTCTCAAGCCACATTCTTATTAAAATCTTGATCTGGTTTGTCCTTCAAATAATAGACAAGAGTTGACCTGACCTGTCAGATTGTTTTATGTCAGTCCAAATGCTGCATGTATTTCAGTATTCATCTGACCTGGAGGTACATCAGACAGCAAGAGTTCCAAAATTATACAGCAATGAGTCACTGTCTAAAAGTCTGTGTTGGTGGAACATCCTACTTGGTTACCAACTTGTTTTTCAACAAGCATCAGGGATGTAAATGAACTAACTTACTAATATATCTCATGCTAATAAGAAAACAGTACAAGAACTATGCAAAAGTAAAAGAATACAATGTTCTTATATACATGTACAGATGGAGCAGACATAAGGATATAAAACATATTAAAAGTATTATAAATATGTTGGTCTGTATGTCAAGTTAACTATAGAATATTTGCCTTAATTGCCAACTATTTGTGGGAACATTTTACATAATCGGCAAAAAGGTGAAATATACATATAGAGAGACAATGGGGGAAAATGTACAATCTACTTACGGTAATAACTTCCGAATTACTGATTGGTTCTTATAGTTAGTAACTCTGGTACAGCGCTGGTAACCAAGCCCGTTCAGCTATAACCTGCGCCACTGTGATATATCATGCACATCTTCAAACTATTACTAAACTATTACTAAAAGTGGGCCGAGGACAAGACGCTACATATTCAGACAAGTTCAAGTGCCCTTGTGCAGTCACCTTATACAGTACAGAACCCAAAGGTAATGTGAACACTGAGACCTCATTCAAAGTAAAGTCATCTGCCTTCAGAATATAAATTCACTGCTTCAAATGATGAACACATCAAGCATGCACAGTCCTCATAGGAATAAATATCGGAAGATCACTTGATGAATCTGTATCAGATAAGTCCCCTGGTAAGATGATCATCACTATGAGTGATAAAGATGTAGATGCACCTTGAAGGCTATGGCTTCATTATACAATGGACATCTTATCTACCCAAGATTAAAAGCCAGAAGAGAATGTCAATAGTCCTGTCACTTTTTTAAGCAAATCCAACATACAACATGTGGAGAAAAGTATTGGTCCCTTGGCTTTTGCGTTGTAATTCAGGTGTTTTATTCGGTCTCATTGATACAGGTGTCCCTGTCCCCTAGTCATATATTCTGGCTTTACAAACAGTTGTGAAAGCCTTGGTAATTCTAACCAAGCTCGATGAATTAGCACATGTCGCTGTAATGGGCAGGTAAAAGACTTCCTTCCAAGTTATTCCTCAATCAGGGTGGATGTACCGATAATCAGTGTCCCAATACCCCATCCCAGCTGCTGTACTGTATGTCATGTCTGGCGGCTGGGGTTAGTAAGGTAACATGGTGCAGGACATTCATTCTCTGATTATGTAGGTCTTCCTGGGAAGGACAAACTCCTCTGATGACTCTTGAGGGAACCATAATCTGTCCAGTGTGTGCCAAATCTGCTATCTGGGGAAACTCCAAGCCAGCTGTGCTCCGCCATCTACTGCTTGTGTGATGGGCCTCCACCAGCGCAATAAACCGTGCGTTTTGGTTTTCAACCTGTATTCCCCTCCTTCCAGTGCTTAATCCGCACCTGCTCCGCACCTGCTCCACACAACACCATAAAAATGTTAAGAGTTACCGTGTCCCAAAAAGCCCAATCTACAAAAATATAAAAATAATTATACTATTTGGTAAACGCCATAACGTAAAAAAAAACCTAATGTCCAAATTTAATAAATATTTTCAATAAAAAGCAGCGCTGGGGTCATGGGGTCAATTCCCATCCAGGTCAACAACTGCAAAGAGTTTGTATATTCTCTCCGTGTTTGTGTGGGTTTCCTCCAGGTCCTCTGGTTTGCTCCCACACTCCAAAACATAATGGTAGGTTGATTAGATTGTGAGCCCCATGGGGACAGGGACTGATTTGGCAGTGCTGCGTAATCTGTGTGCGCTATTTAAATAAAGGAATTATTATTATTATTATTATTATTATTGATAAAAAATTTGGTAGTATGAAGCAATTAATTTATGCAAAGTTATTTTGTTTCAGTATTTTGATCCCCAACTTTACAAATTCCATAACATTTTTTATTTTTCCATGGACAAGATTTTTCGTTTCAGCACTTGAAATAATTGTTTCTATATTATGATACATCTGGCATTTTGGGACACAGAGATACCTACAATTTTTAATACTTTAGTTACTTTTATATCCGTTCTAGGAAAAGGGAGGAGGTGATTTAAACTTTTAGATTTTTATTTAAAAAATGTATTTTTTGCATACATACATTTAAGACTATGATGGGCCCTGGGCTATAAAGAGATTGAGGTCTCCCCAATGGTCTAAAGTTTTTAGATGATCTATTGTTTACTGCAGATAAAACCATAACTAAATGTATTACATGGAGAAAGTACTAAAACCTACATAGATACAACATCAAACCCATGCTTACTACATAGATATGTTGCCAAAACAAGCTTTCTACAAAGCTACCTTACAAGAACCAAACCTACACCATATAAACAGCAAAAGATTACTATATATATAGAAGACCAGAACAAAGATTATAACATAGAAACCACATCAGAACCAAGCTCACTAGATAGAAATGGTACCAGATTTCTACATAGATACAGGACTAGAACCATGTCTATTACATAGATAAAGCACCAGAACTAAGATAGCAACCTAGGTACAGGAACAGAACCCAATTACTACATGATACAGGACCAGAACCAAGGACCATTACATGTATACAGGACAAAAACAGAAGAAGAGTGGGGCAGATTCCTGCTGTCTTGTTACAATAGAGGGCTGTAGCATATCCCGTTATGTCCTTACGTGGGATATACTGTCCACTGATTTGCTGTTGTCAATAATCAGGGCGTCTTCTGAGTGATATAGCTGCCTATCTATGGACAGTTATATCACTGTGGAAACACCCACAGCGTACGCCCAGTGGATGCAACTGTATTGTGTCTGACCCTATAGCCTGTAATGGCAGGACGCAGAATGATGTAGTGCAGCTTGCAGAGCTTTTTCATCCAATGTTTCCTGTTGAATGCGACATATACTGGTCTAGCATAGAGAAAAACCACAGAACAGCACAGGTTGAAGTGTGAATAATCTGTTGTCTTTATTCACCCAAGGGCAATGTTTCAACCGCTGAGCATTCTCTGCCAAACATCACAAAGACTCTTGAAAAGGACTGCACATTGTCGAAATGTGGCTTCTGGGTGAAAACAGATACCAGATTCATCACATTTAAACCGGTGCTCTGATTTTCTTCAGTTATTGTATAAGCTGGATCCCTAACAAGGATTTACAAACCTTGGACACCCTCTACATTTGACCACTTTTTGAAGTTGGATTTGCTATTCGATTATTATTTTTTAGTGTTTCTTAATTTGTGTAGGGCTTTGCCCTTATTTGCGACAAAGAATACTTGGACATTTTGAAGGAGATTTATCATCAAGTTTCTGAGGTAAAACTGTTCAAATTGCCCATGGAAACCAATTACAGCTCAGCTTTAATTTTAAAAACAGCTGTGGGAAAATAATAGCTGTGCTCTTATTGGTTGCCGTGGACAACTAGAACAGTTCTGCTCTAAGAGACTTATGATAAATCTACCACTTTTTTGTCTGTGATGCTTTCATGAAGACTTAATCTCTGGCCATTTTTGTAGACATATGAATAGGCAATGGATTACACGCTGACAACACATGAATCACAAATATGACCCAAGACCATTTTATGTGTAGGTAGCCTTTATGCTAAGCTACATGTCCATGGTACTGTTTCATGTACTGACCACACCGCCATGATGGGACTCCATTCATCATATTGATATATGATGCACAGAGTCCTTTCTTCCCCACAGAACAGTGTGATCGGTCTGTGAAAGAGGGCACAGCACAGTTTATGATTCACAGACCAACAATATCCACGTATTTAGTGGTAAGTGTGACAGATTCCCTTTAAATGAAAGAACAATTAATGTAGTTACAGACTAGTATTGTCAAACCGCCCCCAGTAATGGTAGTACTTAAGGCTTCAAACAGAATAATCCCCAACCACTACATGTGTTCTTACCCTAATGACACCTGAGGTTGTTACATAGACACTGGAATACACTCACCGGCCACTTTATTAGGTACACCATGCTAGTAATGGGTTGGACCCCCTTTTGCCTTCAGAACTGCCTCAATTCTTCGTGGCATAGATTCAACAAGGTGCTGGAAGCATTCCTCAGAGATGTCGGCTGCACATCCATGATGCGAATCTCCCGTTCCACCACATCCCAAAGATGCTCTATTGGATTGAGATCTGGTGACTGTGGAGGCCATTTGAGTACAGTGACCTCATTGTCATGTTCAAGAAACCAGTCTGAGATGATTCCAGCTTTATGACATGGCGCATTATCCTGCTGAAAGTAGCCATCAGATGTTGGGTACATTGTGGTCATAAAGGGATGGACATGGTCAGCAACAATACTCAGGTAGGCCGTGGCGTTGCAACGATGCTCAATTGGTACCAAGGGACCCAAAGAGTGCCAAGAAAATATTCCCCACACCATGACACCACCACCATCAGCCTGAACCGTTGATACAAGGCAGGATGGATCCATGCTTTCATGTTGTTGACGCCAAATTCTGACCCCTAGAGATGGTTGTGAGTGAAAATCCCAGTAGATCAGCAGTTTCTGAAATACTCAGACCAGCCCTACTGGCACCAACAACCATGCCACGTTCAAAGGCACTCAAATCACCTTTCTTCCCCATACTGATGCTCGGTTTGAACTGCAGGAGATTGTCTTGACCATGTCTACATGCCTAAATGCACTGAGTTGCCGCCATGTGATTGGCTGATTAGAAATTAAGTGTTAACGAGCAGTTGGATAGGTGTACCTAATAAAGTGGCCGGTGAGTGTACAATCATGTTCACAACATGGATACAGCACCAGAACTAAGATAACTACAAAGATACAGGAACAGAACCCAATTACTACAATGGGAAATTAAATGTGGCTTTACAGTAATTTGTGAATAATAAACAGCAAATCTATAATTTCAAGCATTTGTAGTAATGTAAGAGATCACATTATCTCATAATAACAGTCTTTCTTTGCAAAAATGTAATTCTGAGCTGAACACAGCGATTTGTTCTCTTTATAACATTGTATGAGAATAATGGACGTGTTTACATTTGAGAAAATATATCACTATTCAGTAATTGCAATTATTTTCTCCCAGTTTGCTTTCTCTAAGTTTGATCTGGAAATGTTTGCTTTTTGTGGTCACAGGTCATTCTACATATACAATCCGAAAGTAGTTGAGATGCCCCCTTGTGTATCCTGTGCCAACCAGCAGCAATTAATGAGACTTTTATGGAATTTAATTGCATATTTTAAAGAGTAATAATGAATGGAACTGTCTTAGAGTTGTATGATGTTGGTGCTCACACAGTTATATAGTATCATTGAGCTGACCACAGGGAGAAGGTGTTGAAGCATTCTGAATACATCACAAGAACATAAAATACATAGTCACACAACATTAGTACAGAGCATAACTGTACTAAAAGCCTATAAGGCTCCCATTCAAGCAGTGGGGTGGGGGGTAACCATTTTTAGTGAATGGAATGGAGCAGAAAGACCCACACCTATCAGTGAGCATTTCGGTACAGGTAGCATATGCCCACATGCACTTCAATGGGCAATACATCCATACATTTAAATGGACGTTTGCCCACCGTACCGAAATTAACTTTGTCCCCTACCACCACTGTACATAATTAGATTGCAAAGTTTTTCAACATTGGGATGTTGTGTCATCAATAAGGAAATAATAATATATTTATATACTTTTATCCAATTTTAAGACCTTTTAAAAATCCAGCTCTCAATTATTACTTTAGAGAGTCACTCTATATTATACTTATAATTCTTTACAAGGGGTCATAATTAACACAATTAAAATGAGCTAACAACTCAGCCTCACTAACTATATACTTATAATATGAAATACTCTAGATTGAGTAATGCTACGCTGTGGCATAATGGGATTAATAGCAAAGAAAGACAAAATAGGGAAAATCTGAAAGAGAATCAGTCAGCACGATTTACCTACCCAAACTAACTGCAATGTCGTTTAAGGCTGTGACACCCTTCCCTAACTCTAACCTATGCCTCTGCTTTTATTTTGCAGCTGCTTCTTTGTGGAGGCATTAGCAGAACACCACAGGGCTGCGGCACCACTGCAATAACTATGACCTCTTCTACACTGTCTCCACTCAGCACCTTCCCTTTTCCTTTCCCTTCAGCTACGTCAATCCTGGGTCCAGTAAGATGTGAGGTGCTTCAACAAAGAACTTCAGCATAATTTGCATATTTTTAAATTGACATTCCATTGGCATAGAAGGAGCAGCTGGACAATAAAAACACAGGTATGGGTAGCATGTATGGACATAGCTCTTTATAACATAGTAGTTATTTAGGGTAGGTAAATTGTGGTGACAGATTCCTTGTTTTGTCTTTCTGTGCTATCAATCCCAAGAAGCCACAGTGCACCATCACCTGATCTTTATTTTTCCTATAATTTTTCAAATTTTTCAACAATGAGCAACACATAGGCTCAAGAAGGTGTGTTAGTTTGGGTAGGTTAATTCTGGTGATGACTAGCCTTTAAAATCGTTTAAAGCTAAGGAGAGGCTGTACTGCAAAAAACAATTTCAGTATACAAACATATTACCTTTTAGATGACTGTGATATGTTTCACAGTATCCATGGGATAAAATGTTTTACGTTTTTTATTGTTGATCTGTTATTAAAGATCCAGTCATGGAGGTGGGGGAGCTCCAGCGTGCAGTCAAGCTACCTCGTCTCCTAATATACCTGGCTTATCTCAGGAATGAGGGAGTGTGGAATGAGGGAATTGAGAGAACCTTTTGGCTGTGTGGGACTCGCTGAAGAGAACTTATGGGGGAAGAGGGAATGAGGGAACTGATTTCTCTTCAGCGGGTCACAGACAGCCAATGCTTTCCTCAACTTCCTCATTCCCTCTCCCTCAGTAATTCTTATTAGTGAGTCGCACACACCCAACGTCTTTGTCAATTCCCTCATTTTCCCCTCTGGGTTAGCAGTTTCAGCGGTAGTTAGGAGGCAGGGTAGCTTGACTGTATGCTGGAGCTCCCCCCACCTCCATGACTGGATCTTTAGTAACAGAGGGCATCAAAAAGTATTTTTAGAAGAATAGTGGCTCTAATCCCATGGCGAGCCATCAGTAAAACATGTATAAAGATATATAAAAGGTACTGTGTGTGGTTTGTAGGGGTCGCTGGTGACAGGTTCCCTTTAAAAATGTGCAGACTATAATATAATACAATACGATGAGGGCGCAGGGATAGAAAGTTGTGCTTCTTATGAAGATCTTAAATCCAGAAAAAAAAAAATCTAAAATTTTAAAATGATTTATAAATGTTATATACATTCCTATTATTTTTGGTTACTTTGATGCAAAATACCATGAAAAAAATTAAATAAAAATAACACGTGCAATAATTGTTTTATTGTTCAAGTGAATTTGAATTACGATCATTAACTTTTGGTTATTTCATAAAATAGCACATGATCCAGATTTTGGGGGCAATCCATGGATACGTTATAGGAAATCTGGCTATGCAGAAACCATATAAATGTAAAAATAAGTTATTTACTGCAGCATGGAGATACACAGCATATAGGTAGTATACAGTCTTTATACAAATATAAAAAACAGTCTTCAGTCTTCCGCATCTGTGCTCTGTAACTGCAGAGCTCTGCCTTACCTAGGTATAAAAGGAGAACATGTTAGATGAATTGTACATGTTGCTTCTATTATTGAAGCATTTCTTATATTAAACTGAAAGCAATACATTCCTCACGAGTTTTAAAATATATCATTACTCTCATTTCATGATGATTTTTTACCAAATTGTCATATGTGATTCCCACTTTCAAAACAAACAGAACAATGTCAATGTTGTGTTCCTTGCCTTCTTCCTTCTAGAGTTATGACATGTTCTACTTGGCAAAAATCTTCCTCAGCAACACTAAAGTGGACAGAGACTAAGCACTTTCTGTCTTTGTCCTAAAGTTGAGTCAGTTATAAGATGCACTCACTTTCCATGATGCTTTGTGTTCTCTCATGCAGTGTTTTCAGTGAGGGTAGTACTGAGGACTGAGAAGTAATGGAAGTAATTCCAGTGCAATCCCTACAAGTAAATCCACTGAGCACTGCATAGTGGACATTTAGGACTATACAGTGACTAACCTGGTAGCTTCTAGTACAAAGCATGGAATAAGTAGTAGAAATCAGCTGTGAAAAAGTTACATAAAGTGAATAGTCTCTGCTGTGTAAGTACTAAGGGCTAACAGCTCATGAGAACAGTGTCCTCAGAGTCGAGTCTTTGGGAATGGTTGCTGCAGGGGTTTGTATAACATAACTTGAGGTGCAGAGAGAGAAAGTAGTATGTAGAATCATAGACTGGAATGGAGGGACTGATAGGGAACTGGGGAGATCTTCTACCTCACTATTTCACTTTGCAGTAAACTTCTGCAACCAAAGATCTGTACAGAGAAGACACTCCTGCTAACTAAACACAGATAGCCTCACATGACCTCACCCTTTCTCCGAAATAAGAGGGGAGCAGCAGTCCTTTCTCTCCAGTGGTTAGTGTGTAGAATTTATTTTGTAAACAAAGGAGAGTTTTGCAGAGATAAGCAGCACATCCAGGGGTCCAGGGGAGACATCTACTGCAGGTACAGGTTAAACTGAGGAGGATAGTAAAGAAACTACTGGACGGGTAATGAAAGTCATGGACAAAGTTGTCCTACTTAACAAGAGCCGATAGTTAAAATTATTGAAGTTAGGCTTTAATTTACTACAATGTTTTATTACATTTTGTTCATACAAGGCAAATTTCTTGTAGCATACAAGGGAGGATATTTATCAGAATTTTTTTTAGAGCAAACAGCTGTTTTTAAAACAAAAATAGAATAGAGAAATCCTGTGCACTCACCACAAAAACTTAACTTTATTCAGGCCATGTATAAAGTTTTGTTTTTATGGTGAGTATGCTGGATTTATCTCTTCTTTTTTAGCATGTAACAAATTGTGAATTTGCTACCTGTTGCCCCGCTGTATGAAGACCTTCTGTCCTGCGACCTGTGGTGCTCGACGTGGAGGAATGCCATGTTACTCCAAAATAGATTGACAGTGCCAGTCCTGCTTTTGTCCTTTCGATGGATTACTTTTTAAATAAAACCTGAACTACGATTGGTAGCCATGATCAACTAGAACAGTTTTGCTCTCAGAAACTTATGATAAATAGCCATACTTATATTTATTGTCTTTAAATGAATTATTTCTATTTTAAAGGAAATCTAAAAGAAATGTGTTTTTATGCTTGGTTGAACCAAAACATACCTTGAGAATGCTGTAGCTACACTGATGCAGAAACATATCTTGTTTAATCCCCAACCGGAGTGGTTTTGCTCAAAAGACAATTATAAAAATATAAGAACCTTGGGAAAGCTGGGTTGCCTGCAGCCTGCCATACATAAACACATTACACGGAGCTTCCTGAACTGTCCAGACAGAACTAATCAACCTGAGCTGGATGACTCATACAAAGCAGCTGGGCGAAGGTGCAGTGATTGATTAATTCTGCCTGGCAGTGACAACACAGTGGATATAGCCTTCTCTGAAGCAGTGCATAATTACAAATTATGCACTGTACTACAAATTACAGCCACCTATCCCAAGGTTTTATTTTAATTTAAATTTTTTCATGGTGGCTGAGGGTACTATAGGTCCTCAATATTAGATTTGGAGGGGTTCCAAAACCTTGCACCCCAAGGCTCATTTATTCTCCAATGTAGAATGCAAAAGGAAGCAAACAACTCCAGGCAGAACAGTGAGTCAGTGGTTAGCATTACAGCCTTGCAGCACTGGGGTTCTAGTCTCAGGGTCAACATCTGTAAAGAGTTTGTATGTTCTCTCCGTGTTTGCGTGGGTTTCCTCTGTGTCCTCCGGTTTCTTCCAACACTCCAAAACATTCTGGTAGGTTGATTGGAGTGTGAGCCCCATAGGGACAGGGACTGATTTGGCAAGCTCTGCGGCGCTGTGTAATCTGTGTGCGCTATATAAATAAAGAATTATTATTATTCTCTGTTTAGTGGGTGAACAGTGTCAATGCAACTTAGCTCCCATTTAAATGTAGAAGGGGCTCTGTCTGCTTTTTGTTCCATTCTCTGTGTATCAGTCGCTGTGTGGCGGCTTTCTACATACTAGTCTGAGTATTGAGGTATATTAAAGGCATACATGCCAGCAGTACATACAGTCTTGGTATGGTGGTATAATGGTGTTACATACCGTTCTTGTGTTAGCTACTGCTGCATATCAGAATGCTTCCAACAATGGTATGATGTTCATGGAAGTTATGTCCTAATGCCCATGTGAGTACATAGAGTTCAAAAATAAAATGCACCATGTAACTGATGAAGCAATGTGTCTAATACTTGCATACCAAACTGCTTATAATAATGAAAGCAAATGGTCTATAGTAACAATCACCAAAACAAAGTAACACTTGACTAAGACAATACTAGTTATGTTGATGTAACATTCTTCTTGTATGAGTTATCTGCAGTTTTTACCCTCAAGGTCACACAGTCTGAGGGCAACATTCAACCTTTCCTATTTCATAGAGCAGTGATGGAGAACCTTTTAGAGATCAAGTGCCAAAAATGAGACCCAAAACACACCAACTTTTCCCAAAATGCCAACACGACAATTTAGGCAGTAAAAAACGTATTGCTACCAGAATCTTTAAGCTCCGATCCAACTCTGTCTACACCTTCTCACTCTTCGACAGAACCAGGCAGCACAGGATGGGTCACTTTAAAATAGCAGGACATTACTTGGACTGCCGGAGACTGCAGGAAGATGCCATGTGTGGCCAACTCTGTGTCTGGGAGACAGCCCGCATGCCCACAGAGAGGTCTTCCTGCCCAAGACTGCATAAAGGTGTCATGTGTGGCCAACTCTGTGCCTGGGAGACAGCCCACGTGCCCATAGAGAGGTCTTCCTGCCCGAGACTGCAGGAAGATGACATGTGCATGGAAGATAGCCCGTGGAGGTCTCCGAGTGTCATAGAGCCTTTCCCAAGGGTTGTTTTTCAGGGTTGTTCCAGCTGACCAGTGCAGGTGGTTGTTCTCGTGACCCCCACGGTAAGATACAGATAACCTATCATTTCAATGGCTAAGATGGATCAGCAATTGTGTTGGAAATTAGACCCCATAGATGTGATGATCCATCCTTATGTTTCTACTGTAAATTAAAAAGGGAATCTGTCAGCAGAAATTGACTTCATAAACCACTACAACTGTGTTTCTAAAAGAGTAAGCACCTTCCAGTTCATGTTTCTCTCACTACCGATTGTGGTTGGATCATCTGGAAAATCAACTTTGAAGTGAGATGTAAAATGTATGTATACAGTCATAGAGGCAGAGAGCTCAGCACTGAAGTCACCTTCTCCTTAGCTCAGAACGTGTGATGTCAATCAAATTCTGAAGCATGGAGAGCTTGAGTCTCCACCTCCAGGACTTCATACAACCAATTTTCATCTCACTTCTAAGTAGATTTACTGTATGATGCCACCACACTGGTAGTGCTGTATTTACCAATCCTATGGAAATCTTAATGTGTTACATGACTAGTTATCCATGATTTGATGTGTTCTTACACTACAGTTATCAATTCCAGAGATCTTGTCACAAAGTTAAACATTCTGCTCATATCTCAGAAGAACATATTCAAGCCTCTGTTCTGGGCTAAAATGTTCAGTATGCATCTTACTCACTGCTGGAGGATGTGCACAGTGTTTGCTAAAGAGAGGTGACCCCTAGCTTGTAATTTCAGAGGTCCTGTCTGAGACTACAACTAAATGACATTTGCGACAGAGATTATCATGATTGACAAAGAGAAAACTTGGAGGAAATGATGTGTGACAGCTGAGCCATATAGACCATTCTCTGCACACAGCCTCTCCTTCACAAGCGAGCAAATATTATCACACAACTTTATTCACTTCTTGGCTCCAGCTACTAGCCATGATCTGTTCCACATCGAGAAACTTGCAAAGGTGTGTGTTGTATCATTGGCATCAAGTATACACCATCCAAAAGGCAAGGTGAGGACTTTACTGAAAGGGTGCGATCCCACGTACCACTAGCGCTGTGTTTTAAAAAATTGTTTTAATGCAAGACACTGGGTTCTGGTTACTGATCGCATTTAGCCTGAGGACCATCCACATACGCTAGCGATGCGTTTATAAATGCAGTGATAGCGGTACGTGTGACTGCACCCTAAGACCCCATGCACACTGACGTATGTTCCAGGCGGGCATACGTCAGCTGCAATGGAGAGGAGGAGGGGTGACCTCCCCTCTCCATAGAGATCCACAGCACAAAGCCCATAACACAGAGCGGTACACGCCACACACTTGTGCGGCTATTGCCGTCCATGGGGACCCATGTACAGAACATTATTGGGGAATATAAGTCATCTATGATATTGAAAGTTGCTGTCACTACCATCGAAAAAGAATCAACATTGTGTGCTTTTTTAAGACTCACATACAATTGACACAGAAGAAATATCAATTTGCCCTCTTCATGAAACAACTGGCAGAATGATGTTGGTGCTAAATATGTATTTATGAGGTGTGCTGGTGCTACAAATGAATAAATGGGGGGTTCATGGTGCTTAAATGGATAAATAGAGGTTGCTGGTGCTCCATGTAAATGGGGAGCTACTGGTGCTGAATTTGAATAGATGATGGAGTGCTGGGGAGCAACTCTGTAGTCCTCATATATCTTAAAGGAAAGATACCATCAAAATCAAGCATGATAAACTAGGGACACTTACTCAAAGATCCGAGCACCAGGGCTGTGGAAATATTTTTATATTTGTTATCCATGGCCTCCTTCTTTCTAAAATAAAGTATTTAAAATTATGCTAAAGAGCCAGAAGGGCTACCCAAGCCCCTCTGCACTCTGGCTTTACAAACTGCTGTTACAATGTGCAGCAGGGTATCTCAGTGTCACCCTCCCCCCTGCACTGCCCACTGTGGGAGGGGGAAATACTCATTTACACTAACAGCCTCTGTAGCTACAACACAGAGGGGCTAGGGTAGACTTCTCAAAGACTTCATAAAAAGGGCTATTTCCATCTCAGTCACAGCTAACATTGTGCTGACACATGTGTTTGCTAACATTATGTTAATGTATGTGTTAACCTATAGTTAACGCTTGTGTTTTGTAAAACAATGTTGACAAGAGTGGTGTAATTAGGTAAATCTCCTGTTATCAGCTGTTCTGATGCATTGGAAAACACATGTGCATCTTCCCTGCCAAAGCATGGGCAGACTGGTAGTTGCGAATAGCTCCTCTTCAGGTCAGGAGCTGTTAGGGGGAGTCATGAACCCACTAGGAAGTTTCTAGAATCTGAGTATTGTGTAAATGCATCTGTAGATACTGCCTAGCAAGGCAACAGTCAATTTGTGTATGTAATTATCCAATGATCTGTCTGTTATGAAAACTGGAGTGTGATTGGAGAGGTGCTACCACCTGACCAGGGGAGTATATAAACCTCTGCTGGGTGAGAGCACATGGTCTCTGTGAGGAGCCATTGTGAGCAGCACACCTTCAGTGCTCCCACAGCCAGCAATCCCAGAAACCACTAGTGCCTCAGGCCTACTGCCTTGCACACAGGGCAAGTCTGGAGACTTAAGCCCAGAACTGCAGCTTTCATCACTTGGACTCCGTTCCATCTGAACCAGCCCAGCCTGCATCTACTATCAGGCTGTGAGCACCTTTCCTGCGGACCAACTCTCCATTACCACTCGGGCATATAAAATCTGCTGTTGACTCTTTCTGGCCATTGTCTGTTGTTAAATAAAGAACAGTAAGCACAATGTTGCCTCTGTCTGATCCCTGGATACGGCTGCTTACCACCACGGGCTTTCCCATCTATTACCCCGGGACTCAGCCTACGGACACCTCAGGGAATTCCCCAGGGAGAGCCAGTACATCAGCCTCTCCCTCTATATTTCTTGCACACACCACCTGCTGAAGACCTGCCAGCCCTTCGGTCCCCATACCAAGCTCCAAAACCCCAGCATGCCCAAGACCACGCTAGCCAGCCACTCCGGTATTCTGGGCCCCGGCTGCCTCCCGGCCCCCATGAAGGGCTAGCCCCCAAGGGGGATGTTGCACATGCGTTAACACAAACATGTGACATGTGGATGCAGCCTAAGGGCGCTTTCACATGATGTGTCGCGTTTTTTGATGCGTTTTGGACGCATTCCAAAGGCTTCAGCCCTGATCACATGCTAAGGTTACATTGCGTTTTAGCAGATGCAGTGTAGACGCAATATAACCTTAACATGTGATCAAGACTGAAGCCTTTGGAATGCGTAAAAACCACATCACAATACATGATGCAACGCATTGTGTGAAAGCACCCTAACTCAAAAGGCTAAGTAGCTTGCACTGCTATGCTGTTTGCTAACCTCTCATCTAAGGCAACTAAAGCTGGTTGCCCATAAGCGAGTCTGGTCCAACAAACTCCCCTCTTTTCACTTTCAAGATTTACTGGATTGAACTTAGAATCACGGAACTGAACAGACATTCTGAGTTCAGGTCAGTGATTCTACGTTCAATTGGAGAAATTCTCAAACACGTGCAGGTTTTTTAGATTTAACCTGCTTGAGGGAAACATGCTTAAATAGGAAAAACCCTTTTAGGCTAAGGGCACAAGTATGAAAAACACTGCTGAATCTCTGTGAGCACGTCTTCCACTGCAAAGGTCAGAATTCATGGGCAAAACATTTATCTGTACTTATAAAAAAAACGCAACGGCCCAAAATTTGCCTGGATCTTATATGCCGTTTGGACACAGTTTTAGCAACACTTTAAGCAAACGTGGGAAATCCCCATAACCAGTATTATATGAGGGACTGTGCTATGGATGGTGCAGAAATCAATAGGTGTCAGACATAGTGAACTTCAATCTGCAAATGTGATTCAGATGTAATAGGCAATCATTCCACAGGATGAGGATCAATCTTTCCAATGGCATTAAGTAAGAGACAACATTCTTCCAACTACATGACTGAAACAGGCATTGAAAATCCTGTCCACACCTCAGATCTAGATCTGATCTATGGAAAAACAAGCTTTATGAATCACTGGGCTTATAGGAGACACTTCATGGAAAGCATAAAGAAAAGCCAATGTGTAGGACATCATGCACACAGCATTCTGTGTTTGTAACATTGAATTGTCGCAGAATATTCTTGCAGTGGGTGGGATAGGACAATACACTGTTTCCACCACTGTTATACCAGTATATTCCCTTTTTCCTATCTGGCGGATGACGGATTGTGACAGCCTGTGTGTGCAATGCATAATTCTATGGCTATATGATCAGGGAGCAAATGTATATACTTTTAAATATTTGAAAAAAATAGTTTACCTTTTCTTTCTGTGTGTGTTCTACGGAAGGGGTAACATTTGAATTCTATAAAAAAATTTTTTACATTTGTTCTTTTTAAGAGTTTTTAAGGGCCCCTGAAAGCTCACACAATATACGGTACTATAATTCTCCTGTATTGTCAATGTACCGCTTGCCTGTTATACCCTGCCAGAGACAGGACATTTTAAGGACAAGCTTGGGGTATCTGAGACACCCCTAGCCCCCTCCCCTCATTGGTGTCTCCCTTCTGAGTAGGGCCGGTCAGATCCAGTAGCTGTGGCAGTGCTGGATTATTGATGAACTATCCTTAAAGGGGTTGTCTACAGGTTGAAAAACTAAGCTCCATTCTTCTTACAAGGTCACAAGGTGGTGAGGCATTCAGAGTAGAGGGAATTCATAAAGATGTTTGTAGGCCAATCCTAAAGTTCCCCCGCCTGCTATATATTAAGAGGTTCCAAACTCTTAGTAAATGTGGGAGCAAACTCCACCGGTTTGAACCTGTAGACCAGGCCAAGTTGGGTGTTCACGCCCCTGCCCACCCTCCACCGGCTCTCCGGGTCACAAAAATTACCAAGACATCCATAGCTGTAGCCATAGAAAAAAATATGATTATGTACAGGAGGCCTAAAATTGATGACTCCCAATCCCAAAATGCCCCACATCTATCTCTTCACCTTGAAACACTAGATTTATCCCCATGCAATGATGTTACATAGAGAGATGGAGAAGGTGATAAGTAATAAAGGCATAAGATCTACTATTACTAGTTGTGCTGTTTTCATTCTGAGGCTCTTGTACATCTCTGAATACAAGTAAGAATAAATCTCCCCGCCACAGTTGCCAGGGATCATACCGGAGATATAGTGTTGACATGTGGTGGGTATCTGTCAGCCACCTGGTACCAGCTATCAAGCTCTGCGCCTGGCAATGAACAGAGAAGAGTCTGCCAGTTATGTCCTGGTTCTTAGATAACAGGACTATCTCCTTGTCACTGTCACGCTAAGTGCACACCTGTTTCTTTGCCCTTGAAAATGTTAAATATGCATTATTTTTCTAAATGGATTATCAGCTACCTGCAGCGGATTGCTGCACCCCAGGGTAACATTCTGCATGTGCAAAATAATCCAGAAGGAAAGGATACATCCTCTTCTATATATCAGGAAAATATGAACATATAATACAAACCTGTATGTTTTCTTTTGTTTTTTTAATAAAAGTGAATATGTATTTACATTGTTATATACTGTATTTTCCTGTGTATAAAATGTCTTTCAAATCCCCAAACTTATTTTTTAAGTTGGGGGTCGTCTTACAACATGCGAGGGAGTACGTCATGTTCCAGCATCCTCCCACCCCCTTTTCCAATGTTCTTTTTTGTTTTTTGCTCGGCCCCATTCACCCCTGCCATCTGGAGGAGACCTGGGACCCAGTGGCTCATCCGAGCTCTGGTTCACGGCCTCGGTATGTGCCTGCTCCCAGCTGGGAAGGCCCAGCAGAGGCAGACCGCTGAGCTCTGATGGTGACCTGGCTCACAGGATGCATTGTAGATCAGATGCAAAGGATCTTTATATGTGGAAGCCCGGACCTGACCTCGCCGACAGCGATGACTTTCCTGCTGTGCCGCTATGCACCTTCCACTGCATTTTTTTCCATTACACACCTTGGAAAATGTATTTCCCAGAATTCCCTAGTGGAATTACCGGTTTGACTGTGAATACTGGGGACTAGTGGTATGCGAGATGCACATCAACTCACCTTCCCCCCAACATATTTTAAGTGGCATTGGCTTCCTCAGGACAAAATGTATATTACAGTGCATTAGACTCTCAACTTCACCATTCAAAATAGAGCTGAGAACATAACTTTGTTTGGGAACCCAGAAATCCTAAATCTAATACAACTGGAAGACATTATCCCGTGTCATAAATCTCTTACATTGAAGTGTTTATGATACTAAAACCGCCAGATATTTAAGGAGATCAAAGTGTAAAGAGGTTTGTGTGCCAGCCTGGTTTATTGGCCCAGTTGCAATTGAAACTACATATTTTTCCTCTGTACATCTCAAACCTTGTATGGACTCCTGGCTCCATATTATTTTTAATACCCAGAGCAGTGATTTTATTGGAGTTACTAATTTTCCAGATTTTTCTAATAAAAGTGACTGTAATAACTCACATTTAGTTCTTACTACTGTTCCTCAGCTCTTGGGACAAATTTAAGTTCACTCTTTATATTCTGTATTTCTGATAGGTTGAAAGCAGGTCCTGGAAGTTTTACAGCCCCGGGAAGTTGCTTCTTCTCTTCACTTGAGACAACGTCTGGGTTACTCTAGAGGTAAGAGATGAAAGACAAGATATATTATTACAGCTTTGCATGTTTGGTCAAACTTGCCCCCTCCTGTTACATTTAAAGTTCTGGCACTGGTCGAAATAGTCTATGGAGCTGACATAAAGCCAAGCCCGGTGATTAGCTGTTCCCATCAGTACTCAGCACAGTGACAAGCAGGACGTCATGCTTCTGGTCATGGTCATGTGGCTGGAGGAAAGGGAGATTGGGGTTCTTTGTTTTATAGTTTGATAAATTGTTAGAACACTAACCATAATCTACAGCCAGTGGATATATAAAGGGAACATGTAACAGTTTTTATCCTGCTAAACTAACAGCTCCCAACTAAAGACATAACCTAAAGATCCATCTCCTAATTATGTATTTAAAGGGGTTGTCCGATTGTTTTTAAAATTTAGGAGATGACTTAGGGAGGGATCTTTACTGAGATAAGTTCAATTGCTGTATTTCTGTTCAGAGTTTGTTCTAGTGCTGTATCTCTGTACTCAACTTAGTTCTAGTGCAGTATTTATCTATTGAGATTGGTTATCTTTATTGAGCTAGGTTCAATTGCTGTATTTCTGTTCAGAGTTTAGTTCTATTGGTGTATTTCTGTATTGAGATATGTTAATAATTAAAGAAAGCCGTATATTATAATTTGGAGTTCTTTGAATACAGAAGTAGATGTGGCATAACTATATGCGGGTGTAGAGGTAGGGGGTCATGCCTAGTTCCTAGTGATTTAGAGGGTCTGAAAGACTAGATAAGACAACATTTATACTACTATTAGGGCTGCAGAGCAAATCATAAATATATCAACTTCTAAAATGTGAAAATCTTGAACCTCCTCATCATTCTTGTGCAGATAGCTGAGCCTGTCTCTAGGCCAGGTAAAATCCTCAAGAATGAAGAGAATTCTGGGTTGTACTTATTTAAAATGCTAGTTCAAGCACCATTAAAAATGAATAATGTCTTGCCAGCCATGTCAGCTGGCTGAACGTTTACCGAGCAGCACTTCATTACACAAATACTTGATGCATTATTTATCCAGCCATTTTCTGCCTCCTATGTATATTTCACTGTGCGCCAGTCCTCTGTCAAGGCCGCAGAACATTTGTTTCTTTTATTTTACTAGTTCAGCTTTAGGCTTTATTGCATAATTCTGTATTTCCCAATAACTATAAAGGTTACACTGGTTCTACGATAATAATGGTCACAGGGTGTGTGTCCTGGACCCTATTACCTCTAATATTCACTGTATTATTTATAAAGGACTTGGTGTTACTGGCTATTTTATATAATAATGCTTATTATAGTTATTCTGTATTTCCAGTACAGTGATTTACAATTGCAGAAAATAATACATGTGTTCTACTGATTTGGTACGGTGGACCAGTCATTTGTATCTACAGTAGGGAAATGAAAATGATGCTTTAGGAATAGCACATGTGGAGAAATGGAGCAGAGATATAAAAGACAGAAGGATTGAGAAGGGTTAATAGTTACATGGGTAGGTAGGTTGTAGTGAGCGCCATGGGCTGTGGTCATACCTGGAACACCATTACACAAGCTCCCTCAAAAGAAAGAAGTTAGGAGATAATGAGAAGTGTAGCATAAGAGAAGTCTTGGAAAAAGTGATAGTTGGAGTATACAGTCCATTTATTTTTTTTCTTTGAACCTGAACTTTCTGCTGCCAATTTTTAAAAATGGTGCCCACTCCACCCCATCCAGTGATAATATATAAGGTTATTTTTTAGTATCTAGGTTCTCCATGTAGTGTTTAACATCCATCCTGAAAATTGATGTGAAGAAACACTATTTTTAATTGTCAAGTTCTCCCTTGTGGCCCTCCTGATGCTGCTCCCCATCTTGCTGCAAATGGTGCTGTCTGAGGCAAGAGGCTCAACTTGCCTCATAGCTGGTGCACACTTACAATGAGATGTAATGTTTGATCAGGTCTTTCACAAAGGTCATGGCAAAGTATACATGGTCACAAAGAGAGATGAGTAAATCATAATAATCTAATTTATCAAAAGGTTCAACTCGGGTCCAAATCAAATTGGTCCTCTAAGACATGGATTTTATATTTCCTTGGTCGTTTCATAAATTATCTTTCAAATTTAAAACTTTCACTTTTTACAAGTCTAAAGGATGTGGTGCAAATGGACAATGACCAAAACCCGAAACAAATCGGAAAAGATTCAGATTCGATTTCTTGATTAAAATTGCCATGTTCCCAACAATTGTCTTATCTCTAACCACCAGCAACCACTTTCATATGGTTTTCCCAAAGTCTAAGCGGATAGGTCAACAGCTTGCTTGGCCCAATAATAGGGTGTCTATAGATATTTTAGCCTGGCCTCACCAGATTGTGGTAATTTGCTGGCTGGATCAGTACAAGCCATCTGAAGCAATAGCTAGAAGCGATGCAGCTAAGGGGACATTGTAAGGTAAGAATGAATGTGGAGATTGATAGACAGTCATTCGACAGAATCTACTTAGTGACCGAGTTTATAAAGGCCTTGGCGGGTATCAAAGAGAATTTATGTTTATCATATACTTTCTCTAATCTAGAAATGTAGTTCTCTATTTTCCAGTTTGTACATGAAGCACAAAATGTTTGGAGTGGGCGAAGCATACAACACTATAAAAAAGCCTGTGTAGTCTCGCTAAGCAAACAAACTATCTCCTCCTTTCAAGACATGCATCAAGTGTTTGTCAGGCTGCTTGTACATCCCAGCTGAAGATAGATCTGACAACCTTAAAGATATATTTGACAGCGTTATATTGCATCTGAGAGTTTGTGCTCCTAGAGGGTACGTCTGACAGTAAGTAGGATATATCTGTCAAATCTGTTCGCCAATGCTGCGAAAAGTGAGTCAGGGAAATTCTAAAACTCGGTAAGGCTCAGCGTATTTAAAACAACAGATGTATAATAACACTGCCTTTAAAAGCAAGAAATACCACTGTGTGGTACTACATGTCTATACCCAGCACTTGTATTACGGTATATCTAATTTACTGCATTCATCGGTACTACGACGGATTGGGGAAGGGACTGAATTGCCATGTTTTTTAACAACTGTATGACTTTTACAGGTGAAACACATGGAAACCCGGCATCCAATATTACAGTAAAACACATGTATGTTTCAAAAGCATATCAAAAATACATAACCTTAACACAAATGTACAAGTAACACATGGAGGTGATTTGTTCTATGTTTCACATCAGTGTCTGTAAGCCCAAACCAAAAGAATCCTCCAATGAAAGTGTTTCTTTAAAGGATGCAACCCAATTGTCCTTTCTGATTTTCATCCCTAACATTTTTTTTACATAGTTGCATAAATACTAGTGGCACCATTTAAAGGGAATATGTCAGCTATTTTGACCAAACAAATCTGCATACAGTGTTAGGCCCCTTTCACACACGCAGTGCGGGAACATATATTGGGCCGCAAATATACATCCCCATAGATGGTAGTCATACCGTTAAAGGGGAAAATATAGATCATGCTCTATCTTTCCTCGTGTTAACAGACATGGGGCACAGTTTCCTATGGAGAGGGGAGGTGTGAGCAGCATTCACCTGTCCTCTGCAGTGTGCTGCCGTATACTCGCCCAGCTATGGCCAGGTGAGCATGTGTGTGTAAATGTAGCCTAAGATATTGGCTCTGGAGATATGTGTAGCCATATATTTGTGTGTGCGCAGCAGGACTGTGTAAAAAATGCATTAGTATTCCAGGATTGTAGTTGGGTGTGGCGCTCTCTGGTGCACTGGTTTGTAAGAACTCTTCAATGCACAACCACTCCAATTGCTATGAGTCACTCCTGTAGCAGAGTTTGAGTACTACAAAAGTTACTCATGGTAGAGGAGCTGTGCTGTGATTAGTGAAGAGATCTCTCACACCATTGTTCCAAGTCCAGCTACAATCCTGGTATACAAATGCATTTTTTGCACAGTCCTGCTAAGCACACACAAAGGTATGGTTACACAGATCTCCAGTATTGCTACCTAATATGGTCAAAACTGCAGGTAGTCTCCCTTTATTATTTTCAGAGCAAAGTACTGAGAAGCAGGAAAAACACTGTGATTAAATTGACTAAAAAAGGCTTTTTTACGGCTTTCACTGAGAAGTCAAAGTGATACTTGCACTTTTTTCTTTGGGTCTATAGGAACATGGAGATTATACATTTATTCAGCTTTCAGTTTAAAAAATGGAAATGTTTGGAAAAGATATTCTGTATCACCATATTCTGATAACTTTATTTATATTGATACCATTCAAGGAACTGTACAAACTTTTAATCACTCCCTGCTGTCATGACACCCAATCACCAATGCCCAATGACGTTGTGGGGAGCACTCTGCCACCATTTAAAGGACATCTACTGTCAGATTACTTGATGTAGATGACTAATACGTACCTCTCCGTCCCGTCCTGTGTCCCAAGCTTCGTTTCTTATGTCTTTGCTTTTTTTCTGTAAAAAATATGTTTATACAATATGTAAATTAGCCTGCGGTGCTCTGCAGAGCACCATCAGGCTCCACCGTAATATAACGCCAGTCGTGTTTTGAAAGCCAGTGTCGCCTTTAGCTCTCTTTCAAATCTTACCGGCTCTGGCACGACTGACATGGCCCCGGGGCGGGCATAAATTATATTACAGCTGTAGCATGTAAAAGGTTTACACGCAGGATCACTGCTGTTTGTTAGCAGCAGGTGTCTGCTGTATAATACACAAGCCCTGTATGGAGAGGACTCAGCTCTTCTTCCTAAACTCTTCCCTCACTCTATGATCTTTGCATACATGTCACAGAAGCATGGCACTGCAAATAGCTAAAAGTTTTATTCACAGCCATAATATTCATCACTTCTCTCTAATATCTTACATAGTATAGTAGAGCCTGTTGACAGGTAATACAGAATACAATGCATAGAATGGACAGAAATAATATTGCAGAAATTCATAAGAAATAATTCTCTCTCATGTACACACAATAGCTGCTTTAAAAAGTCATCCAAAAAGGTTAATCACCTATTAATTATCTTGATGTAAAGTAATGGAATCTTTCGGATGACACGTTCCCTTTAGGAAGTTAAAGGAAATCTACCATCATTATCTAGCAGGGGCACTTACTCATAGATACAGTCAGTGTTATTGTGGTAATCTTCTTATATTTGTTCTTTGTGTCCTCCTTTCTTCTAGAATCAACTTTCAAAATTATGGTAATGAGCCTTAAAGATCTGCTGACGAATACCAGAGCCTCATAGTGCTGTCGCTTCACATGTTATTACACTGTCTCACCCTATCATGCCTGCTTCCACAGCACTTCCCCTCCCTCTGCCTGCTGTAATGTAAGACAGGTGGAGGGGAAGTGCTCCTGCACTTTATAACAGCCTGTAAAGCTGGTAGACTCTCGTTACAACCCCTCACCCTCCAAAACCCCTCTGGTCCTTCTGTTTTAGAAAGGAGGCCATGGATAGCAAATATAAGAATATTACCACAATCACAGTGCCTGGATCTATGAGTAATGTTCTATGGTTTATCGTGCTTGTTCCTGATGGTAGCTTTCCTTTAAGACTTTCAGCCTCACCTGTTTGCAAGATGAAGCGCGAGTTTCGCGAAACAACTCGTCCCTGTAAACAATCCTGCTCAACTATGTTCCTCTCCTTTTATGGTGTAAAAGAAAAAAGAAGATGATATTTTAATACACTACTGCCATACAGTGAGGGACACTACCACCATACAGTGAGGAACACTACCGCCATACAGTGAGGAATACTACCACCATACAGTGAGGAATACTACCACCATACAGTGAGGGACACTACCACATGCTCAATTGGTACCAAGGGGCCCAAAGAGTGCCAAGAAAATATTCCCCACACCATGACACCACCACCACCAGCCTGAACCGTTGATACAAGGCAGGATGGATCCATGCTTTCATGTGGTTGACGCCAAATTCCGACCCTACCATCCAAATGACACAGCAGAAATCGAGACTCATCAGACCAGGCAACATTTTTCCAATCTTCTACTGTTTCCTGTTCTTAGCTGAAAGGAGTGGCACCCGGTGTGGTCTTCTGCTGCTGTAGCCCATCTGCCTCAAAGATCGACATACTGTGCATTCAGAGATGCTCTTCTGCCTACCTTGGTTGTAACGGGTGGCGATTTGAGTCACTGTTGCCTTTTTATCAGCTCGAACCAGTCTGCCCATTCTCCTCTGACCTTTGGCATCAACAAGGCATTTCTGCCCACAGAACTGCCGCACACTGGATGTTTTTTCTTTTTCGGACCATTCTCTGTAAACTCTAGAGATGGTTGTGCGTGAAAATCCCAGTAGATCAGCAGTTTCTGAAATACTCAGACCAGCCCTTCTGGCACCAACAAGCATGCCACGTTCAAAGGCACTCAAATCACCTTTCTTCCCCATACTGATGCTCGGTTTGAACTGCAAGAGATTGTCTTGACCATGTCTACATGCCTAAATGCACTGAGTTGCCGCCATGTGATTGGCTGATTAGAAATTAAGTTTTAACAAGCAGTTGGACAGGTGTACCTAATAAAGTGAGTGTATATTGGGATCAGAGCTCTTCTTCATCTGTGAAGGGGAGACATTTTATCAACTTTCTATCAGTTCTAGGGAAAGGGGGGGTGATTTGAATTCTTGGGTTTTTTCATATAATTTTCCTTTAACTTTTTTACATTTTTTTTTGCTATTTCTTAGAGGGTACAGTAACCCTAGATGGTCTGATTGTACTGTATTGCAATATATGGCATTTTTGCACAGTATTTATAACAATGAGCCACTGGCAACAAATATTCAGAAATCAGGCAGCCTTGGGTCTGCCACAGACCAAAGGCTGTCATGGCAACTGATCGCCACCCCCCGATGACGTCACAAGGGAGGAAATCGGATCCAAGATGGCGGAAGCTACATGCCGACATGCTACAACACCGACCACGAGTGTTAGTGGTGGGTGTTTGCTGCAATAAGAAGCAAATGCCCACCTTGTATAGAGAGGGCTCAGCAGTAGCAGTGTGGACAGAGCTCAGCAGTAGGAGTACACAAGAGAATACACAAACCGAAAACAAACAGACATATCAGCGCACCCACCTGCCCAAATTAGGAACAGAGGATGATATAGTTTTTAATTTTCAGGTAATTTAACAGTACTGTAAATTTTGCAGTACAACAATTGCACATTGTAAGATGACATTGAAAAACAGTTATGGTTGTCTTTTGTGGAGGCGCCAACAGCCAAACACGTGTCGTGGTTGTTCAGTGTTCGATCCAGTTCTTGGTATGATAATGTTGTATCCCCCCTCATGCTCCTACTTATGCCTGGATGTTATATGTTTCTACCACTACATGCGTTTACTCTTGGTGTAATGATCGAATATTGAAGTATATGGGTATTTTTCCAACTTTTAGGCAATTTTAACCTTTAGAACTGAACCCACATTTTTGCACTACTGTTGTTTTATTAATTTGCTACATTGTAATTATGTATGTGATAATAAAGATCTATATTGATTATTCCCAAAGTTTATACAGGCGGTCCCCAGCTTTAATGATCAGCTACAACAGTTATCAAAGGTGTCTGTAATTAAAGCTTTGTTGTTAATCCTGGTTCTTATGACAATTTTTAAAATCCAATTTTCACAGAGACCAAATCATTTTTAGCTGGGGTTACAATTATAAAATATAAAGTTTCGACTGTACTTACTTACAAATTCAACTTAAGAACAAACCTACAGACCCTATCTTGTGTGTAACCCGGGGACTGCCTGTATTGACTTCTCTGTCCAAGGGCTTTTAACAATTGCACATTGTAAGATTACATTGAAAAACAGTTATCATTGTCTTTGTTGGTCAATTTAGAAATATTTGTGGTTTTCTAGTGCTTTATGGTGGGGCTATGATGGCTAGTGGTTTATGGTCTGGTTAGACACACAGACATTTAATCTAATACAGATGATTAAATTAATCTGAGTAGGCTATATCTCACACACAAATATTTTATTAGGACAGAAGCAATGTACATCTTTCTCATCTGATCTCATAACATACATACATACATGGATACAATTTTGTATAATGGGTTGTCTTTCAGAAATCTTTTCATTGCAGTTAACATGCAAGTTACTACAATCATTTTGAATTTATACACACAACAGATCAGTTTTCAAGCAAGTTTTCAGATGTGTTTTGGATCAATTGATTGGGCTTAAACAAGCAAGATTTTTTTCACTTATCACCTTCCATGAACAGCAACTTTTTTAACATTTTTCTGCCAGTTCCCATGCTCAACCTTCATAGACTCTGTGGTCACCATTGGCTGTGACATTAAAGAGGCTAAATTGCACCTAAGGGAGCTATTGTCAGTGTACCCACATGGTCACTAGGGCCTATCATTTGGTGTAAAAGGCCACTTAATTAGGACGAGCATGATAGGCCTGCATTCTCAAGAAATCGTGGGCTGAGGGACTAGAACTAAAAACTTTACCAAGCAAAATAAAATAAGATCAATGAACATTTCCATGTTTGTGTAACTGATAGGTGCAGTAGAATTTAATTGGTCACTTCACAAAAACAAGAAACTGTTCATGGGAATCTTTCACCAGATCTTTTTCCTTCAGGGTAGGATAGGGTATGACACATCTTACTATAATTCCCTCTTTTATGTGAAATCCCATCTGTTCACCTGTAAAAAAAATTATCTGACAAAGTCTTGTGCAAATAGGCAGAAACATGTTTTATCATTAATATGACAAAAATAATTTTAGTTTTTAGGGATTATAGAACACTTCACCTGCAGCCTCTAAACTTAACTAATCTTAGCCCCACACACATATGACTCTTTTTCTCTCTCATTTTCACATGACTTTAGAGGAGATTTTTTATAGGCATATTTCATGGAAAAGACAGAATTATCAAAAGGACAATTTATGAAATATCTGGGGTACTATTAGTAAAATGGGGTAAAACATTGAGAACCATTCAACAAATATTGAGCAATAAGAACCTGAGCAGAAATGTACTTTTTGCAGTTCTGACAACTGGAATAAAGTGGAGATGAGAATATGGTTCCCATGTAGTATGGTTCTCTTGTCTTCAGTTGTCTAGTATGAATAAAAACAAATTCTACAATGATACAGGACATTAACTGGAGCATGGGGCAGCACAGTGGCTTAGTGGTTAGCGTTACAGCCTTGCAGCACTGGGGATCTTGGTTCAAGTCCCATGGTCAACTTCTGAAAAGTGTTTGTATTTTCTACATACTGGCAGGTTGATTTGATTGTGAGCCCCATTGGGACAGGGACTGATTTGGCAAACTCTGTGCAGCGCTGTGTAATCTGTATGTGTCTTATATAAAGAAAGGAATTATTATTATTAAAGGAATTATTAAATGATAATAAATCTAAATGATAAAAAAAAGTCTTGTAAATTTCATCTTATGTATTAAAAAGAAAAAGACTTTCGGACCCCAAAATTACATAACTACAAAAATGTGTATGTTGATGTACATTGACTGTATATTTACTATAGAGTTCTGCTGCAAAAATTCTCAGTGAACCTAAATATAACTCATGTTGTGTCATATGGATATCCTAATGCTCCTGCAGCCGTAACATACAAATAGAAAGGATAAATGCAGCATCAAACATAGTTCTCAATTTGAAAGTAGAAAATTGGCGGAGTTGTGTCAAGAGCCTGTTATCTATCATCCATTCTCATGCTATTGTACTTCGATCACAATTAATTAAATAGAATGAAATATGTTTTATTAGACTTTGGAAGGATAATCTTCTTAGTAAGATGATGAAGAAAGCAATATTCTCAGACTGTAATAGTAAGTTTCACTTTGTAATTGATTTCTTATCACAAGTAGAATGTGAAAGTATAGAGAAAAGTTCAAACAGAATGTAATTCAACTTCACTATGGCTTCAGCTCTAAATGTTGTAATTAAAATCAAACCCCAACTAATTTCTATTCTGTATAGAACACAAATCAAAAGTGAAGATTAGCATATATTCTATTAATTCCACAGACATACTTTTCTCAGCAAAGTTTTGTGATAATCCTTTTTAGAGTATTGACATATGTGTTTTTAATGAGAATACACAAACCCCATTCTGTGTGTACACTCACTGGCCACTTTATTAGGTACACCATGCTAGTAACGGGTTGAACCCCCTTTTGTCTTCAGAACTGCCTCAATTCTTCGTGGCATAGATTCAACAAAGTGCTGGAAGCATTCCTCAGAGATTTTGGTCCATATTGACATGATGGCATCACACAGTTGCCGCAGATTTGACGGCTGCACATCCATGATGCGAATCTCCCGTTCCACCACATCCCAAAGATGCTCTATTGGATTGAGATCTGGTGACTGTGAAGACCATTTCAGTACAGTGAACTCATTGTCATGTTTAAGAAACCAGTCTGAGATGATTCCAGCTTTATGACATGGCGCATTATCCTGCTGAAAGTAGCCATCAGATGTTGGGTACATTGTGGTCATAAAGGGATGGACATGGTCAGCAACAATATTCAGGGAGGCTATGGCATTGCAACGGTGCTCAATTGGTACCAAGGGGCCCAAAGAGTGCCAAGAAAATATTCCCCACACCATGACACCACCACCATCAGCCTGAACCGTTGATACAAGGCAGGATGGATCCATGCTTTCATGTTGTTGACGCCAAATTATGACCCTACCATCCGAATGTCACAGCAGAAATCGAGACTCATCAGACCAGGCAACATTTTTCCAATCTTCTACTGTCCAATTTCGATGAGCTTGTGCAAATTGTAGCCTCAGTTTCCTGTTCTTAGCTGAAAGGAGTGGCACCCGGTGTGGTCTTCTGCTGCTGTAGCCCATCTGCCTCAAAGTTCGACGTACTGTGCATTCAGAGATGCTCTTCTGCCTACCTTGGTTGTAACGGGTGGCGATTTGAGTCACTGTTGCCTTTTTTATCAGCTCGAACCAGTCTGCCCATTCTCTTCTGACCTCTGGCATCAACAAGGCATTTCCACCCATTCTCTGTAAACCCTAGAGATGGTTGTGCGTGAAAATCCCAGTAGATCAGCAGTTTCTGAAATACTCAGACCAGCCCTTCTGGCACCAACAACCATGCCACGTTCAAAGGCACTCAAATCACCTTTCTTCCCCATACTGATGCTCGGTTTGAACTGCAGGAGATTGTCTTAAGTTGCCGCCAGGTGATTGGCTGATTAGAAATTAAGTGTTAATGAGCAGTTGGACAGGTGTACCTAATAAAGTGGCCGGTTAGTGTATATATGCATTGGATTACTTACCCATTGGTGTCACACTGTGCTCCTCTGCATAGTTCAGGGCATCTATAGAAAGATATTTCCTATTTTTCCTGGTGATCTGACATGTGATCACTATTATTATTATTATTATTATTATTATTATTATTATTATTATCCTTTCTAGCATCACTCCTTTTATCTTACAACTCACCCAGGTAACCAATTATAACATCACCTCCATCATCATATTGAAATGAGCAAAAAAAGTCAGTTTTTGCTTTAGCTGAGTCACTTTTAGAGCCTGGAATGGGTACATTGCTTATCACACCTCTTTCTTTTATGTCTCTAGCAAAAAGAACCATGCAAAACACCATTGGACCACATTTATAAAAAAACAGATTGCAGTTTGCCTGTGATAGTGTGCAAGGTGCGTCAGATTCATGAATTGGTGCGCACGTTCTTCATGAGTCTGGCACCCTCTGCACTGCTCCAACAGAGTGCACCAACTATTTTTGGTGCAACTTTAACATACAGCATGCAACACAATTCTGTTGGATATTTCATGATAAATGTGGCTTGCAGTCTGACTGTGCACTGGAACATCCCTTTCGGAGTGAAAATTTGTGTCTCCTCAGGCATAGAGCAACCGTGACATATACGTGTCGCAGTCATAATAATTCTTTATATATATAGCGCACACAGATTACGCAGCGCTGCACAAAGCTTGTCAAATTGGTCCCTGTCCCCATGCGGCTCACAATCTAAACAACCTAACAGTATGTTTTGGAGTGTGGGAGTAAACCAGGGTACCCGGGGGAAACCCACGCAAACATGGAGAGAACATACAAACTCTTTGCAGATGTTGATCTGGGTAGGATTCGAACCCAAGACCCCAATGCTGCAAGGCAGAAGTGCTACTCACTCAGCCACCCATACATTTCTTAAATACATGGGCAAGCAGTTTGCTCTGAATAGAATGTGCAAAGTCAGACAGAAAACTGGCACAAAGCTTTTAATAAATCTTGGCCAATAAGATCCATCCAAGCGCTACAAAACTAAATATATAGGCAGGTATATACATATTATATGACATATACATTGTAAGGAAATTTTTAACTGATGCTCAATTTCCCAACTTTTTAACCACTAGTTGGCTGATCGAATAGTGATGCATTTTGAAAGATGAGTGTAACAAAGCTGTCCAGCAACTGCGCAACCACAACTAGACTTGGCACACGCTGTCAAACTGAGTAACTAATGGCAAACTAACCCTGGACACTTGTGTGGGCTAAGGCCCTGCCTACAGATATTGCCCTGACAAAGGAAAACACGCTCTCAGGGACCTATTTATGGGCCCTGAGTTTACTTTGTCTGGTGGTCGTTATGTGGAGGAGCAAGGAAGTAGACCAATAGGCAACAAAGCAATCGAGAAGAGAAGACTGAAATTACCAGCATCCTCTGACCGAACTGGGCAGAATATCTAGGGAGTAATGGACATTTCCCCCAGCACTGACTGGTTTGGTTGTCCATCACTCATTTCACAGCTTCACACAAAATAAGCTCAAACTTACACTAAGCTTTCCCCAAGGGAAGATCCTTAAATGGAGCTGTCAATCACTGGCAGCTCTGCATGTGGTTTTCAAGAACACAAGCCTTAACCTGATCCCATTTGCAAAGTTGCGAGTTTTGACAATGAGATTTTCATCTTTACAATGACACCAGATTCATGGAGCTAGCTCTTTGAGAGTCTAAGATGGGGGAGTCTGAAGTGATGCTTTCCTTCAGATTTTAAAAGTGACTTATCTCACGTGAAAAGTTACTTGTTTTTAACTGGATGCCTCTGTATGCCATACAGTAGTATCTTTGTTAGTAAAATGAGACTTATGGTTAGCTTCAAATATATGTATCGGAAATATCAGCTTACTGGCAAGGTAAAGTACTGCATAGACTAGCTAAAATAATTGTAGAATTATTGTAATTAAACAGCAGCACAGCACTGAAAGTATGCAGAAAACAAGCTAATAATCCTCTTCAATAAGTGAAAGTAGGTGAAAGTAGTGATCCTTTTGTTCACGCAAGCAGTTATGTTGCAGCTGACCAAGCCTACGACAAAGGCTGAATTGTTTAGCTAAAATGTTGCAGCTCTTGTGTATATAAAAAAACTTTCATCTTACTTGTGCAGTGCTGCCTGATTTTGCATGATTTGGTATACTTGGTTATAATTCTTCAAAATTATTCAGATTCTGTTCACATCCCTTTTGGGATTCAGTTTCAAGTGGAGTCTCTGTTATAGACTTTAATAAGGAAAATGTAACAGAAAAGGCCAACAGTGGTTTATGCCATGAATCAAAACCTGTGAAATGTCTTTGAGAGATTCACGTACCATGACTGTGGATATATTTTTATATTTGTTATTCATGGACTCCTTCCTTCTAAAATCAATTTTTAATATGATGCTTATGTGCCTGAGGGGTTACCCTCTGTGACCTGTCTTAACAGAGTGTTACACTGCCTCATCCTCTCCCTGCTCCTTCAGCACTGAGATTACAGTCATGATGCCTTGATCTATGTAAAAGTGCCCCTGCTTGATTTTGACTGTAGATTTCCTTTAATAGGACACCCATAGGAGTGTAATAGCGTTTTGACTATGACTCTGATTTCTGATACGGTATGTTCAATCTGGTACTCTATTTTCATACTGTATGGTACAAGTAAACTTTTTGGCCACAAATTCTGGTACATAAGGTACATAAATACCAAATGTACCCAATTAAATGTTACAACTAAAACATTCTGCTGAAATGTATTTAAAGGAGTTTTCACATGACAAGAATTCACACATTTCAATATCCTAGAAATGTTAACACAATAAAGATCATTTGAACCCCTTACTTTACAATGTTACTCAGTTTTATTGCTGTTTTAGCTCCTATCACTCCCTAGGCTGCTCAATGTAAGATTCCAGGGTGTGGGCAGGGACACTCTAATCGGACACATTGGGGGTCATTTACTAACGGCCCGATTCGCGTTTTCCCGACGTGTTACCCGAATATTTCCGATTTTCGCCGCTTGTACATGAATTGCCCCGGGTTTTTGGCGCACGCGATCGGATTGTGGCGCATCGGGGCCGGCATGCGCGCGACAGAAATCGGGGGGGCGTGGCCGAACGAAAACCCGACGTATTCGGAAAAACCGCCGCATTTAAAAACCGAAATGTGTCGCTTCGGAAGCGCTCACCTTCACCTGCTATGGGATGGTGCATTCCGGGGCGTTAAGATTATTATCGGCGCAGCAGCGCCACCTGGTGGACGGCGGAGGAACTACCTTCTTAAATCCCAGCCGGACCCGAATCCTGTGCAGAGAACGCGCCGCTGGATCGCGAATGGGCCGGGTAAGTAAATCTGCCCCACTATGACCAATCTAGTTCTGTGGGTTGACAATGTGGTTACATTATCAGGGTACAGGTGAATATACACTTTCATCTGGCATCTGACATTGTACTAGTACACTGACATATAGAAGGAAAGATGCATGAAATTACACAGATGCATGACAGACAGAGGCTGACAGACTTTTACACTGTTACACTGTAAGTTCTGCTACATCTCACAGATATGTGCCTGCCTCTCCCTTCCCCCGGATTACTTATCTCCTTGTAGTTTGTAGTCTCTTTCTGCTGATGATCTCCTGGCAGGAATAGAGCAGTGTAATCCTTGTATTTTAAAACTGTACCATGTGTAGATAGATGGCGGACTCTTCATTCAGATTTTGAATGATGCATTCTGGGTTGCTGGTGTAGGTACAGTTTAATAGCTGATGATACAAAGAGAAAAGTACTAATTAGTGAGAAAGGAGGAAATGAGCTTGGGCTTATTAGCAAGTCTGAGCCACAAGTAAGCAACAAAAAGAAAAAATGGTAAACTTTTACATCCAAAAGTCCAAATGCATTCCAAGTATTCCAAATGCAATTTATCAGTGCTATTATTAAACAATACAATGGCTTTTCGGATCCAACTCCTTTCTTGTTCCTCAATTTATTGGTCACAGTACAGTACATGTGAAAAACCTTCTACATGTCTCTGATCTGTCCATTGGGTTTCCTACAGGAGACATTATAAGGAATATAGATCCATAATGCAGCCAATATAAAACTTGAATGCCATTTAAAATTCAACTCACAAACATGTGACATTCAGGCGCTTTGTTTAAAACCAATAACAATGGAATCCTTTTATGTTTTCAAATCCAATTTTTCTTCACAAATTTTACATAGAAGCAAAAAAATTCTCACAGAATGTCATTATTCCATGTCAACATTTAAACAATAGTTTTCTACATATTCATCACATAAATATTAAAAAGTCCTTTCAGAATTTCCTTTCATAAAACACATGCTTTATTCCAGCCTATCATTTTCAATACGTTCTTTAAACTTTAAATGGCAGCTAAAAACTTCTCCAATGAAAAAAATAACAGTCTAAGCCAATCGCAATCTGCCAGTGCCAGGTCCATGTCTTCTGGGACACCGCATGCTCTGTGTATTACACTACACAGTGCAATACATCTGTATTGCAATGTGTAAGCTCTATCAGAAGATCACGTGTTCAAGCCAAAACCATAGTGGTTTTTGCATCCCCGCCCCCAGTTCATGATCGCTGCTTTTGGCTCATCAATGCAGACCATCTGATAGCAGCGATTTGACTTATGATGTCAGTAATACGATCACCGTGTCTGTAGACTTGGCGATCACAGCGAGGTGGTGGCTTTTCCTGATAGCCACCAATTTTGCCTTGTGGTCCAGAGAGGTTTCACTGCTCTCCTCTGTTCATGTTTACTGCTATTGGCTGGTAGATCTGGACCAGCCAATAGCAGCAATATTTGTCACAATGGGCATCGGTGGGGTGAATAAGAGCAACACATGGTGTAAATTATTGCTGTCTAAGACAGCACCAATCATCAGTGGTAGGGGCCATGTCTGGTGGCAACATACCATCTCCCACGGAGCTCTGATTGACCGATCAGTGCACCCAATGCTCGATAAGAGTTACCACTTGTATGTGGATAACTTTTATCCCAGCTTTCCCCTATTCCAATCCCTCAGTTCCAGAGGTTCTGTAGTGTGTGGCGGCACTACATGCAAAAACCATTGAGGTCCCCTGGAACCCTTGTTAAGCAACTACTTAGAAAAAGGGGACATCAAGTTACTCAGCAATCAGAACATGGTGTTGGACAAATATAGGGACAAAATCGATGTCCTTGTTCTAACCACAATTCTTGAAGCCTCCAGCACCCTCACCTCTGTACGAGGTACCTCCACCACTGCTGCCAAGCGACAATAAATACATGGGTGAGTTTGATCCATGAGAACAGGTGCTAAGACCATACAGTGCCCTACAGAAAATGAAGAAATGGTACAAAAGCACTTGCCATGTACATTATACAGATGATGCTGTACAACTCCCACGTGCTGTTCCAATGTGCAGATCATGCCATATCATTTCTCTATTTTCAAGAGGCAGATAATAGGAAACTAATTTTAGAAAACTAATTTTATTTGGACAAGAAGTACAGGGGCCCAGTGCATCTGGATTAGATGTCCTCCGTGTTTTGCCAGGACAGCAAAGAACTCAGAAAAGAGTCTGTTCCATTAGAGGCGTTAGGAGGGACTCTATATACTACTAAGAGACCTGCAAGAACTCCAGAGTGACAACATTTTAGTTGGTCTCCTGCTATATTCCACCTCCTTTTACGCAACATATTCCCAATTCACATTGAACATTTGTTGTGAATTCTTTTTGGTAAAAGGAATTACTTTAACAACTGTTAGGTCAAATTGATCACTATCCCCCTCAATTATTTTATTGTGGGATGTAGTTTGCAAACTAAGGTCACTTGTGGGTTTTATGTTTATTATTTAGGTTTTCTATTTCCCATCCAAGTGTCTGGATCTTTTAACAGATCCTTTATAATTCTCTAACTTATTTATTATTATTATTTATCTATATTTCAAGTGCTTTATCATTCCGGAGCCCTGGTGTATTTTTCCTTGCTAGTGTTTAGGATTACATGTAGAGTCTTTCTCGTATCAGGAAACATGGCTTCCTAATCAGAAACCTGACATTTCACAGTGGCACAGACAGGGCGTCACATAATGGGCACCACATAACAGGCGTCACATAATTGGCACTGAACTTTATAGAAATAATTGCAATTTCCATCTTGGGCATCCATTGGACATTATATTTGGAAACCACCTATATGTTTAAAATGCTCATTTCCCCACATGTATTACACTACACCTCATATTACACAAGCTAAATTCCCCAAGATGTGTGCATTCAACAATTAGGGTCACTTTTCAGGTTTTCCTCTGTTTTATACCAGTAGGGCTCTCCAAATGCATCCTCTACTGTGAGCCCAAACAACATTTTGTATGCACATGTGGGATACTTCTACACATGGGAGAAAATCTTTTACACATTTTGGGGGTTATTTAATCTTTTATAAGGGGTAAAATATTCCCTTTATAGGGAATATTTACCTTTTTAATGTTTAGGACTTAATTGGATCATTCACCTCTTGGGGAAAATACATATATTACACATTGCTAAATTCTCTATAGGGTGTACATTTCAAAATAAGGGTCACTTTTTGGGTTCTTCCCTGTTGTATACAACTAGGATTCTCCAAATGAATGTAAATGATTTCTGTCAAATTTGGCTTCTAAAAGGCAAACATCCCTCTTTCCTTCTACTGTGCACTCGTAAAACATTTTATATATATGTAGAGACTTCTATACATCTTGAGAAATAGTTTTAGACATTTTTAGGGGTTATTACATTTTTTATCCTTTGTGGCTATAAAAAATTAGCGGTAAAAATAAAATGACCTTTAAAGGAAAATTTTCACCATTTTCCTTTTAGGGCTTAATTAAATCAAACAACTTTACCATCAAAAATATACATATTACGTCATGCTTAATTCTCCAAGGGGTGTACTTTCCTAAATGGTGTCACTTGTTTGAGTTCTCCTCTGTTTTGTACCACTAGGGCTCTCCAAATGCATACTGACACATGTAAATGATGCTCGTACACATTTTATTTGCATGTGTGGGGCAATTTTATACTCGGGAGAAATAGTAGTATACATCTTGAGGGTTGTTTCATCTTTAATCCCTTATAGCAGTGGTGGCGAACCTATGGCACTGGTGCCAGAGGCGGCACTCAGAGCCCTCTCTGTGGGCACCCAGGCCATCACCCCAGCATGAAGTTCACCAGACAGGATTCTTCCTACAATATCTCCCTATAATGTGCTGGCACTAAGTGGCTTTTGGTTGAAGTTTGGGCACTCAGGCTCTAAAATTTCTCCCGGTGGGGGACTGCTATAGATTACAAAAAGTAGGCGTAAAAGTGACCTTTTTGGGAAATTTTTTATCTTTTTCCTTTTAGGGACCTAATTGAATCAAACACTTGTAGGGGCAAATACACATATTACACCTTTCTAAATTCTCTAAGGGGTGTACTTTATAAAATGGTGAAACTTGTTGGGGTTCCTCTCTGTTTTAGTACCACTAGGGCTCTCCAAATGCATCCTGACACATGTAAAGGATTTCTGTCAAATTTTGCTTTGAAAAGGCAAATATCCCTCTTTCCTTTCTGACCCTATTGTGTACCCATGACAACCATTTATATGTCACATGTACGAGGAGTCTACATTTAAGATAAATAGTTTACACAATTTCTTTTGGTGGTTGTGTCATCTTTTATCCTTGTGGCTTACAAAATTTGGGTAACAATTTACCTGATTGACACCTTGTTGGGGAAATACATAAATTACACCTTGTCTAAAATCATCAAGGCGTTCCTTTTGAAAGACACTCTAAGGGGCTCTCAATGCATCCGAAACATGCAAACTTTTTCCAGCCCCCATATTTGTCCTTCCAAAACGAAACAACGCTCTTTCCCTTCCAAGTGTGCCCCCCTGGCTCTTGTACAAATGGGTACCAGTGACAAAATGGTATGCATCTCAGGAGAATTTGCACTAAACATGTAAAATGCACTTTACTTTTAACCCTATGGTTAAGTTCAAATTTTAGGTTCATCAATATATTATGGTAAGATTAATTACATTTCGATAATTTCACTTTCAAATTTTTCACCTCCCATGAAAGCTCATAGGGTTAACAAACTTCCAAAATTTGTTTTGAATATTTTAGGGTAACAGTTCACCCAAATAGGATGCGCCATTGTATCGAATATTGCGGTCTGTTGTGCTGACCAATCGACCAGCCATAGGCACAAACATGACAGAGGGGGGCAACAACCCCTTGGACCGCAAGGTCACAATTGGTGGCTGTCGAACCGCACCCTTCCCCGATCACCTCTCGTCCTACAGACTATGGTGATCAGTAATTATATGACTCATATGTAAATTCGCTGCTATTGGCTGGTCTGAATTGATGAGCCAATAGCAGTAATTTGAACTTAACTGGATGCGGGTGGGACAAAACCCTTCTGTTCCATGGGCCAGGTATGGGTGGCCGTCAGAACGCTCGCATCTTGCCCCGATCACTAATCGAACCGTCGTTTGCAGATCACACCCGCCACAACGTTCTACCTAACTGCGTGTTGGGAGATAGCTTTACAAGCTTTATTTATTTTTTAGCAATTTAGACAAATAAGGGCTTATTTTACTGAAAAGCGATTTTATTAACTTTTTTTTCTGTGGAGGAAAATAAAATCACAATTCTTTTTTGGATTTTAGCATTTTTTTTTGGGGGTGTTCACTTAGCATCAAATAATTTATGTGTTTATTCTACGGGTCACTGCACGATACAGGTGAACGCATGTTATATAGTTTTGTTTATATTTGTTATTTTATGAGGAAAACTACGAATGAAAATTGCTTTTGTTTTAGTATTGCAATTTTTTAGCGGCATAACTCTAGTATTTTTTGGTTGACAGAGCTGGTTGTGAGCTTTTGGTTGCGTGACAAGTTTGTTCTTTTTCAGTGGGTAATCATTTTGGGTGCTTGTAACTTTTTCTAGGTCACTATTTTAGAACAGTTTTTTGTAAAGGCAATTTATAAAGTTTTTAATTTTTTGGCAGTTTTTTGGTTTTCTTTTACCCATGGTTTACCAGAGCCTGGGTCCAATTAATGATTAGATTTATTGTAGCAGATTTGTTTTCGGACACAGCAGATACTCACAAAGTGGGATTTTTTTTGTGATTCTAGTGTTTTTTATACTTCATATACTGTGTAACAGGAAATGTGTTTGGGGGACTTTCACTTTCTTTATTATTATTTTTTTAAAAAAACTTATTTATTGTTTTAATTTTTTTACAGTTAATGCCATCTTAGCGTTGAACAGTATCTTCCTGATCGCTTGTCCAACTCTTGCCCGTGCGCATGTCCCATTGTCCTTTACAGCCGTAGGTCCTGCAGTAAGATGCTTCGATGACGATCGCGTCTGTTCCAAAAGAGGAGTTAGGATGGACACTATATACTACTAAGAGACCTGCAAGAACTCCAGAGTGACAACATTTTAGTTGTCCTCCTGCTATATTCCACCTCCTTTTACACAACATATTCCCAATTCACATTGAAACTTTGTTGTGAATTCTTTTTGGTAAAAGGAATTATTGTAACAACTGTTAGGTCAAATTGATCACTATCCCCCTCAATTATTTCATTGTGGGATGTAGTTTGCAAACTAGGGTCACTTGTGGGTTTTATGTTTATTATTTAGGTTTTCTATTTCTCATCCAAGTCTCTGGATCTGTTAACAGATCCTTTATAATTCTCTAAATTATTTATTATTATTATTTATCTATATTTCAAGTGCTTTATCATTCCGGAGCCCTGGTGTATTTTTCCTGGCTAGTGTTTAGGATCACATGTAGAGTCTTTCTCGTATCAGGAAACATAGCTTCCTAATCAGAAACCTGACATTTCACAGTGACACAGACAGGGCGTCACATAATGGGCACCACATAACAGGCGTCACATGATTTCTGTCAAATTTTACTTCGAAAAGGCATATATCCCTCTTTCCCTTCTGAGCCCTACATTTAAGATAAATAGTTTTACACATTTCTGGGGGTTGTTCCATCTTTTATTCCTTGTGGCTTACAAAAATTTGGGGTAAAATTTACCTTATTGGACACCCGTTGGCGAAAATACATAAATTACACCTTGCTAAAATCATCAAGGCGTGTCCCTCTGAAAGGACACTCTAAGGGCTCTCTAAATGCATCCTGACACATGCAAACTTTTTCAGCCATATTTGTCCTCCAAAAACGAAACAACGCTCTTCCCTTCCAAGTGCCCCCCTGTTCTTGTACAAATGGGTACAGTGACAAAATGGGTATTGGCATACTCAGGAGAAATTGCACTAAACATTGTAAATGCCTTTTACTTTTTAACCCATTGTTAAGGTGCAAATTTTAGTGTTCAATAAATATATTGTAAGATGTAATTACATTTCTGTAATTTCACTTTCATATATTTTTCCCCCTCATGAAAGCTCATAGGGTTAACAAACTTCCCAAAGTTGTTTTGAATATTTTGAGGGGTACAGTTTCACCCTAGCGATGCCCATTGTTACGAATATTGCTGCTTTTGGCTGAACCAAATCGATCAGCCAAGAGCAGCAAACATGGACAGAGGGGGGCAACAAAACCCCTCTGGACCGCAAGGCACAATTGGTGGCTGTCAGGAACAGCCGCCACCCTGCCCTGATCACAGACATGGTGATCAGTATTACTGACGTCATAAGTAAATTCGCTGCTATGCTATTGGCTTGTCTGATGATGAGCCAATAGGCAGCTAATTATAACTTAATGGATGCGGGTGGACAAACCTCTTCTGGTTTCCATGGGCCGGATGGGAGGCCATCAGGAACGGCTCGCTATCTTGCCCCGATCCTGATCCGAACCGTCGTTTGGCAGACTCACCTACCCGCCACAAACGCTTCTTAACTAACTGCGTGATTGGGATAGTCTTACATCTTTATTATTTTTTAAAGCAATTTAGACAAATAAGGCTTATTTATTGAAAGCGCATTTTATTAACTTTTTTCTGTGGAGGAAAATAAAATCACCAATTCTTTGTTTGGATTTTTAGCATTTTTTTTTGGGGGTGTTGCACTTGCATCAAAATAATTATGTGTTTATTCTACGGGTCACTAGATTACGTGAACCATTATATAGTTTTGTTTATATTTGTAATTTTATTGAAGGAAAACTGAGATAGAAAAATTGCTTTTGTTTTAGTATTGCCATTTTTTATCGGCATAACTACTAGTCATTTTTTGGTTGAGACAGAGTCTGGTTGTGAGCTTTGTTGCGTGACAAGTTTGTTCTTTTCAGTGGGTATCATTTTGGGTGCTTGTAACTTTTTCTCTTCACTTTTTAGAACATTTTTTTAAAGGCAATTTGATAAAGTTTTTAACTTTTTTGGCAGTTTTTTGGTTTTCTTTTTACCCATGTGTTTACCAGAGGGGTCCAATTAATGATTGATTATTGTACAATTGTTTGGACACAGGCAGATACAAATAGTGGGATTTTTTTTGTGATTTAGTGGTTTTTTATACTTATATATCTGTGTCAGGAAATTTGGTGTTTGGTGGAGACTTTCACTTTCTTTTATTATTTATTTTTTATTTAAAAAAAACTTATTTATGTTTTTAATTTTTTTACAGTTAATGACATCTTAGCGTTGAACAGTGATCTCCTGATCGCTTGTCAACTCTTGCCAGTGCGCATGTCCCACTGTCCTTTACAGCCGTCCTGCCATAAGGATGCTTCCGAGATGACGATCGCGCTTTTGGTTGAAGTTTGGGCACTCAGGCTCTAAAAGGTTCGCCCTCATTGCCTTATAGATTACAAAAAGTAGGCGTAAAAGTGACTTTTTTGGGAAATTTTTTATCTTTTTCCTTTTAGGGACCTAATTGAATCAAACACTTGTAGGGGCAAATACACATATTACACCTTTCTAAATTCTCTAAGGGGTGTACTTTATAAAATGGTGAAACTTGTTGGGGTTCCAAAGAGTATTCTTAGTGGTTATTATTTAGGGGGGGGGGGAGATATATTCTAGTGGATGGAATAGGCGCTATATATCTGCTATATATGTATCAGGAATAGATATGATGGATGCAATCAGGGGCGGATTAAAACTGCCATGGGCTGTATAATATTTTAGCTCCTACAAGTCTGGAATCACTTCCTACATATGGTACTAGAATCAGCTTCTTGGAGAATACTTAATGGGGCTCATTTACAAAGGGTCCGCGGACGCAATCCTGACGGGTTTGCCGATTATTTCCGCTTTGCGCGAATTGCCCTAGGTTTTTTGGGACGTGATCGGATGTTGGCACATCGGAAATGGGGGGGGGGTTGCCGTTGGACAACCGACGGATTCGGACAAACCGCGGAATTAAAAATGAAATTGTGTCGCAAGCACTTACATGCACCAGAAGAAGAAGGTGAACTCCGGCGGACCTGACGGGGAATCGACACATCCAGGATATTGGCGCACAATCTTATGAATCGCAGCAGACCTGAATCCTCTTCGGACAACGCCAGCGGGATCGCGACAGGACCGGGTAAGTAATCTGCCCGATATCTTCTTTCTGCCTGTTTTATCTGTTGTTTTAGGACCTTTGGAGGACCGTCATAGACCTGAAATGGCTCTTGTGTACGTGTGTATGAGAGCATGAGCAGATGTTGATGATTTCATGGGTGGAGGTCCTTCTCAGTTTAAAATGTGGTTGGTGGTTTGGGTGTGGCCCCTCTATAAGGCTTGGGCCCCGGGCTACTGCCTAAACTGCCTATATTATAATCCACTACTAGATGCAGTGTACACTATAAGGGTTGGATTCAAAATTTCAAGGATTGCTAATATAGTTATGTTTTGGCGCCCCAGAAAGGCGCATATCATGTAGCAGATCAGGGAACCTATTTGTACCAGCGGTACCACAGTTTTACACCGTATTTGATTAGTGACCCGAGGAGGACAATGCAGAGACAATCTTCATGAGCTTAATGAATTTCTTCCTTACCCACGTCTATGGCCTCTCATGTAACCAAACCGTTCCCTAACTGTACTGATGAGAGGTAGTGACTTCCAAGCAACTGCCACAGTTGGTGTCTTTTCCTTTTTAGAGAGACTTACTGGTTAGGCCATTACCACATCTCTAGGGTTCTGAAAGTCAGATGTAGAGGGAGCTGACTTATAGCACTTCAGGCATAGTTTTCCTTTTACCATCCTTGAAAACTTATTTGCATATTCCTTATCCTTAATTCTGAGTGGAGAATTAATGCAAAACTGTTTATGCCTGAAAATGTGGCCTTCAAACACCATGGGGCAAATTTACTTACCTGGTCCTGTCGCGATCCCCGATTCGGACGGTCCGACTAGGATGAAGTCCAGCGTGATTCATGAAGATCGTGCGCCTGAGTTCCTGCATCCATCATTCACCTTCTACTTCCCGGTGCTTGTAAGTGCGTGTCTTGCGACACAATTCTAAATCTGATCGCGTGCGCCAAAAACCCAGGGCAATTCAGGGCAAATCTGAAAAATTCGGAAAACCCGACGGGAGTGCGTCCGACGGACCCTTAGTAAATGATCCCCAATCTCTAGAAGGAGAAACTGGTGAACATCTTATAAAAATGAAGCTGGGGATGGGAATACATAGAACTACATCAAAAAGATGGCACAAGTGTACTATGAGGCACATTTACTTACCCGTCCTGTCCATCCCCGCTGTGCGTTGTCCGACCTGGGTGCCGCGATTCACTAAGACGTGCACCAATCCTGCATTCACCTTCTTCTCCTAGTGTATGTGAGTGCGTGTCTTGCGACACAATTTGATTTTTAAATTCCACGGTTTGTCCGAATCAGTTGAGTTGTCCAACGGCCATGTCCCCCGATTTGTGTCGCATGATTTGCGCCACAATCCGATTGCGTGCATCAAAAACCCTGGGCAATTCAGCGCAAAACGGAAAAATTCAGGAAACCCGACAGAATTGTGGTCCGCTGACCCTTAGTAAATGTGCCCCTATGTCTTAAATGAACTGCACCTCAAAATTGAGCTTTTAAAATTATGCCAATTTTTACCATGTGGGCAACATTAACAGAGTGCCTACATGGAATAGCTTCACAGGCTGTAACACTGTCTCACCCTCCCCGTGTTCCCTAAGGACTTTCCCACCCTATGTCACATGCAATCTCACAGCAGCAGAGGAATTTTCAGCTCACATTGGGAGGTGGGAAGCAGGGGTGGATTAAGTCTGCCATGGGCCCTGGGCTGTATGAATATTATAGCCCCTACAAGTCTAGTATCACTTCCTACATATGGTACTAGAATAAAGCCTCTTGGTGAATGGAAGATGTTTACCTTCTGCCTGTTTCAATCTGTGGTTTCAGGAGCTTTGGAGGCCCTTCAAATGTCCGAAATGGCTCTAGTATACATGTGTATTGAGAGCCGGAACAAATGTACATGAATTTCGGATGAAGGTCCTTCTACGTATAAGGAGCCTCTTGAAGGCTTGGACCCTGGCTACTGCCCCAAAACACCCATTTAAAAGCCACTACTGGTGGGAAGTGCTATTTGCACAGTGTAACAGCCGTAAAGCTGCAGCATGGAAGGGCTCTAGAACACCCCGGCCTTTCTTGTTCATTAGCATAATTGTACAACTTGATCTTAAACGGAAGGAGGAAATGGATAACAAATATAAGAAGATTACCAAAGTCACGGTCCCTGGATCTATGGGTAAGTGTCCCTGGTTTATAATGATGTATTTTCTTGGTAGATCTCCTATAAATGTAAACTTTTATGGTGAATTGGGGGGTAGTTTTAAAGCTTCAGCTTGTTCCCAACATAGAGTCTGATGGCCGTGGAGGGAGATGTAATGAAAAAAGCCATATACAATACTAAACAGACATGACTGTCATTTGTGCAGCTCCATTTCCTCCATCTGTCCTCACTCCTAATGAGCGCGTTCAGATGGGCTTAAAAAATTCCTGATAAAATTATTTTTGAAACATCTCATTATTACTGCAGTCATGCAGATAGAGGTGTGAAGATGAAAACTCGGTTCTCGCTGCCAAGGCAGGCACATAGCGGTGTAACCTGAAGATAATGGACTGAGGGAAGAAGACGCTGGGTCCCTGTGGGGATATGGGGAAAAACTCAATCAATCATTCGTGTCTGAGAGTATATAGAGGGAGTAGACGCTGGTCTGGGTCTGATAATACAGAAACATGAATGTGGGCAGGTATGCGCCGACATGTAGGAAAATGTGACTATAGAGATGGCTACTGTGCGAGGGAAATGAGAGAACTTAGGGGTTCACCAACAATAGAACTTGGTTAATTGTAGAAAAAAAGATTGAATTGTTAACATGTTAAAGTAATTGCAAAAAAAAAAAAACCCTTGACTATTGTAAAATCTCCGCTTAGGGGAATGATGATACAATTATAAAATGTAAATTATTGGAAAAACTAAATTATCTGCAGCTCCTCCTGCTCTATACATGCAGCCTGTATTTAGGTTCATAATGAATAATCTGCTCAGCTCCTCCTGCTCTATAATATGCTGCTGCAGATAAGACAATGGGGCACATTTACTTACCCGTCCCGTTGACACTGGATCCGGAATGTCTGACAAGGATTTGGTCTGCCGCGATTCACTAAGATCGTGCGTCCACTTTCCTGCATGTGTCGCTTCTCCCGCTGAGGTCTACCTGATTTGTGTTGCATGCACAATCTGATCACGTGTGCCAAAAACCCGGGACAATTCAGCGCAAAACGGAACAAATCGCGAAATCCGATGGAAATGCGCCAACGGACTTGGTAAATGTGCCCAAAAGTGCATTCTTTTCAGTCTTTGTGCTCTATAATATACTGCCTACTTATAGGACACTATGTACAATATGCTCAGCCACTCCTGTTTTATTACAAGCTTCCCGCAGATGGACAATGGGGCTCATTTACTTACCCATCCACTGGAGTTCACAGAAGTTCATTGTACGACGATCATGACTGTGCCGCGATTCACTAAGATCGTGCGCCCAATATCCTGCATGTGTCGCTTCCCTGCTCAGGTCTGACAGAGTTCTCCATTTTTTAATGTGCATGTAAGTGCATTGGCTTGCGACACGGCGCACATCCATCAAAGTGCGATCCGCGGCCCTAGTATGGCACCTATGCACTATCTGCTCAGCTCTCCATTTATACTAAAACATGCAGATAGGACACTATGTACAATCGTTCAGCTCCTTCTGTTCTATAACATGCTGCCTCAGATAGGACACTATGTACAATCTGTTCAGATCCTCCTGCTCTATAACATGCTGCATGCAGATAGGACACTAGTACAATCTGTTCAGATCCTCCTGCTCTATACATGCAGCCTGCAGATAGACTATGTACAATCTGTTCAGATCCTGCTCTATAACATGCAGCCTGCAGATACTACACTATGTACAATCTGCTCACCTCCTCCTACTACATAATACTGATCTCTATGGGTGGGAGTAGCTTGATATAATTTACAAACTAATGAATTATATTAGGAAACTTTTCACCCCATCCCAGAACATACACAAGATAAACCATTATCTCAAATGACAGATACATTTTAGAGAGGACATAAACTTATTTGTAAACTCCATACCTTTACAATTACTTAACCATTGAAGATCCCTCCAAATAGGTGGTTAGTCTAATCAAGGGTGTCAGACTGTAATTTAACTCTGGAAGTGGGGGGGAGGGCTGTTAAAAAAATAAGTTGTACTTACCTCCGCGGCGCACCAGGTCTCCATGCCGTGGTCCATCGCAGAAGTCTCCTGTTTTCACAGGTCACCTCTGCTCCGGCAAACTTCTGGTGGCCTGGCATGCCCACCCGTATCCTGTTTAGCGCCTGATATAGCCCTCCCCAACCAGAAACCACAGCTAGACTAATGGGTAGAGGATTGGGCACTTGATTTCTGACTTCATCCAAACCTTCTCTCCCCCGACTTTGCCATATGAAGAGAGAAATAATCATTGAATGATTGTCCAAAACCACCCAAATCAGTAGGGGTCATTTAGTCCTAGGTAACTTTACCTTACTATTTATTCAGTGGCCTTCTCTCTCCTGGAATTAATAAGACCATAAGGAGTCCACATCCAGTGGAGAAATAATGCTTATGTGAGATGAGGAGGTCCTGTATTGCATTGTGAATGGAGCAAGTCAGACGCCGAGAAGCTAAAAAAGAGAAAGAAAGTGAAAACATCAATGCATGTTGCCTGGTGACCGGATGAAGAACACTCCGTGTATGTTCTGATTATGTACCCTCTGCCTGTAGAATATGACAGAAGAGCGAAACAAATATAAAAGGCATCTGACAATGAGGCCGAGCCTCGGTGTGAAACAAACTGGCAAAAAAATAAAGATTTGTCTAAGAGTGTAGGTGTTTTGTTAAGTTCTGGAAATACGACCACTGTATCTTTTATAGTGAGAAAAGCAAACAGTGCACGTAATATAATAGGGAACGCTGGGATGTCTGGGTGCTATGTAATGGCTTTGGGAGACTTTAAAGCTGAGGTTCAGTTCACAGATGGGAAACAAAGAACAAGTTGTCAAAGCCTGAAATGTTATCCTCTGTAATAAAAATTCTGTCCAATTTTTAAATTATTTTCTTTATTTCAAAAGTCTTCACTTGACCATCAAAACACATTCCCCTTCTCAGACTCTACATGCAGCTCTCCCTGAGAGGTTGGTAGAGGCCTGACCTAGCTGCTGTGACTCACTCTTCCACCTCCCCTCTCCATAGAGCTCCTGACAACTTAAATTTGTTTGTCTTGCTATCAAATTTCATCAGAAACTTCAAGGTGTAGCAATTAGTTTTAAGGGTGGGAGAGAGAGAAGTCTGCAAAGGAAGAAAATAGAGGTATATAGATAGAGTTATATTAACCCCTTAACCCTCCATGACATACAGGTACCGTATGGAGGAGTATAACTTAACTCTCCGTGTGTCATGGATCGATGCCGGTTCAACAGGCATTGGGAAAAACAAGGGGTGAGCTGTAAACATACTGAAGAATAAAGGTAACATGTTCATTAGACTATACGATGAACCCATAAAAAAATAGCAAAATCAATCACAGAACTTTTTTACTCCCCCCATCAAAAGCAACCCAAAATGCATCTTATCCCACAAAAAAGAAGAATCACATGACGATATTTATAGAAAAACAAATATTTTCTAGCTTACAAAAGTTCCACATTGAAGAAACTAAAAACACAATAATCCATAGGGCAAAAACTCACTGCTTCGTGGCCCTCATTACTTTCTGTGCTTGCTGTGCGTCCATACAATAAATAACATCTACATGTGGGGAGTCCCCAAATCGTGAGAAATTGAATACAAATTTTAGGCCAGAAAAATTAGACCATTCTAAATTTACCTAAATTTGCTTTAATTACTTTGAAGCTCTCAAAGGGTTAACAATCTTCCTAAAAGCTGATTCTAAAAATTTGAGGCGTGCACTTCTTGAAATAGGGCGTATATAGGAGGGGTCCTTGTATTTTATATTTCAAATCTCTATTAAAAACAAAATGATCCCCCATCCTTCCATTTTGAAATTTCTTCAAAAATCCACAAAAACAATTATCTATTTGTAAGCCGACTAACGTTGCATTAAAAAAAAGGACTTGTTTAAATTGATAAAATCTCAAAGCAGGGATATGTCCCTTGGCAGTTTTTTACAAATAAATGCAAAAGATATCAACTCTGAAATTTCCCTCTAACATGAAGTAATTAGAAGCACGAAATAAAATCAAATCACTTTGGTAAGTTAAAGGAAATCTACCCATAGAAAACATTACGAAACCAACAAATCCTCACCTCTTTAATAATCACCTAGAAAACAAACTTAGAATTAGCAGCCCAGAGCAGGGGGACATGATGTCCGCCCTTGGGCTACTAATTATGTACGCCCTCGCCACCTCCTCAGGTGACATCACACATCCCTCCCCCCATCTGGACAGCGCGGATCAAAAGGTAGAGGAGATGTGTATTAATGGTTTCTAAGTTTTTTAGTTGTGGGTCAATTTCCTAAAATTTTCAAAAGTTATACCATATAAAGCAACGAATGTCAGGAATACAAAAAAAGGGGCTGAGCCCTCTATCTGATGGGCTTTGATGAGACCCCGCAGAACATGGGAAGTGAGTTCGATGGTTGGAGGTACACTCCGGACCCCTCGAGAAGGTGCGAATGGCGTGTGGTTGTCTGCCCCAGTCATCTCAGGCCGCGACTCAGGGTCTGACGAAGGACCCCCATCGATCAGCAAGTTAGACCCTCCCGTGGATTTTTATGTAAAAAATGACTGCGTCCTTAAAGGGTTAAAAAAAAGTTTTCATATTCACTTATACTTTAGATTTATGCAAAGTCTTTGGAGGAGGTAAAGTAGAATTAGTGTTGGATTTTGTTTAGGAACTACATCTGCCGAGAAGATTCCATCCCTATAAATCAAATTCATACACTCCATCTTACAGAAGTGACTATCCACATCTTACCCCTTGGGATCATCCTATAAAGATGGCGCATCTGTCTTTTCTCTTCATCAATGAACAGGGCACACACTCAAATGTCTTATATAAAAAAGGTTTTGGACTGAGATGCTAATCACATTTATGTAGTTGTTAGAGACATATTGCAGACAGCAAAGCTTTAACATTATGAACAATAAAGGGTTTGAAGATGTCTGATGAAGGCCATGCTCTATCATAAAGATGACAATGTGAGAGCAATTGGGTTCACCCGAGGAGAGAATAGTCATTTGCTCCAACCATAGAGCATTTATCTACATTACTATTACATTGGGGTCTGAATGTTGGACCAGTGCTGCAAGATAAAGGAGGAGGCGTTTATATACAGTATATCTATCAACAGAACAGGCGGTCCCAAACATAACGACGACTAAGCACTGACGCGTACCACGCCCTTACACCAGACCCTTCTCACCGCGACCTCGGTGAGGCTCTCTGGATGCTCCAGGCTGCAATGATCAGCTGTAAGTGGTCTGACGAAGCTTTATTGATTATCCTTGGTCCCATGACAGCACAAAACTTTGAGAATCGAATTGTCCCAGGGAAAAAAACATGTTGTCTGGACAACATTTATAAAATATACCTGTTCCGATTACATACAAATTCAACATAAGTACAAACCTAAAGAACCTATCTTGTATGTAACCTGAAGACTACCTGAATTTATATCAGTAACTGTGGCCCTGAGGGTTGACAGGTAAGGGGTCTTCTCTCACTTCAAGGATGTGGGGCAACAGTGACAGGGGTTGCAATGTGTAGTGGGTTTTATCTTGTTCTGCAGGGTGGTTTCCATGGAGAGAGCTGGGCAAGCACATGTCGGCTCACTCTCGGTAGGAAACAGCGCTGTTGGCCTTATATACGGGAAAATTAGAGCAGGCACCATACCACTGCCTGGTCACAATTACTGGTAATGAGGACAAATATCCCCATAGATGGGTGATACAATGTGCAGTGTGAATGGACTCAGGGATGCAGGTGAAGTGTGAAACTATGAAAACTTACTGACAGCTTGAATGGTTCTCTGGGTGTAGGTACAACAACTTAGCAATGGTCCACTGGGTGTAGGTACAACACTTTAGAATGGCTCCACTGGGTGTAGGTATGACACTTAGAAATGGTCCACCGGTTGTAGGTACTACACTTGAGCAGACAGGTGGCTGATGTCCTGAACCTGGAATGTAATTCCCCAGATGGTAGTTGGGACACTAGACTTTTTCGTTCGTCTTTCATTTCCAGCATATAGAGTAGCTGGAACACTGCCAAATCTGATCAAAGATCACAATTTCAGTAGATGTCCCCACCGTCGTCAGGCCTCCAGTCAGCTTTGTTCCCTGTCTCACTATTTCGCTATACTGCATGATAACTATATCAGTAGCTGGTATGTAGTACTAGTACCCACAATATAGACCATCACTAACAATGGATTCAAGGAAGGGGCATTTTTATCTAAAAATTATCTGTTGTGCATAATAACCAGTCACAATGTAGGTTCCAATCTCTTGGAGAAGTATTAGGAACTGCAATCTGAATTGGCTGTATAGTTCACATAGGGTTGGACTTATCAGGATTTGTTGTGAGGACCCAACTATAGTGTCTGATTTATTGTGCTTGTCCATAGTACATGTTTCACAGATTCCTTATTTTTAAAAATTGTTGACTTGGTGTGAGCAGACCTGAACTCAACACATTACCCCTACTATAACACCTGTGTTCGATGGTGTGAGATATTGGTGTAACTTTTTAAAAGCCAGCCTATTAAAGTGGCATCATGGGGCTGCCCTTCTTATGGCTGCATTCCGGGTCGGGTCCTCAATGTTCGGCACAAACTTGAAAACATTGTGGTCAGGCTCCTCCACTCATCACTTGACATGACCTGTCAGGCTAGAGGTTGTGGATCCTCTGAACCACTGTGTACGATGGCACAAGCCACTACCTGGGACCAGAGTCTAAGTGGCACCCGGTTTTCCCAGGCCCGCTGCAAAGCGGGTGGACTTGCTGCGGCGTTGGTTACCACCAGGTCGTTCCACAGCGTGACTTGTCCGCAGTGGTAGCCAAGGTCGGGGTACAGAATCGGCAGGCAAACTCCGTGGTCGGGGACAGGCAGGAGGTCAGGACGGGCAGCACAGGATCGTAGTCAGAGTCGTAGCAAACAGGTCAGGACAGGCAGCAAAGTAGCGTAGTTCAGAAACGGAACCGGGGGTCACAAAGGGAAATCTCAAGAACGCACTAGGCATCAGAAACAGCTTTTCTCAAGGCACAAGGCACAAAGATCCGGCAAGGATAACAGGAAGAGGCAGGGTTAAATAGTTGAGGGGGGAAAGACCCGCCAATTAGTGGCGCCACTGGCCCTTAAATTTGCAGAAGCTGCCGCGTGCGCGCCCGTAGCTGTCGGGGAGCGCGCACACACCGAAGGGGACGGAGCAGCCGCGGACGGAGCAGACACGGCGGGACAGGAGCCGGGACCCGTAAGTGGTGCTTGCGCGGTGTGCTGGCGGGGATGGAGGCACGGTGACCCGCGCCCCCGCGGCAGGGGTGGCGGGACCACCCGTGACAACCCTTCAAGTTTTCATAAGCAAAATCAGGATGGCATGGATAGGAAATCAATTGTTGTGGTAGGACAACCCCTTGTACCATGGTTACTGCAGCCTATGGTGGTTCTCTAGTGGATTATTGAAGGAATTATATTTGAAGTCTAAGTCTAGTCTAAAGTCTAAGTCATGTCATTTTATCAGTTGTGGTATTACCAAGTAAACCGAATGTATCCACATGAAATATATTATGTAATAACATGGACTCTGACCCGAGAAGAGTATTTCATAATGTTATTTCATATCATCCATCTCACATCTCGAATTGGATAGACAATAACATTAGAGCATTGATCTCTCACAACGTTGCAGTTTATTGTTTGGATTTGACGTCTTTTTTATGTATATTTGTTGTTAATCCAGGCTGTGGCTTAGGAAAAACAGAAAAGAATTAGTATAATGTGTTAAGTACTGGCTGGAGTGTAACAAAATTAGGAGAATCCATAGAGGAGAATTTTGGAGGTGCAGGGAGTTATATTGTTTGGAGTTACAATGTTGGTGTCTTAAAAACAAATGTTCAGGGTGTAAAAACATTTGTACAGAAATTTTGAGAATGAAGAAAGGGCAGTAATTCAGTGAGCGGTAAAAGAACAGCTGTGCTGCGTAAGATTAATCTTAGTGGTTATTATTTATGGGGGGGGGGGAGATATATTCTAGTGGATGGAATAGGCTGCTATATATCTCTAAGGGGTGTACTTTATAAAATGGTGAAACTTGTTGGGGTTCCTCTCTGTTTTAGTACCACTAGGGCTCTCCAAATGCATCCTGATACATGTAAAGGATTTCTGTAAAATTTTGCTTTGAAAAGGCAAATATCCCTCTTTCCCTTCTGAGCCCTATTGTGTACCCATACACCATTTTATGTGCACATGTAAGGGAATTCTACATTTAAGATAAATAGTTTTACACATTTCTGGGGGTTGTTTCATCTTTTATTCCTTGTGGCTTACAAAAAATTTGGGGTAAAATTTACCTTATTGGACACCTGTTGGGGAAAATACATAAATTACACCTTGCTAAAATCATCAAGGCGTGTCCTTTTGAAAGGACACTCTAAGGGCTCTCTAAATGCATCCTGAAACGTGCAAACTTTTTCAGCCATATTTGTCCTTCAAAAACGAAACAACGCTCTTTCCCTTCCAAGTGCCCCCCTGTGCTCGTACAAATGGGTACAGTGACAAAATGGGTATTGGCATACTCAGGAGGAATTGCACTAAACATTGTAAAATGCATTTTACTTTTAACCCATTGTTAAGGTGCAAATTTTAGTGTTCAATCAATATATTGTAAGATGTAATTACATTTCTGTAATTTCACTTTCATATATTTTTCACCTTCATGAAAGCTCATAGGGTTAACAAACTTCCAAAAGTTTGTTTTGAATATTTTGAGGGGTACAGTTTCAACCTAGTGATGCCCATTGTGATGAATATTGCTGCTTTTGGCTAGACCAAATCGACCAGCCAATAGCGGCAAACATGGACAGAGGGGGGCAACAAAACCCCTCTGGACCGCAAGGCACAATTGTTGGCTGCCGCCACCCTGCCCCGATCACCGCGTCTACAGACTTGGTGATCAGTATTAATGACGTCATAAGTAAATTCGCTGCTATTGGCTGGTCTGAATTGATGAGCCAATAGCAGCAATTATGAACTTAATGGGATGCGGGGGGACAAAACCTTTCTGTTCCATGGGGCAGGATGGATGGCCGTCAGGAACGGCCGCTATCTTGCCCCGATCACTGTATCTGAACCGTGTTGGCAAGTCACTACCCGCCACAACGTTCTTTAACAACGCGTGTTGGGAATAGTCTATACAATCTTTATTTATTTTTTAAGCAATTTAGACAAATAAGGGCTTATTTTACTGAAGCAATTTTATTAACTTTTTTCGTGTGGAGGAAAATAAAATCATCAATTCTTGTTTTGGATTTTTAGCATTTTTTTCGGGGGTGTTCACTGTAGCATAACAATAATATATTATGTTTATTCTACGGGTCACTGCGATTACGGTGATACCTCATTTATATAGTTTTTTTTATATTTGTATAATTTTATTGAAGGAAAACTGATAGAAAAAATGGCTTTGTTTTAGTATTGCCATTTTTATAGCGGCAATAAATATAGTATTTTTGGTGACAGAGCTGGTTGGTGAGGCTAATTTTGGTGGAGGGTGTGACAATGTGGTTCTTTTCAGTGGTTCATTTGGTGCTTGTGTAACTTTGTTGGATAACTTTTTGAAAGAACATTTTTTTTGTAAATCAATTGATAAAAAGTTAAATCTTTTGGCAAGTTGTTTGCGTTTTCTTACATGTTTACTGAGTGGGTCCAATTATGATTAGGATTTATTGTACAGATTGTTACGGACACAGCAATACCAAATAAGTGGGATTTTTTTGTGATTCAGTGTTTTTTATACTTTATTACTCGTGTACAGGGAAATTTGGTGTTTGGGGGACTTTCACTTTCTTTTATTATTTATTTTTATTTAAAAAAAACTTTATTTATTGTTTTAATTTTTTACAGTTAATGACATCTTAGCTTGAACAAGTGATCTTCTGATCGCTTGTTCAAGCTCTTGCCCAGTGCGCATGCCCATTGTCTTACAGCCGGATCCTGCCAGAAGGCTTCCGGATGAAGATCGCGCAGCCCCGGGCACTGGCAGTCCCGGGGCTGCAATCGGAGCAGCGGAACCCCCCCCCCCCCCGGTAAGCGCTGCGGGGGGTCCGATTCCCTTTATATTAACTTTAAATGCCTCTAACACGCCGCGGTCGGTCAGGGGTTAACACCCGCGATCAGAGAAATCTCCAATCGCGGGTGTTAGAGGCGGATGTCGGCTATAATATATAGCCGACACCCGCAGCTTCTGGCACCGGCTCCTGAAGCTTGACGTAATAATACCGCATTTTGCTGGAACGCACCTCTTGCCATGCAGTACTATTGCGTCAAATGTCGGGAAGGGGTTAAAGTTATGACCGCTTAAGGTGACACATGTCAGATTTCAAAAAAGGACCATGTCAGGAAGGAGCAAAATGGCCAAGTCGTCAAGGGGACAGTATATTTCTCGATTACTTGAGTTGCAATTGAGAGACCAAAAATATAAGTTTTTTCCTGAAAAACCTTCCCTTTTACATGAAACACTACAAGACATTTATTATATTCACAGCAATGCAACTCAGTAGCAAAAAAACTGTTATGGTATAGGGAGAAGGAATACCAGTGACTGTATAGCCAAATCTGTTTGCTTAAATAAGGGAGTCTGAACACCCAGAACTCCTTTAACTGTTTTGACATCATATTTTTATTAATCATTTTTTTTAAAGGATTTTCTTTTTTTATTTTTCATGTCAATTTTGCAACTGCCCTGCTATTCCCAAAATTTTTAATACTCTAGCCCTTGATTCCCCTAATTTTTTTTTAAACTGTTTTTATTATTAAACATGTTCACAGAGTTCGTTCAGTACAATGAGACATTAACATCTGTGTACCATAATACAGAGTTGTGTGAATACAGTGATGCAGTACATAGCAAGCTTATATATGACAGTGAATAAATCATATCACTTTTTTAAGAAAAATTTCTACTGTGTCTCTTTTGTTCGGCTGTACAATTGCGCCATGACATATGATAATGAGCAGAATAAAATAGACATAAGAAAAAAATATATAACATAATACACAACAGACTAGAGTTTGAACTCAACTCTTCTAGTCTCAACTATGAAACACTACGGGTACTTGATGTGTCAGCCCCTCCTTTTATTCCTACATCCTCCACTCAATAACCTTGTTGCACCCTCAGCTTCTGTACCTTTCCCCTTTCCCCATCCCACCCAGGGTCTACCAGCCACCATGTCTGGGGGGTTGTCCCCCCGATACTAGGGTATGATCTGCCTTTCACGGTGCTCTGCTGCTTTATACTGTCGAAGTCAGGTCCCTCAATTCCTGTCTCAGTCTACGCGCTGAATAATTTGTGTCTCCCGACTCACACCAGCTCCCCCACACACGTTCAAACTTGTCAGGACATTTGCGGTGTTTATACACCAGCTTTTCGTATGGTAAAATTTGGTTAACTTGTGCTTTCTACATGTTTACGTTTGGGGTATTAGGATCGTACCATCTGAGTGTTATGCTCTTTCGGGCCATGAATAGAGTTTCCCTCAGGAAAATAATTTGGTAATGAGACCAATGTAAAATTCGTTACGCACAAAATAAGCCCTCACACAGGTCTGTACACGGAAAAATGAAAAAGTTAGGGATTTTTGAAGTTGGAGAGCGAGAAATGAGGCGAAAAACCCTCCGTCCTTAAGGGGTTAAAGATGGTAATCCCCAAATATACAAACTCCGTGACCACTTTCAGCCCCTCTACAACCTCAGGTCCCGGCCATGGGGATGAGCCTAGCAGCATGAACACCGACTTGGACCAATTCACCAATAGTCCGGAGTATTTCCCAAACTCACTAATGAGGGAGATCGCATGTGGTAAGGTGGTCTCTGCATCCGACATGAACAGCACCATGCCATGTCAAGCCGACTCGATCTTCTCTTTCTCCCACTTTTATGCCACGGTAAAGATTATCCTGCCTAAGTCTCAAAGCCAAAGCCTCTATTGCCAGGGCAAAGAGGAGCGGGGAAAGTGGACATCCCTGCCGGGTTCCCCTGTGTAGTACAAACTGGTCTGACAGCTCTCCATTGATCAAAAGTTTGCTAACTGGGGAAGCATATAGGATATCTATCCAAGTGGAGAATCTTGGCCCAAATCCGAACTTCTGTATGCATTGTTTGAGGAAGGCCCACTCAATAGAGTTGAACGCCCCGTCCCCGTCACCTGTCCCATATGTGCCGCCACCTGTACCCTTCTGATGTTATCCGATGTGGATTTGCCTGGCATGAAGCCACATTGGTCCGGATGAACCAGGGAGAGAATCACGGTATTCAATCTAGTCGCAAAAATCCTAGTAAGGATTTTGTAGTCAATATTGAGTAATGCTATGGGGTTGTAAGACCCGCAATCTGCTGGATCCTTTCCTTGCTTAAGGATTAATACTACCGTGGCCTCATAAAGGGAGGGGGGCAAAGTCCCGGCCTCAAAGGCAGAGGAGTACATTTTTTGCAATCGGGGTACGAGGAGTTCTTTATATTTGGCATACACCTCCTTGGGGAGCCCGTTAGGACCTGATGCCTTGTTATTGTTCAGCCTATCTATCGCATCTTCAATATCCTCTGAGGTTATGGGGCTATCCAATTGGATGCGCTGTTCCGGGGTTAGTGTCGGGAAGTGTACATCCTCTAGATATGTGTTGATGTCATTATCTGTTTTCTCTAGTTTAGTATCGTATAAGTCTGTATAAAATTCAGTAAATCTATTCAGAATTTCCAAGTGGGTTTTTAAAAGTGATCCATGCTCATCTTTGATCTCTAAGATCGGCGGGGACACGGTGTGCTGTCTTGCTAAGTGGGCTAACAACTTTGCTGACTGGTTGCCCAGTTCAAAGGCTGTCTGCTTATAAAAGAACATCTTATTATCAGCTTTCTCTCTTAGGGCGTGAAGATATAGGCGACCCATATGCAACCATTTGTCCCTGTTTGCCTCAGTGGGGTCTGCGATATATTGCTGCTCCAGTAACTGGCTTTGTATTGCCAGTTCTGCCTCCTTCTTCACTGATTCCTGTTTAATAAATGAGATTGCGGACTGTAAACAAGTGCGCATGTATGCTTTTGTTGCCTCCCAGAGGGATGTGTGGGCAGTCTCTTCGTTGTGTGCCTGGAAAAATGCGTTTAATTGTTCAGGCATCCTGTCTGTTGGACCTATTAACTCTAACGAATGGATGGATCATGACTTTATGCATTGAGGAGGTGGAACGTTTGCCTATGACACAGGTCACCGGTGAATGGTCAGATATGCCTCTGGGATGTTATTGTATGTCTTGTATGTGTGGAATTGTGCTTATGGATCCTGCAATGTAATCTATGTGGGATAAGGACTTATGGGAGGCACTATAGCATGAAAAGGTCTTGGCCGACGGGTGTCTTTGTCTCCAAAAATCTGCCCATCCCATTTCTGCAAAAAAACGTGATAGGCTGCTCTGTTGCGCATTTGTTGGAGGGGTGTGATTATTATGAAATCGGTCTAATGACGGGTCTAAAAACATGTTGAAATCCCCCAGACATATAGTCCTCGCCTGTGGGTGTGACGTTGCAAACAGGGCTGCTTGGCGTAAAACCTGCATGGATGCAGGTGGCGGTATATATATTGCCATCACATTATAGGGGACGCCATCTATGTGAGCGTGTACAAACACAAACCTGCCCTCTGGATCAGTTAATTGTGATTTCACCTCCGAGCGCACCGCTTTATGTATCAGTATCGAGACCCCTCTCGAAGAAGTGTTGTAGCAGGAGTGTGCTCCCCATTGGACCCAGGGCTTATGTGTGGGTTCAGTTGTTTTAAGTGAGTAGCTACCATTAGGCGCTTATTAGAACTACCGAGGCCTCGAACGTTCCATGTAAGGAATCTAAGTTCTGACATGACGATTCATTGACATACTTATGCGGAAGTAAATTGTTTTGGGGGGAAAGAAATATGTCTCCACCTTTTCAACACCCTGACCTTGTGTGGGGCTGCCATGACACCTACAGACTGTAAGAAGATACCTGTAATAACAATAACATTGTAACAAAAATGCTCCCGATCCCCCCTTGTTTTGGCAACGGCAAAACAGCTGGTCTCTCCACGCAGGGTGAATCAGGGCATAACCGTCTAGCGTTATGGGATACTCATGCCTCGTGAAATGTAACATAGGCATGTAGTATGCACTCCGCTCCACGAAGCCCTAAAATTAAACCATATTCCCGGTACTCGGGCGTCACATCTGATCAAAAGTCTCCCAAGTATTAGGACACCCCTGTAGTCCCCACGTGATTCAGGCTCAGTTCTCACATAACACATGACGAACACCCGGGGCTGCAAGTAGGCCCGTGCAGTGAATTATAGATATGTAAAGGATACCAGAAGCCTCCTATGTGTAACTGCTTTTCTAGCGAGGAGGAGATCTTCTATGCTGCGCCAACCAGTCGTTGGCTTCGCTTGGGGTCACGAAGAATAGGACTTTGTTACCGTCCACGACTCTGAGACATGCAGGATAGGCCATGGAGTACGGAAGGTTCTTGTCTCGGAGCCTCTTTTTGACGTGTAGGAATGTTGCCCTCTTCTTCTGTAATTCCAGAGAGAAGTCTGGGAAAATGGACATCTTTGCGTTGTCTACTCTGATGTCAGCCTCTCTGTGGGCCTGCTGCAGGATGAGATCACGATCTCTGCTGTTCAAGAATCTGGCTAGCAGCGGTCTTGGTGTGGCTCCTGGAGGTGGAGCTCTGGCTGGTACCCTGTGGGCTCTTTCGACTGCGTAAGCTGCAGAGAAATGCGCGTCTGGAAATAAGCCTTTTATCCATCTTTCTACATAGTCCTCTGGCGCGCGACCTTCAGTACGTTCTGGAAGGCCAATGATTCTTACGTTATTACGCCTCAGGCGATTCTCCATGTCGTCCGCCTTTTGTTTCAGAGCTTCAGAGTCTGATTTCAAGGTGGTAACTGTTATATTGGCATTTCTATCTTCCATTTGCGATATCCTCTCCTCTGCATTATGCACTCTGTCCCTCAGGCTCTGGAGATCTTGCCTAAGCAAGCTAACATCCACCCTGACTTCATCCAGCTTCCCGGTCAGAGAGCTCTTACATGCATCTATTGCAGCTAGTACTTGAGAGGTGACTTGCTTCGGGGTGGGTTCTTCTGCCTCCTCCTCAGATGCCACAGGGCCACTGGAACTTTGCTTTGGACTGGACTGGGCTGAGCACTGTGGTTGCGGTGCGCGGGACGTCTCCGTGTGGGCAATAGTGGGGCCCATTCTGGAAGGTGCACAGGGTTGCAGCCCTATGGATTCCGGAGTGCCCCTGGGTATATGTTGCCCTGCGGGTGTCTGGGCTGGCAGGGGGTCTTCCCTCTTCTAATGAAGGCCTGGGGGATAATGGCCGGATCCTCTGCTTACCCGGGGGTCAGTATTCGCCGCCTCCCGCGCCTAGATGCTGCGCCTCCGCTTCGGTTTCTTGCCGTCCGCCTTCCAGAGATGTCCACGCGCGGGAGCAGCTGGGTCCGGAGCGACACTTCCAGGCAGACCTGTACTCGTGTCGCAGGCCGCGGTGTCGGGGTATTCCTCTCCCGTCGCTCCGTATCTCCCGCCGACTCCACCGGTGAGTAGTAGGTGGGCTCTGGGGTGCACAGGAGGGTTGTGTCACCTCCGGGTTGCCGGTACCTCAGGATATTGGCAGGATTATCAGGGGTCCCCACGGAGCTCACTCAAGCACGTCCGGCCATGTTGGCTGCTAGCCACGCCCCCCTGATTCCCCTAATTTACAGCCATTGTTAAGTGTTAAAGGACATCTACCACCAGGATCAAATATTGTAAACCAAGCACACAGGCATACTGGTGTGTGCCCCCTCTGGCAGGATCCACTCTTCTTTAAGCTCCTTATGCCCTTGTTTTTTAATAAAACAAGGCTTTACAATTATGCAAATGAGTCTGAGGGTCTCCCGGCTTTATTAAAACCTTTATTAACACATTGGGGGTCATTTACTAAGGGCCCGATTCGTGTTTTCCCGACGTGTTACCCGAATATTTCCGATTTGCGCCGATTTTCCCTGTATTGCCCCGGGATTTTGGCGCATGCGATCGGATTTTGACGCATCGGCGCTGGCATGCACGCGACGGAAATCGGGGGCGTGGCCGAACGAAAACCCGACGGATTCAGAAAAACTGCTGCATTTAAATAACAAAAAGTGTCGCGGAGCTTGCACTTACCTTCACCAGGAATAGGCCGGTGTACTTGAGTGCATTTCAGCGGACTTCAGCGCAGCGCCACCTAGTGGACATCAGAGGAACTACCTTAGTGAATTCCGGCCGGACCCGAATCCACCGCAGAGAACGTTCTGCTGGATCGCGAATGGACCGGGTAAGTAAATCTGCCCCATTAATTTTAAAAGCCTTTTTTAAACCTGGACATGAGTAGCTAAAAGAACAGTAGTGGATCCTGCCAGAGGGGGCACACACCAGTATGTAAGGGTCTTGGTTTACAATCCTTGATCCTGGTTGTAAATAGGTTTGGGTTAAAGTTGGCCCAAAGTCCAGGTCTCAAACTGAATTTTGTTGTGAAATTCTGAAAAACCCAGGGAACTTAAATTTCGAGCAGCTGTCTCATCTCTAATCATAAAGTATGTTGGGCTCCCCATATTCATATGTTTGTAACTTTCTTCAGAGTATTTTTTTCATAGGTGTCAAATAGTTGATCATTGTACTTTGTGAAAAATTCACACACAGCGTTCCATGTGTTGCACAGAGACAAGCAGCTCTGCGCACCTGGCAGTGCAGACACATGAGGCCGGGAGCGTTAAGCTGCAGCTAGGCACCTATTCACTTACTTACCGGCACATACTTACCGGCTATGGAGAGGGCTTAGCCCGTGAGCCCTCTCCTTGCACCCACACCTGGCATGTGACGTACCGTTACGTCACATGCTGAGATTCGATTTGAATCGAATCACATTTATGTGAAAATTCGGCAAACCAAGTCGAAACAAATTTTTATAAATTCGCCCATCTCTAATAATAATCTTTATTTATACAGCACCATCAAATTCCGTAGTTATGATGAAGTTCTATAGTAATTATTAAACTTGTAATGGATCTAAACTTAATTTTGAAGAAACCTTTTGGAAAAGAGAAATATTCCCTCCCTTACCCAACCCCAACAACCTACATAACCCATTTGTCCTATCTGAGCTGACGAACTCAACCCCTGGATCTCAGAAACGTTAGTAGTCCCTTAGAGTACAACCAATTTGGGCTCTCCTACGGTAAATTTAAAAAATAGATATGACCTTTGAAAATTATCTTACGTTTAGCTGGGAATAATAAGAGAATATCTCATTTCAGTTTTTTTTACTTCTATAAAGCTTTTTCTCCTCTCAAGAGTCTCTCTAGAGTAGTCAGGATAAATAGAGACTTTAGCATTGTTAAATTGCAAATCTGCCGTCCCCCGAACTTAAAATCAAATCTCTGTCCCCAGAACAGAGAATTTTACAAATAAGTGTGCGCAGGAAAAAAAAACAGCAATGGTAGGTTTTCCAATGTAAATCCATCTGACAGAGTATCTGTACTAAATTTATCTAACAACCAGTTTATAACAAATTTAGAAGGATTTGAATCTTCTACTTTTTCTGGAAAACCCAAATTATTCCTTCTTGATTGGTCCTCCAGGTCAACCTATTTTCTTTTCATAAGATTATTTTCCAAACTTATTCTGTTGATTATTATTTTTTGAGAAAAAAGTTAATTCTCTATTCTTTCCACATTATCCTTTGTAGATTTGTGTCTTTCACTTACCTTATTTAGATTATCAATTAATAGGGAGATTTAACTTTTAACTGTCTCAATAATATTATTACATTTTTTATGAACTTCAAAATCTGTAGCAGTATTTCACTTTCTGCACTCCTTCTACTTGTTCCTGTATCTCTTTTTCTGATTCCAATGGCGCATACCTATACCCGAAGGGCTCCTCCACCATCTCCAGTTGGCTCAGTTAATGCCATTCTAGTTTTAATGTTGTCATTTTTATTTGGTTGCCTACTAATGCAATTGCTTATGTTATAATATTGAGTATATTGGGCTCCTCAATTACCCCAGACTAGCAGGACTACATCCAAACACAGCAACACAATGAACAGCAAAGCTTTCTGCCGACACATACTCCAATCAGCTGACCAGCAGCCACACACAGCGTCATCAGTGCTCATCCTGTACACGTCGGGTCGATGCCAACAAGCAAAAACAAAAAATATCAAGTCTTACATTCTGAACCTTATACAGTCAGATCCAGCAATCCAAAGTGAGCACCACCACCAGACAGGCTTCCCATCAAGCGCCAGTAAAAACAGCATCAGTATTCCTTCAGAGGTGCAGAAATAGGACCCCACTTCTCGCCCATATTTGTGCAAGTTAAGTATTTGTCTCTGCTGAGACTTATTTTTCCCATATTGCGATTTATTTGTCCCAGTTCACACTTATTTGTCCCATATTAGTCCCAGTTGAGACTTATTTGTCCTATTCTGAAATTAGACAAAAAAGTCTAAAAAAGTAGTAAGTAGAGGAACAGGAATGTTTCCTCTCTTTGCCTTATTTGTATTATAATCCTTCCAGTCGGGAGAAGGAATACCAGTGACTGTATAGCCAAATCTGTTTGCTTAAAAACTTTTATGCAGAATGTGAACCAGGAAACTTAATCACTAGCCCCCGCCACCACAAGTAATGATTTATCATGGTTAAGGCTGGAAATAGTCCATGTATTATCAATTGTCATTTATTAAAATTACAGCTAATATAAAAAATGAGAACATATTGCCACAAATACTTTCATAAGACTGTTCATATTTTTTCAATAAATATATATCTGCTTCATATCCAGATATGACCTTAGTATATTTCATTATGAATATATTATGTTACGGCATGAATAGTTAGGATGGCAGCTACAGAATTAATCATTTTAACAACCCTCTCATGTTCCAGGAGGTAATAACCCCTGTGTTCCAGCAATTTGTGATTTGAGGACAATTGTTTCCTGGAAACTGAAATCTTATGGGATTGAGAGTAAATTATACACTACAGTGTGATTTTACCTTCATCTAATGTTTTAATTATGATGGACCTCAACAGCGGTAAGTCTAGAAAACCATGTGTTTAATGCACTGTTAAATGCTATTTCATTGAAAATGCAAGCTAGCACATAGAAACATAAAAAAACTAAATATATTTAAATATAATGTGAACAATAATTATATGAGAGAATATTGTATTTTCTAAGTAAGTTATTGTTTCTTTTTTTGTAGTGTTTCTTATTTTTATGCAATCTAAATAACTCTTCATTGTCCTTGAGTGTGGCATAGTGGAACTCTTGGGATGGCAAAGGATGACCAAAGGTCTAACGGGTCAAATAGCAGAAAGGTACATTCTGGGCTCCATAGCTTATTGTTGCACTTCTGTGCTAAATCTAAATTATATCTATGTACTTTTTTCTAGTCAACTATATGCTGTGTAGTATTCTTTGTACAAAAAAAGTAGAATTCAGAAATCTACTCCTGAAAATCCATTTAGTTTATGTTTCTCAGATGAGCAGAAGTCTTTCTAGGCTTTTCATAAGACAATAATTTAGCAGTTAATAGACTCCCAGGATTGGGCCTTCTCATTTCCCCTAATGATGCTTAGCTGCCAGTTGTATGCTTTATGCTTATGTTTTTGATATGGCTTAATAAAGTGCTGAACCTAATCTTCATCTCTCAAATTCTCTCCGGTACCTATACAGCTAACCAGGGGCAAAACTATCAACATATAGGCCACAGCGGCTGCTACAGGGCCCACAGGTTTTAGTGGCTTAGCAGGGCCAGCTTTGAGTGCAAACTTTTTGTGCAGGGCCCCTATCCCTGTTGTATATAGCTTTCGATGCAGCCATTGGGAGCCGCTCTAGTTCTATTCCAAAAAAATCTATGGTATCTAAAACAAACCTTACCAAAGATTTTTATGGTATCTGTGTCTTGAAGACAAAGGTGCGATTGATTACATGTGCAGAGCCTGCGCTCACTGGCTTCCCTTATACAGGCAGCATGATATGATGACATCATCATAGTGCTACCTGTATAGTCATCCTGGAGCCCGGGCAGATGGAGCGGAGATGAAGACTCAGGAGACCTGCAGGTAAGTAAATTTTTTATTTTTAGGGGTGCTGGCAGAAAATTTTGCATGGTTATGTCACAGCCGGGAAAAGTTGTCATGTAGTTCTTGAATCAAAGTTAATGCTACATGTAAGTACCCAGATGTCATTACAGTGATTTTCATATGAGTGTATAAATGTGTGTTTAAATGTGTATTTTATAATGTTAAAAGGGGTTAGTATCAACCATGTGAAAATTTTGAAAAAGTCACAAAAAAAGTATGCAAAAGCATGCCTGGACTCGAAATTGGCAATGAACTTTGTGACTTTTTGCGCAAAAATTTTAGGACTCTTTTCTAAGTTGCATCTTCCACACCAGACACCTATGTTAAACTAAGGCTGCTTTCTCTTGAACGTATGCTCCTCTAGCCATAGCCCTTCACTGCTTCTCGACCCCATCTCCATAGCGAGGCATGGCACATGGCCGAAAACACAGGTAAAGAAACAGCATCTATCTTTTTCCTTTGCTCGGTACAGTTACACGTGTCCAAATGGCCATATGTGGCTATGGGGACGATTGGGGCCAGATATATGTCCCCGAAACAAGACAAAAAAGGAACTACACTGACAGGAAAGCTAGACAAAAGATAAATCTCCCCCTTTGACTTTCAGCATTAGCAAAACTTCAACTTGAATTTTTTGTATTTTGTACTCCTAGAGCTTGAAATTCAAACTGTTACTTTCCATATTGCTGGAACTTTAACCACACATTTTATTTTTGGAATTTTAACTTGAATTTTGACTTTATGTTAGGCCACATCTTTGAGTGTTGATGTTATTTCCTACGAATAACAAGATAGGACCTCCACAGACCAATCCTGTGGATAGGGGTAACAATCAGCATGGTGGCTCAGGGGTTAGCACTACAGCCTTGCAGCGTTGGGGACCTGGGTTCAAGTCCCAGGGTCAACATCTGCAAAGAGTTTGTATGTTTTCTCTGTGTTTGTGTGGGTTTCCTTTGGGTCCTCCAGTTTCAGCCGACACTCCAAAACATACTGGTTGGTTGAATAGACTGTGAGCCCCATTGGGGACAGGGACCAATCTAGCAAACTCTGCGTGCTCTATATAAATAAAGGAGTTATTATTATTAACTTGAAATATTAAAAATGTAAAATTCCAGCACCACGAAGAGAAAATGTCTGTTTTTCCCATTTCCACTTAAATCTGCTATGTAAATAACCGGGTTTGAATATTCTGAGCACCTTTAACTGTAAGGTTTGTGGTTTTCCCAATACTTCTTTTATCACAGTCTGAAAGCGCATTTAACCAGCGTGAAAGGAAGTGTTCTCTTTTACTGCAGAGAGAATAATGGAGTCTGAACACCCAGAGCTCCTTAAACTGTTTTGACATCATATTTTTATTGATTATTTTTTTAAATGATTTTCTTTTTAATTTTTCATGTCAATTTTGCAACTGCCCTGCTATTCCCAACATTTTTAATACTCTAGCCCTTGATTCCCCTAATTTACAGCCATTGTTAAGTGTTAAAGTACATCTTCAACCAGGATCAAATATTGTAAACCAAGCACACAGGCATACTGGTGTGTGCCCCCTCTGGCAGGATCCACTCTTCTTTAATAAAACAAGGCTTTACAATTATGCAAATGGACATCAGAGTAACTACCTTAGTGAATCCCAGCCGGACCCGAATCCACCGCAGAGAACGCGCCGCTGGATCGCGAATGGACCTGGTAAGTAAATCTTCCCCATTAATTTTAAAAGCCTTTTTTAAACCAGGACATAAGTAGCTAAAAGAACAGTAGTGGATCCTGCCAGAGGGGGCATACACCAGTATGTAAGGGTCTTGGTTTACAATCCTTGATCCTGGTTGTAAATAGGTTTGGGTTAAAGCTGGCCCAAAGTCCAGGTCTCAAACTGAATTTTGTTGTGAAATTCTGAAAAACCCAGGGAACTTAAATTTTAAGCAGCTGTAACTTTCTTCAGAGTTTTTTTTTCATAGGTGTCAAATAGTTGATCATTGTACTTTGTGAAAAATTCACACGCAGCGTTCCATGTGTTGCGCAGAGACAAGCAGCTCTGCGCACTTGGCAGTGCAGACACATGATGCCGGGAGCGTTAAGCTGTAGCTAGACACGTGTTCACTTACTTACCGGCACATACTTACCGGCTATGGAGAGGGCTCAGCCCGTGAGCCCTCTCCTTGCACCCACACCTGGCATGTGATGTACCGTTACGTCACATGCTGCGATTCGATTTGAATCGAATCACATTTCTGTGAAAATTCGGCAAACCAAGGCTAAACAAATTTTTATAAATTCGCGCATCTCTAATAATAATCTTTATTTATATAGCACCATCAAATTCACTAGTTATGATGAAGTTCTATAGTAATTATTAAACTTGTAATGGATCTAAACTTAATTTTGAAGAAACCTTTTGGAAAAGAGAAATAGATGTTTCAACACAATAGTTAGGCGAGACTGCCTGTGTAGTTTCTAAATCAATACTCCATAGGGCACATCCATCTTCTATTTGTACAATTGTACTCTTATATTTGTAATCCATGGCCTCTTTTCTTAAAAAAAATAGAAGTTCCCAAAGCCCCTCCATGATGCATATTTACAAGTTGTTACACTGTGCAGGAGAACTTACCCCCTCCCACTGTGTGCTGAAACATCTTGTGCTGCAGTGAGATTACATCAGGCAGAGGGAGGAGGAAGTGCTGAGCAGGAGCAGAGGGGCAGGGTGAGACAGTCTAATGCCATAAACATCACATGTATTAACCTCTTCCCGCACCTTGACATGATTCTACGTCATAGGATGCGAGTTCCTGCACCTTGATGTAGAATCATGTGCCCGTGAAGCTTACCCCTTGCAATCAGCGTGGGATCTTGGCAGTCCATGGTAGCCTATTGCAATCCTGGCTGTTTAACCCTATACACGTGGTTCTACAAGGCATCGATACGATGATCGGGACCCTCCATGTCCTGTCGATCATAGCCATGGCTACTCGGAGGGCAATACTGGTAGGTTGATTAGATTGCTAGCTTCATTGGGGAGAGGGACAGATTTGGCTTTGTGCAGTGCTGCGTAATCTGTGTGCAATATATAAAGGAATTATTATTATTATTATCATTATTATTAAAGTTAGAACCTCAACATCAGTAAACCACATACACATTGTGGTCTGGTTTTAAAAATATACATTTGCACATTTACATATATATTTGAAAAATGTATCAATATTAGACTTTCAAGTAACATTTTATAAATTAAATCTATGGCCTTTTTAAAAAAAATACACATATATAATAATAATAATAGTCTCATTGCAGGGGTCTGACCACTGTAGCTCTCACCAATAATGGGAATGGAAATATCTTTGTTACTATCAAAATATCCAAGTATATTGTGATGAAGAATGACAAAATAGCTCGGTAGAGAACTAACCCTTTTTAGTATATATCTATGAAGTGTAGAGGATTAGTGTTGGCAAAGGCTATGATAGACAGGGACACAAAATGTAATATTTCATAAAGAGGACTGTCCTTTTTAAAATCCCCAAACTAAAAAGCAGCCTTACCTTGGCACAACCGAAAACAAAACCTGCTTGTCTGATCTTTCGCAATAGTTCTACCTGAATATAGGAGGAACCTTCCTAACAGGCCCTGGCTAAGTAATAGCATAAACACACTCTTGGCTCAGTTCTCATGTAGCACACCAGCATCAGCTCCAGGAGTCAGAGAGAGTACAATAATCAGCATCTTTTGATATTACAACTAAAGACAGACATGGATAAGAGATTGTGAAAACCACACTTTTCTTTCCAAACCCAGCTCCAGATCCCTTTCCCAGCTCTTTTTCCTGCTTTTAAACAAGACTAGAGATTGTGAGGCTGCACTTTCTACTAACTAACCCTGGAGCATAGGAAACACAAAATAAATATCTAGGGGTAACAGCTCTTAAGTTGTTCCCCATCTATGTTGCACAATAGATGTATAGAGATGAAATAAAAACTATGCTCAAATCAATAGCTTATTCACACTGCTAAAAGAAATCATACAGAACATCGTTCAGCCCATAAAGTGTAGATTTTCTGTAATGGGTTAAATTAGATTACTATGACATAAATAATGTTACAAAACGTAATTGGACTGATAATTAGATGATAATTATTTTTTATGTGCAAGACGCTTCTTGTCACCATGAATCAGGATTAGCTGTCAATGTGTGAATTAAAAGAGAGTATTTCTTAAGTAAATCATAATCTTAGTATAAAAAAGTTAGAAAACTTTCAAATGTGTAGTTCATTTATTTTTCACCATTTCAGATCTATGCTTTCAGTAACATGGAACATTGTTGTACTCCAGGCTGATGTACAGTAGATTGAGGAAACCAAAAGCAAAAAAGTGGCAAAATGCTAAATAATACTAAAAAATGCCAATGCCTCAAATCACTTTTAGATGTGACACCACTGTTCCTGTCCTGCTTGATGGAATAACCAATAACCAGAATATGAGGTATGTATGTGTAGGTCTCTCTCAATTCACTTCTACAGAGGTGACTGTTTTTAAGAAGTAGATCATGCCACAGAGTGGGAGTAAGGAGACATTTTACTGTTCAAATACAGAACCTGTATGTATCAGAAATTCATTACATATACTGGGGATTTGAATGCACAAATTTTTAAATTGAATAATAATATGCATAAAATCAGCATTTTAGTCAGAAGCAAGATTTTCACCAAAAATACATGTCTATTACAATGAATTATGACAACTTGACATTTTTATTATTATTCAGATATAAAGGACAACACAGTGTGGGTGTCACGCACTGGGGTGTGTGAAGAGTCTCTAAGGCTAAAGTCTGTGGACTCCCTGGACCACCGCGGGGGATAACGATGCTAACAGCAACCTGGGAGCACAGTCTAAGTGGACTCCTGGTCTTCGCCAAAGCCCGCTGCAAAGCTGGATGGTCTTGCTGCAGCAGGGAGCCACCAAGTCTCCCCACGGGTGCAACTAGGCCCGCAGTGGCAGCCAAAATAGGGACACTTGTAGGTAGGACCATGGGAAGGCAGGACCACGGGAAGGCAGGACCTCGGAATCGCAGGACCTTGAAATGGCAGGACCTAGGGATGGCAGGACCTCGGAAGGATGGCTGGCAGGACCTCGGAAGGATGTCTGGCAGGACCTCAGACGACCCCTAGGATACCGGACTGCCACAGGATAACAGGACCACCACAGGATAACCGGACCGCCAGAGGATAACCGGACCCCCAGAGGATAACGGGACCACCACAGGAACACGGGAAAGCCACAGGAACACGAGAAAGCCACAGGAACACGGGAACACCACAGGAACACGGGAACACCAGAGGAATACGGGAACACCACAGGAACACCACAGGAACACGGGAACACAGAGGCGTCTGGAAACGCTCAGGAAACTCGAAGGCATCTGGAAATGCTCAGGAATAATACACCAGGAAGAAGAAGGTGAACTCTGGCAGACCTGAGCTGGGAGAAACACATGGAGGATATCGGGCGCGGGATCTTCGGGGATCACGACTCGGACGGGTAAGTAAATATGCCCCATTGTCTCTAATAATTCTATAAATTTGTGGTAAGTTTTTTTCTTTCATTAAAATCAAAACTAAATATACTTAAAGTGGAATAGCAGGAATAGGCATGATTCATAATTAAATGGGTCATCAGAATGTAAGCTAATATGTATTTAGTTGTTTTTTTATATTGCTCGTCTTAGCAGAAAAATGTAATAGACATATAATATAAAGAAGAATTAAAGGAGACCTTTCATCAGGTCTCTGTCTCTAGTCCTGTTACCACTACCTGTTGGAGCAACTCACAAGGCTTCCATCCCAGCCTTTATCTAGTCAATTCATACATTAAGCATTATAAAATCATCTTTTCTTATGTAAATAAGAGAGATGGAGAGAGAAAGTGATGTTACACTTCCTACACCCCTTCTCCTCCCCCTGTTCATGTCTGTGGGTAATGTATAGTAAAACTTTGCTAGTGTCTGTACTCAGGGCCGATTCTGGCAAAAATTGAAATGCTGCCCCCCATGTCTAAGGGTTCTACCCCTGATCCATTTCTTTCTGAAATTGCAGGGAAATCTCTAAAAATATCTACAACGTGAGCTGAATATACTGACAGCATTGATAACATTTGATAACATACTCACATAGCACCACTAGATAAGTGACATTACACACGCTGATGCTGTTTCACATACTAGTAGTCAATCAGTGGCACAGACATTAGTGACATCTAGCATCTAGTACCTTCCATAAGGAAAAGAATTTTGTTGCAATTTCTCCTCGCCTTGGTTTAATTACTTTAATTTCATTATACACAGCCCCCATAGTAGTATATACAGCCACAGTATATACAGTCAAACCCTCATATAGATAGTATATACGGCCAGTACCCCCCATTAATAGTATATACAGCCAGTTCCCCGCAGTAGATAGTATATACAGCTAGTACCCCCCATTAGATAGTATATACAGCCAGTACCCCACAGTAGATAGTATATACTGCCAAAACCCTTGATAGATGGTATATACAGCCAGGCTTGTGGATAAGATGATTAGAAGAGAAGTTTTGGGCACTGGCTGCAAGTGACTTGGTTTAATCCATGGTTAAAATCCCCAAATTTTTTATTATGATTTCATAAAGTTAAAAGATCAAATTTATCATGATGAAATCTCATCTCAAATTTGATCTTTGAACTTTTTGATACCCAACTAAAGATTTTTTGGATTAAACCAAGTCACTTGCTGCACCCACTGCGAAAGCTTCTCTTCTAATCAAGCTATCCCTAGTAGTAGTAGTAGTATCGTATATATATTTTATATACTGCCAGACCAGTAGAAGCAAGTAAGCACAGTGAGTAAGTCCTAACGCTGTAAGGGTCAACAAAGCAGCAGTGGCTATGTCTGCCCTTACTGAAGGTGCCTATTTTGTTAATCCTTAGAGCACCAGGGCTTCATTGCTCACTTGAGCCTGGGGCCCTGAGAAAAGTATAGTGGGTTGTACACAGGAGAACTGTGCTGAAGTACTTGATCACTCACTCGCTCCGCTCCCATCTGCTCCAGTCCTCTCATCTCCATTCATCTCCGGTCCCTCTGCTCCGCTCCTCTCCATTCATCTCCGGTCCTCTCTGCGCCTCTCATCTCCAGTCCTCTTTGCTCCTCTCTGCTCTCCTGTTTCCTACTCCTCTCTGCTCCGCTCATCACCGCACCACTTCTAAGTACTCCACAACCTTCCAGTCTACTCGTTATGGCTCCTTTTTGCATGGCTCCACTCCGCTCCCACGTCACAGCACTTCTGCAGATGACAGGAAGTGTGGATGGGAGAGTGTGATCCTGCATAGGCATGCACTCCAGGTGTGCATCAGTGAGTGTAGTGCTGCCATTGCGCTGCCTGCAGCACTATCAGAAACCCGCCGCCGGTGGCAGCTCTTACAGCAGTGCAACAAGATGAACATTAAATCATAGGGTCAGGGTCTGACATCTGCTGCCTGAGGTGGCCCTGTCTTTACTTTACCTGCTGACATGCTGTGTTCGCCCATACACATGTGTGAGACATAGAGAAAGCTACACAAGTGCCTAACATGTTCTGCCGTACACATGTGAGAGACACAGACATCAGCTACACAAGTAACTGACATGTTCTGCTATACACATGTCATAGACACAGATATCAGCTACACAATTACCTATGCTGTAGCATGGCACCAGCATCAGGAAGTATAGAGAGGAGCCAGCACCAGTATCATTATACAGGCTGTCAGTCAAGTGCTGAGGGGTGTGGCCATGCCTACTACTCACGAATAAGCTGGACAGCTGAATATAATAATGATTCATTGTACCTCTCTCAGGTCATTTGCAAACAGCTTTAGTACCTGATTGCTTAAGTTTACAGGCATGCAGAGGGACAATGCATTTATGAATGGTAGTTTATCAAGCTATATTTAGTTTTGGGGTTAATTTGCCTAACAGGTTCTCTTTAAAATGTTACTGGCTCTTAAATCAGTCCTGTGACTTTGTCCCTGTGATGGAGACACAGGACAGAAGATGGTTGCTGGTCCCGTGTCCACATCAGATGTCCTGCACTTGGCTGTAGTCGGTTGGTTGCAGTGCATCAAGTATGGCCAGTGTTGTGGTGAGACGTCATCTCAGTGAGATAATATGCAGTGATGAAAGTTACATACATCATTACTATGGTAACAGAGCATTATATTCTGTTAGGTGATCAATGGGAGTAGAGCATAGGAGTAGGGAGGAGCTATTTCTGAGAACTGAAAGATCATGGGAGTTGTAGTTGTAGATGCCGGCCATCATAGAGATGACTTAGCTCATACATTAATGTGACTCATAAAAGAAAACTTTTTAAGCCCTATTTTCTGATAGGGCACATTTACTTACCCGATCCTGCGCAATCCCCCAAAGTGCATTGTCCGACCGGAGTGCACATCTGCCGCTATCCACTAAGATTGTGCGCCCAATATCCTGCTTGTGTTGCTTCCCCGCTCAAGTCCACCGGAGTTCACCTTCTTCTTCCCGGTGTTAGTAAGTGCATTATCTTGCAACACAAATTAAATCCCACGCTCTGTCGGAATCAGTCGGATCGTCCGCCCCCCGATTTCTGTTGCATGAAAGCTAGCGCAGCTGCGCAACAATCCAATTGCATGCGCCACAATCCCCAGTAAAATACCTGTCACAGCGGCGCAAATAATCACAAATATCAAATCCCAGTTACTTTCTATCTGTAAAGCCAAATCTTTATGTATAAAGGAGCCTTGATTTTCCATATAGACTGAATCTATGCAGCTAGAAAATAATCATAGACTAGAGGCAATGAGAATCTACCCATACTACTATTTTGACATAATGGGGCTCATTTACTAAGGGTCATGCACAGGTTTTCTGTCAGACATTGCACATTGTTTTCAGTACATACTCCTAGCATAGGTATTTAAGAAGTGTCTGAGACACATTTCTGGCGCATGCGACACTTTGTGGCGCACACTGTTCTATTTCATCCAAGTACTTTTTTTTTAATTCTTTCCTATTAAGAGAACAATATTTTATTCTGAATAATCTCCTACTTTTATATCAATAGTTATCCCCAAATATTCAAATGTTTGGCCCCTTTCCAAGATAATCAAATCCTGTACTTCCAGAGATTCACAGCTATCAATAGGTCAAAGAATTGACTTTTGCCTATTGATTTCAAGCCCTGACCGAGGTTTAAACCTTTTTACAAACAGAGAGCATCATTTTATTCAAATGATTAGCAATGGCCTCAAAAAATCTTATATGAATATAATAAAGAGATTTAGCAATATTCCTCCCTTTCCTGTGGAAATTTATTCATTTTCATTATTAAGACTATAGCTGCCTCAATCGTGTAACTAGGAAATAAACCAGTATCTTGAGACCCTTGCCAAACTTTACCTAAAAGTGGAAGTAATCATTTTCCATAGCTCTTATACATATCCAATGCTAATCCATCAGTACTAGGAGAAGCAGCACTTCCAATTCCAATAAAATTAAGGCCACTTTCAATTTCTCCCTATCTGACATTGAGACACTTGGTAAATCCAGTTCTCCAAGTATGACTGAATATCATCTTCAGTAGCCACAAGGTCCATGGAATATAATCCACAATAACATTGGGTGAAGATATGCTTCACACCCTCTGCATCTTTTATCACTTCCCCTTTATAATTATCCCCTTTATATAGATCACATCTATCCTTTTTTTCTCTTGTTGAGATTTAATTTTATGGGCAAGCCCCTTACCTGGTAGGCCATTGTCCATCGTCTCACTTCCCTCCCTTAACCCAACCCCACAACCTACAGAACCCATTTGTCCTATCTGATCTGACAGAACTCAACCCACTGGAGCTCATAAAGTTAGTAGTCCCTTAGAGTCCAACCAATTTGGGCTCTCCTACGGTAAATTTAAAAAATAGATATGACCTTTGAAAATTATCTGACGTTTAGCTGGAATAATAAGAGAATATCCCATTATTACTTCTATAAAGCTTTTTCTCCTCTCAAGAGTCTCTCTAGAGTAGTCAGGATAAATAGAGACTTTAGCATTGTTAAATTGCAAATCTGCCGTCCCCCGAACTCAAAATCAAATCTCTGTCCGCAGAACAGAGAATTTTACAAATAAGTGTGCACAGGAAAACATCCAAACACAGCACCACAATGAACAGCAAAGCTTTCTGCCGACACATACTCCAATCAGCTGACCAGCAGCCACACACAGCGTCATCAGTGCTCATCCTGTACACGTCGGGTCGATGCCAACAAGCAATGACAAAAAATATCAACTCTTACATTCTGAACCTTATACAGTCAGATCCAGCTATCCAAAGTGAGCACCACCACCAGACAGGCTTCCCATCAAGTGCCAGTTAAAACAGCAGCAGTATTCCTTCAGAGGTGCAGAAACAGGACCCCACTTCTCGCCCATATTTGTGCAAGTTAAGTATTTGTCTCTGCTGAGACTTATTTTTCCCATATTGCGATTTATTTGTCCCAGTTCACACTTATTTGTCCCCTATTAGTCCCAGTTCACACTTATTTGTCCTATTCTGAGCTGAGACAAAAAAGTCTAAAAAAGTAGTAAGTAGAGGAACAGGAATGTTTCCTCTTGTAGCACAAGAAAAAATATATAAGAAAATCCGCTCACCCCTGTGGTAGTTCTCCTACGGCCAAGGAACGACAGGTTGCACGGGAGCCAAGATCCAATCCGGACTTCGGACCGCCACTCGGGCGAAATGGGGTACTAAAGAAAACGAAATATGTGGGCTCCAGCAACTTGGAAGTATGCGACTCCGTGAGTAGTATAAAAAATCCAAAAAGGTTTATTTCAACATTTAAAAAAGCTTGCACATTGCAAGGGAGACAATCATGGATACACCAAGACGCGTGACATGTGAACAGAGCTTGCGGTAACGCGTTTCGGACCGTAGCTAACTAGTCCTTACTCATACCTAGCTCAGGTAATCTGTTGCAGGTTTAAATAACACCATGTGGTGAACCTGGAACAGGTTTCCGGTGATGTCACTGGCAACGCCCCCTGCACAACCATAGGATAACCTGAAAGGTAAGCAAGGGGAAGAAAGAAAGGGGAGGGGAAAGGGGAGGGGAAAAAAAAGGGAAAAAAAGAAGAACAAAAAAGAGGGAGGGAAAAGAAAAAAAGGGGGGAAAGAAAGGGAAAGAGAGAGAGATATGACAGTATAGATGTAAAGGTGAACTGTACATTAATAAAAATACATAAGATCCTGTTTAGAGTTCAAGCCTTTAGGGATACGGGTGTCTAGATCCAGAATCCAGAATGCTTCCCTAAGGAAAAGCGCCTTTTTCCAATCACCTCCTCTTTTCGGTTTTGAGACTTGTTCTATGGCTGTTACACGCATACCATGCATAGATCCAGAATGGACTTCCTTATAGTGTTTCGAGATACCTGATAAGTTTCGGGTACTTGCTATTGTGCGAGGGTTCGCTCCTGTAATATGTTCACTTATACGATCTTTAAGTTTTCTGGCAGTATAGCCTACATATTGTAAGGAGCAGAGTGAACAATTTATGAGATAAATGACATTGGTGGATTCACAGTTCATATGCGACCGTATGTTGTAATATCGGCCTGTACTCGTAGACGTGAAAGAAGTGGTTTTGTGTATGTATTTGCATACATTGCATCGGCTGCCCCCACAGCAATAGCTGCCTTTCGTTTGAAGCCAATGTCGTGGGGAAGGTTTGTCTGAGAAAGTATTGGGGGATAGAAGGTTGCCCAAAGTTTGAGCTCTAGTTGATACAAAGGAGACACCATGTTGTAGAATACTTCTCAAAGTGGGCTCATGTTCCAGGATGGGAAGATGTTTTTTGATGATGTCAGTGATTTTATGAAACTGATTGTTGTACTTGGTGCTGAAAGTGACTCTGGATTTGGAATGAGTACTATTCTTCTGTTTGGGTGTGAGGTATGAATTGCGTGTGTTGCCCTCCACTATTCTGCGTGCTCTTTTACATGATCTGCGGGTATAGCCTCTTTGTGTAAGTCTCTGTTCAATTGTACGACTTTCCTTGGTATAATCCTTATCAAGTGTGCATGCACGTTTAGCCCTAAGAAATTCTCCTATTGGGAGATTTTTGACTGTGTGGCTAGGGTGACAGCTGGTGGCATGCAACAAAGTGTTACCCGCAGTGGGTTTGCGAAAAAGTGTGGTTTGTACTGTGTTGGTGAGGCCATCGCCGATTAACATGATGTCCAAAAAAGGCATATGGACAGGATGATGTGAAAAAGTGAACTGTAGGTTGAGAGGGTTGCAGTTCAAGTAGGTGATAAAATTGTTGACTGTCTCCTGGTCGGATTTCCAGACCAGGAGACAGTCATCGATATAACGGCCATACCAAGCAATGGACGCAAGGAAGGGATTGTCAAACGAGAAGAGATATGTCTCCTCCCAATATGCCATGTAGAGGTTTGCTAGTGACGGTGAAAATGCAGCCCCCATGGGGCAGCCGAGTTTTTGGATGTAGTAGATATTGTTAAAAGTAAAAAAATTATTGGATAACAAGAAAGAAAGCACCATGATAATGTAGTCTTGTAGGGTTTCACTGTAATTACTGTATTTCTGCAGATGATATTTCAATGCTGTATGTGCCTTGTTGTGTGGAATAGACGTGTAAAGAGCAGAAACGTCACATGTGAGCCAACTGTAAGAGGACTGCCATGGAAAATGATTCATAATATTAAGGACAGCTTTGGAGTCTTGGAGAAAACCAGGGAGACGGGACACAAGGGGCTGGAGTAGTTTATCCAACCAGGCACTGAGACGTTCGGTTAATGAGTCAGTGCTGGACACAATGGGTCTGAAAGGTGGAGGAAACTTATTTTTATGTGTCTTGGGCAAGGCATAGAAAGATGGAGTGACAGGATTAGAAGGAAGAAGAAATTGAGCCACGTGACTGTTGAGGATGCCCAAATGCACACCCTCTTGTAACAGCAGTTTGAGTTCAGACATAATGTACTGTGTAGGGTCAGAAGTAAGCCTGCCGTATACATTGGGGAATGTTTCCTCTCTTTGCCTTATTTGTATTATAATCCTTCCAGTCTCAGGCAAACTATCATCCCTATTCAGTGAAGTGTTTTGCATAGAGATTGCAATTTCATCTTATTGATGTTAAAGTGTTTTAACTTACCTGTCTACTTTTAAAGAGGATTCTTGTCAATAAACCTGTTTCATTATTCCATTTAATTTAAACTTCAGCCTTGCTCGTTACAGACGACTAATCTACTGGAGAGTTAGAAAACATCAAACTTTTATCAACCATAAAAATTTGCAAAAGTGTATGGAAAAAATGCTGTTTTCAACATAACTTAAAATATAAACAGTATATATATTTAATTATGAACTATATTATCTGCAATGCAAAGAAGAACTAAGAGTACTGGAAGAAGTAATATGATCCCTGATCTCATTGCATCAAGGACAATGCGGCTATAAAAAGCAGGTAACAAAAAAGTCAGACTTTGGTTATTTGAAAGTGAAATCCAAAAAAGAAGCATACATACATGTGATAAATAGACACTTAAATAACCATTGTGGGGTAGACATAGAAAGTGAGGTTAAAGAATTGTGGGGTTATAGTTTATTCATATGTAATTCCCATACATAACATAAAAAAGGGATTAAAATTAATTTTGGTATTAGAATTTCTATTTTAGATTTGTTTGAGAGAATTTGTGAATGAGACATACAGAGTAACCTTTATATGACATTCATAAGCAGCTAAACACAACTCATTTTATAATTAAATCTGTAAAAACAATTTAAAAAAAATTACAGTATATACTCGAGTATAAACCGACCTGAGTATAAGCCGAGACCCCTAATTTTAGCAACAAAAACTGGGAAAACCTATTGACTCGAGTATAAGCCGAGGGTCGGAAATGTATTGGCCACAGCCTGCAGTTTATAGCCAGCCTGCCCCCTGTAGTATGTAGCCAGCCCCCAGTACTATATAGCCAGTCCTCAGTAGTATACAGCCAGCTCCCATGTAGTATACAGCCAGCCATCCTCCAGTAGTATACAGCCAGCCAACCTCCAGCAGTATACAGCCAGCCTGCCCCATGTAGTATACAGCCAGCCAGCCCCCTGTAGCATACAGCCAGTCCCCAGTAGTATACAGCCTCCCAGCCCCCCATAGTATACAGCCTGGCAGCCCCCATTAGTACACAGCCTGACAGCCCCCCTGTAGTGTACAGCCAGCCCCCAGTAGTATACAGTAATCCAACCCCTATGTAGTATACAGCCAGTCAGCCCCAGTAGTATACAGCCAGCCTGCCCCATGTAGTATACAGCAAGCCAGCCCCCTGTATTATACAGCCAGCTAAGCCCCATGTAGTATACAGTCAGTCCGCCCCATGTAGTATACAGCCAGCCAGCCCCATGTAGTATGCAGCCAGCCTGTCCCATGTAGTATAAAGACCCCCCTGTAGTATATAACCTGCCATCCAACATTTTTTGTGCTGACAAACTCGGCTTATACACAAATATATGTAGTAATGAATAAATGCATATGTTTGGATGTAATTATTCTTTTGGATTAGAATGAAAAACAAGCTTTGACGCAACCTCAAAGTGCTGGGACTTTCAGATTCAATGCTACTACATACTACTTTCCATGTGCATGAGTTGAGCATAATAAGGTTTGAGTGCCGTCCACATCGTGCCCACAATAAATACATAATGCACAATGACATCACAGGAGATGGCACCAAAACCAAAAAGGTTTCAGACTCTTCAGCTAACTGCTTCTTATCTTCACCATGGCCTCAGAATCAGGCTGCTTCTTCATAACCAAATCCCTCTAACATAACACTCTGAACAACAATTCCCAATCCCACAGGCTTCACTTCTTACTCTCTGACCAGCCTATGGACAGGTAAAGGAATATATAATAAGTAAGCCATGCTCTAACACGTCACAATGTCGACTAATGTATTTATGTAGCTGGGCACCCTGCAAAGCTGTAGGATACTGTATTTCCTTGCCTCTAATAATAAGTGTTAAAGTTTCCTATAAAATTTGTAGGCACATAACATTTCAAAAGTCCAAAGAGTTCACAGAAATGAAACAAAAGGTCATGTCACGTCACATGTACACATACCGTATATACCCGAGTATAAGCTGAACCGAGTATAAGCTGAGACCCCTAATTTTACCACCAAAAACTGGGAAAACCTATTGACTCGAGTATAAGCCGAGGGTGGAGTACAAAGCCAGCCAGCCCCATGTAGTATACAGCCAGCCAACCTCCAGAAGTATACAGCTAGCCAGCCCCTGTAGTATACAGCCAGCTCCCTGTAGTATACAGCCAGCCAGCCCCCTGTAGTACACAGCCAGCCCCATGTAGTATACAGCCAGCCCTATATTGCAGACAGACAGCCCCATATAGTATACAGCCAGCCAGCCCCCTGTATGCCAAGCACATAAAATAAAATAAACTTAATACTCACCCTCAGGCAATACTCACCCTAGATGAGGCTCCTGATCTTAGGCGTGGATCTTCTTCTTTCTTCTCTTCGCTCTAATAGCCGGCAGAATCGCTTCCATGCGATCTGCCGGCCGGCGCACACCATGATGCCGACGCTGATGATGTCAGATTGCATCACTACAGAAGAAAGAGAAGAAATAGAAAAGAAAGAAGAGAGGAGCTGCCGGAGGGCGATTCCGGGCTCCGGAGGGTGATTATTAAGTTTATTTTTTTATTGACTCGTGTATAAGCCGAGGTGAGGTTTTTCAGCACAATTTTTTTGTGCTGAAGAACTCGGCTTGTACACATTATATACGGTATATTATATATTGTTTGAAAATTACTCAGGAACCTAAACTTTCCATATATACACCTGCAATATTTTTTCTGCTTCATTTTTTTTTTTATCAAACACAAAACAGTGCAATAAAAATGAATAGAAATAAAACACTATAAACAAAACAAATCAACATGTCCAATGGTTTATAGTAAGAGAATTTACTTTAAGGTCCATAAGGAATATATTACTGCGTTCTAGAGGGGGCATATAACGCTTCATATATACTCTGAATGGAGAATGTTTTGTAAGAATAATGTCACTGAAAAACACGCCTAATGTTTTGTAAACTTCTCCCACAACGGAGAGGAGAATCCTGTAAGAAAATATTATTCTTTATTGAGAGACAGTATACAGTATTACATTGCCACAAACTTATTTATTCATCCATTATTTGTTAACAACAGGCATCTGTGTCTCACTCTTCTATGCCAGATGTATTTATTATCTGATGCATTTCTACAGCTGAACCTTTCAACAATAAATAATTTAATTTAACAAAAGGAAAATATGTTTCTAGTTTAGGTTACGACACTAGTTAACTGCACAGTTCAACCAGGTCCTTCAATGTATGTTGGAGGCTATGTAGGCTTGAAACCCTAATGAATATTCTGCAAACACCTAACTTCATGTGTTCTTTCATACATAATAAGATTGTGTGTGGTATTTACTGAGGAGCTGAGTAAATACCTGCACCCAGCCTAGACTTAGTGGATACATCACTAAATGGAAAAAACACTCATCATGAGTTACTTCTCAATAAAGTAATCTTTATTCATATATATATATATATATATATATATATATATATATATATATATATATATTAGTGGAGTCATTACAGAGTGAACTTTTTTCTAAGTTTTTATTTATGTTAATGTTGGTGATTATGGCTTACAGCCAAGGAAAACCCCAAAGTCATTGGGGGTCATTTACTAAGGGCTCGATTCACGTTTTCCCGACATGTTACCCGAATATTTCCGATTAGCGCCGATTTTTCCTGAATTGCCCCGGGATTTTGGCACACGCGATCGGGTTGTGGCGCATCGACGCCGGCATGCATGCGATGGAAATCAGGGGGGTGTGGTCGTACGAAAACCTGACGGAAAAAGGTCGCTGGACACACGCTTACCTTCACCCGGCAATGGATAGTGAACTGTGGCAGACCTCGGCAGACTTCAGCTGGTGGATGTCGGAGGAACTGCCTTAGTGAATCGCCGGAAGACCCGAATCCACTGCAGAGAACGCGCCGCTGGATAGCGAATGGACCGGGTAAGCCAATCTGCCCCATTATATCAGAAAATTAGGATGTTATATAAGACCACATGTATAAAAATGTTATGAATGCAGGATTGGTGTACAAAACTTGTGGAAACTTAACACTCAACCTCAAGCAGCTTGAATTGTGTGGAAAAGAGAGGAGAGGCACAATTCAAGCTACATGAGGTCTAGTACGACGTTTCCACAAACACGGATGGTTTGAGGAGCCATTTTATCTGCTGGTGTAGATCCACTGTGTTGTATCAAGCAGTGTCGGACTGGAGTACCTTGGGTCCACCAGAGGAAATTTTTCGGGGGCCCATCCTTCATGTAACGAGAAAAACTACTAGACTACTACTAATTAAAGTGTAAAAAACGTCTGCCGGACATATTAACATGTCTAACATTAAATACAGGACCAGAACCAAGTTCCGTATATAACTGAAGCTTTCAGCCAAGGTCACTATATACATCAAAAATACAGAAATACAGAACCAAAATATGCTACATACAAACAGTAAAAAAAAAGCTTAGAACAACACGGATGACGTACCCATACTGAAATCCCTAGGTAGAGAACAGGTGGCTGTAAATGCACTAACTTGTTAAAATGAGACACAGACCTAAGAACAAAATCTAAAGGGTGCAAAAAAAAATGTCCACTGCAGCAAACCGTGACTATATAGCGGTCATGTACTATGTCTACAAAGGGGCTCTGCAGAGTGTTATCGCACTAACGACTATATTGGGGGATAAAGCTTTGTGCAGCAACAGTCACAGGAAAATACAGATCTGACATCATTCCTGACATGTCTGTACAAGTATGTCAGTCCACAAATTGCTGTGTACAGTGGCTGTACAGCAGGCATTGCAGAGCAGGCTTCACGGACCAGCAGACGTCACTTCTGGACTGTGACACCTGCTCCCCAATGCCTGCTGGTCTGGTCCGCGATGCCTGCTGTTCCGGCGGGCCCCAGCACCAGTGGAAATAGTGTCTCCCAGCACTCGTCGGGGCCCACCAGAATAACAGGCATCGCTGGGCAGCCATCATGGATCAGTAGGCGTCAAGGCCCACCAGAGGATTCACCGGCACTCCGGTGGGCCAGTCCGATGCTGGTATTAAGTCAGAGCTCTTCCCTCTGCCATCAAAATCTTCTGAGATGGAATTTTCATTTTCTAGCCAGACACCAGTGCCACACCAGTCCACACTACCATAAATACCATTTCCTGGTTTAATAACCCCAGCATCACTGTGCTTGATTAACCAGCAAACTCGCCTGACCTTAACCCCCTAGAGAACCTATGGTTTTTTATCAAAAAGAAGATGAGAGACACCAGATACAACAATGCAGACTAACTGAAGGCTGTTATCAAAGCAACTTGGGCTTCGATAACACAGTGCCATCAACTGATCGCCTCCATGCCACACCACATTGATGCAGTCATTCATGCAAAGCAACCATGATCAAATATTGAGCACATATATTGTACATACTTTCCATTTGGGCAACATTTCTGTGTTTAAATAATTTTGTACAGTTGGTCTTACAATATATAACATTCTAATTTTCTAAAATTAGAATTGTGGGTTTTTCTTGGCTATGAGCCATAATCATCAACATTAACATAAACACTTGAAAAAGTTCACTCTGTTTTGTAATGAATTTATATATTATTTGAGTTATGGATTGAATGAATGGAAAAAAATAACATTTTGCTGATATTCTAATTTATTGAGAAGCACTTGTAGCTACAAGGTTACATATAGTGCATTATGCACTATTATTACCTACATTATATATTGATTTCACCATGCTAAATCATGCAGGCAGCAAATATCTCTATAAGAAAGCCTTACAGTTACTGACTATTACATTCCCCCCTAACATCATTATCACTTACTGTATCCTCCCAATAATATGGCATATGTTATGCAACAGCGATTGAGTTATACAGCAGGTCACAACTTCTTTATGTGCCTTATATAAAATGTTGAATCCAACAGTACTGGCCCGAAGAGATCCCCTAGATGATGACCTATTTAAAACAAAAATATTAATATTAATATAAATCATAGGAATGTTGAGGATCAACGCTGTTTTGCAATTTTCTTTAAAAAAGTAATTTTTTTTTTTTACATTAAAGTAATTTTCTAACCATATTCCTACTAGTAGTGGGGAAATAACCCCTGTGTTCTTTGCTTCAGGAAAATGACAAACTGGACGTTTGGATTTTTTTCCCATTACATTTTCCATTGCAATCCCCGCATGAGATAATTATCTTTATAGATTGGAATTTTTTTAAATGTGGAGATACTGGGGCAGATTTATCAAGCAGTCTGAAAGTCAGAATATTTCCAATTGCCCATGGCAACCAATCACAGCTCAGCTTTCATTTCACCAGTGCTCATGAATATTTTAAAGGGGAGCTGTGATTGGTTGCCATGGGCAATTGGAAATATTCTGACTTTCAGACTGCTTGATAAGTCTGCCCCACTGTATCTAGCATGTTTGTGATTTTATTTATTCACGTGTTTTAAGAAAAAAAGGGGGTTGGTTGAATTTAATTTTTTCTTTATTGTATATGGTACAACAATTTTTACATTATGAAGCATATTTACTATTTTTTTGGAAACTTCATAGGGTGGTCACTTTTGAATTAACTTACTGCCATTGTTGTCTTTTTTTTTCAATGTATTAGTTGAATGTGTTTCATCCAATATTATGCTTTCTCAGGGTGGAAATCACAGCATGCTGTGGGGTAGGTTTGCAAATGTTTATGGGTAAAGGACTTTAGATGACAGTACCCTGATCATGTGATATGAAGTGGTGAATGGTGAAAAGGTGGCATGGGGAAGTTTAGAAGTGAGTAAGGGTGGAAGGGGCTACTCGACTCGCCCCCTCCGTATCTGTCTTTATGCCAGGTAAGACAACATAGTTTATTTTATGGGGATGTGAGAGAAACAATTTTTAGCTAAAAGAAGAGTGACATTTAGGAAATAGCGCTCTATGGATGCGTGTCACTGTATTTGTGCAAAACATGGTAACTGTTTCCCTTTAGTGCTATTTATGATGGGTGAATATGTTGTATTTTTTCTCTTACATGTGGTTGTTTCTGAAGACAAGGTCTTGAAGTTGAGCCAACAGGAGTTTTGCATCAGTTTGTTTAAAGAGTATATTGCATACAATAATTCTCACACAGTGTGGGAATAATATTTCTACTGCATTCAGAAAAACTTTAAACCTTTTTTTTTCAAATTTTGTTGAGATCTTCTGCTAAACACAACAATTTCTAGCTTATCCTTTCAATCTGCACAAAAGACACCATAATACAATATGATACAATTTTATTGATCCCAGGGGGGAAGAATTATTTTTTACATAGTGCCCAATAAATAGTTACATACATTTGACAGGTTTATGGTTACAATTATGTTACAGGCAGTACATTACAATAACATTTAGGGAACAGACATTTTACGAATTACTAAGCTTGCTTGCTTCTAAGTTCCTTCCTTACCTACATGGTTACAGGTAGACAATGCACAGTGGACACAAGTTACAAACAAGGGTTACGTAGTTTATGCCAGCCATAGATCATGCAGTCGGTGTTTGCTCCGGCCAGGTAGACGCTGTATGCTGCTCTATTGGCGCCAGGTGCCATAGCTGCCTGATGACTGGCTACCACCAAGACTGCTCATTACAACCTGAAAAATGTTTAATAATGTAATGCATAAAACCTTGATATTTCATGCAAACATCTTGGCATAAATACACATACTATAACATGGAAAATGGGTTCAATAGACCATAGAAAGTCCTTCAGCAATCAAAATACAACTCCAAGCATTTTCAAAGACATAGCGACATGGAACTATGTGGATTCATGCCCGCTATATTTAAGGGAACCTCCCCTTTCTCAAGCACATTGATCATTACAACCTTCCACCAAACCAGAGTAGGCACCCATTGGCTATTGGGTGGCAGTTTTTCCAGATTTCTGGAGCACTGTGATGCTCATGACTGGCTGTCAGAAACCGTCAGAAATTTATACACAATATGGCAATAATCCTAATACCAACTACAACATGATTCCTAATACAAGTATATAGGACTAAGTTATTGTCGACCATAAACTATACCTCCAGTATTCTAAAAATTATTCAAATCTTTATTTATACACAATATGGCAATCAAAATATTGATTGATTTATTAAAACATACAATAAAATCCACAAAGACAAAAAGTGTGGTGGTGGTACTATATATCCACTATAAATATCCAAGAAGAAAAAAACAAAAATGACATATTAGAAGTAAATAGTAACTTTATCTACCGGCATTGCATGGTAAAAAGAGTTTAGTGAGAAGTAATAGACCACCACCACAGCAGGTCTTAGGTCATAGGGCCTGATGGAAGGGACCAGGTAGGTCACAGGTCCTGGTGGAATGGGCCTGGAATATCACAGGGCCTAGTGGAAAGTGCCTTGTGGGTCACAGTATATTGTGGAAGTAGCCTGGAAGATATTATGATTCACGGGTTATCAGGTTGGTTAGTAGACAGAGAACCTACCAAAGGCTTTGTGCAATAGACCCCCTGACCCAGCTGGGGGATCGACCATTCAGTGCAGACCACAGACCCAGCAACCCTTGGCAGTCTAGTGCACTTCAAGCCACTTGGATCGATGCAGCTACAGAGGGTTGGCTACACCCGGAGCCTATCTGTAGTTAGTGCCGCTTGGGCCATGTACCATTGTGGTGATGAAGGCCTCCTTTCTCATGTATGCCCCCCTTCCCACATGTCCAGGCACTGGGTACCAGATGTCGCTGGAGGAAGGGGGCCAGGACAAGTGCCACCTCCTTCTCCTCTCAGTGTGCGCTGCATCCCATCTTTCTCCTGCTCTGCACTGCAGCTGGTCCCCATGTCAATTGTGGAGCACCTAGATTAGATACACCGGAAAGAATAAGGAGAGAATCTCTCTTCTACCCATGCTGCCCTCACCATGTATCCTCACTCCCGGAGCCACTGATTGTCAGGATGTTTTTTGTATTTCCAAAAAGGAAAAACGACATTTTCAGGGACATAAGTGTTCAGATCGTTTACTCTGACACCTTGGGGGGGTTGAACTGATATCTGTAGTCATGACATAGCGAAATATTGTTACAAATTTTCCAGAAATTTCAGTAATATTTCTACAAAGTGTTGACAACAATATTGAATAAATCCAAATTGCGCTGTTCTGGTCCGTGCTAAACTTCATGGGCTCAAGTCCCTGAAAATGAACCGAAACTTTAGCCAGGAGGCAAAGGTAGGCATTCAGCTCACCCAGAAAAGCTTTTTGATGGGCTGCTTATAGCTTCTTGCAGCCACAGCTGGCTAGGTGTTGAACATCACAGGAGAAAAGTACTTAGAAGGTAGTAAGAGGGGGATATCACGCCTTTTCATGCAGTGACATATAACTGCATGTGTATACCCATACCATCCTTATAGAACAGTGTCAGTAAATTTGGTGTATACTCATAGTATCTTAAAGCACAATGACAGTTACTACAGTTCTGGTAACTACGAGGGAGATGTATCATACATCAAAGCTTTTGCGCCGCTATATGATAACCCCCACCCCCGTCCCTGTGTGTAGGTAGATGCATCAAGAAGCTTAGGCATCTTGATATATCTGACAGGTGGCTGTGGACGCCTGGAAAAACTATGCCAGTTCTGACCTGGAGTAGTCTTGTGTGAAAACCAGGGAACGAAATCTTGCAGAGAAGCAGTGATAAATCTCCCTCTATGTGTGTATACTCGTACAATGTATTACTACAGGGAAGGTAACTACATATATAAAACCTTACTGTCTTCTAGTTCAGTAACAGTAACTGTATATGTATATCCATAACATCTTATATGGTGTATACCTGTAAAGTCTTACAGGAAAGTAAACCCATACTGTATCCTCGCACAGTGACAGTAACTGCGCACTAGCTGCATGTTTATACTCATAGCATCTTCAAGTTCAGTGATATACAGTCTCATGTCATAGTGATAGTAACTGTGTGTGTATACCCATAGCATCTGAAAGCACACTGAACGAAACTTACAGTACCACATGAAACCCCACCTCCTCAATATAGGTCAAGGTTTATTTTTTTTGTTTTAATTATTTATTTTATGTTATTCTAAGTATTTTTCTTACCCCGTGCTTTGCAGGGCAATCACCCTGTTATTACCCCCATTTTTCATCCTTCTTCTCCTTACTACCTTCATTTTACAGCCAATTTGGAGTCACAACTTTTGAGTTCCCATCAATGTTAATGGGGTTCAAGTCAAGTTCAGGTAAGCAAATTAAACTTTTGTTCAACGTTTGATCGAACTACTAGTTCACAGTGAATATTATTCTGCAGAAGTCTGTATATATATATATATATATATATATATATATATATATACTATACTCTTTATACCCCCATTGTAAAGAGCCTACCAGAAGAGGAGTTTGTGATTTCACACTTCATGGCATATAGAATAGGGATTATTATTTTATAATATTCATCCCATATTGAGATGTAACTAGGAATATGCATTAATATATATAAATAGTTACTATAAAACCTTGTACCTAATTTAGTCTCTTCTATCTCTATGTTAGTAGTCTACTGCCCCTTTCCTATCAAAGTTCCATAGCAACATTAATTTAATATGGCTGTTATCTATTTCATCCTCTTCTTTATGAATGCTCCACAAGGCTTATTGCTAATAATAAATGTTACCTATCTGTACCTGGTAGATAAAATCCAGACTGGCTTCTCTGTATGTTTGTAGACACGTCACTCCATAAGGAACAATTGGTGATTAAGTAGGATAACACTCCTTACTTGGATAATAACTTGACTACAATAAGTTTTTGTTTTATTCTTAAAACTTCTAAAATAATACACTTATTGAAGGATCAAATTATTATCCCTAAGCCTTTCTGTTTGGACAGGAATAGTATATAAATGAACGTCATTGTGAAAGGATGCAAACAACTGATAAAATCATACAGAGAACAACTATTATATCCCAATGCAAAGCATTATAGAATTCATAGAGGATTCCTTTTCTTTTTCACATGACTGTATGTAGATATTCATTCCCATCATATCCAACACATATACAAAATTTGAACCAACAAATGCTTCATCATTTCCTTTTAAATTGCTGTGCATATCAGGTTTTATCCTCTTTTTCCTCTTTTTTTTGTTTCCATTTTTATTCTTCTTGAAGATTAAAGCCAGAATCTGTTGTGAATATGTGTACAGAGGATTTTCAAAATGTTTTCTTGTGCTGTGCACTTTCATGTCGCTTTCTGAAGTAGGAGTCAGTACATGGCTTCCCTTTCTTTTCAGAGACATGACTTCTCCACTTTTCTTTGAGTTGTCTTGTTCCTTCAAGCTGTGACATAAACATTTGAAAAAAAAAAATAAATGGAAATGTTACAGCCTAGAGTGACTATTACTTCCCTGTGGTGTTGATTTTAGTTCCTAAATGAACTACTGCCGTTCATCTTCTCTTCAACTGGAAAGCCCCATTCTGTTGTTTGGTGTTTTTCAGCAAACTATCTCAAGATACTGCCCTTAAGCTCCAGGATGTCTTTTTTTTCTTTAAAAATACATATTATATGGGGTATAATATTTTAAGCTTAATGTTGAAAAAACAGATATTAAAGTCAATATCAGAATCATCAGTGCTATGAAAAAAACAGCACAAAAATTACAAGGAAGTAAATCAGGACTGAAGATTGACTACATTTAACTATTTCATTTCAGGTTTCTCATTAGTATGTCACCAATACTTATAAAATATTGCGGAACGGATGAAAAGGCAAATTTCTAGATAAATAATTTATTACTTTAATATTTTGGATAAAGTTTCGCCAAGGATTTAGTAAACTGTTTAATACATGAAATGTAATTAAAATATATCACTTTATGCACTAAGAATAGTAATTAGAAGCATGAAATGGCGTGAAGCATTTGTTTATTTGTCAACTTAGTTCTTTAGGCAGCTAGCTCCTTAATGTCAAAATTGTGAAAATAGCAAAAATAGAAGTTAAAACCAAAAACATTTAATCCATCTTGTTTAAAAGCATGTGCATATACGCATTTCAAACTTTCAGTTCTTATTCATAACAGCGTGTGCTACATAATGAATCGTATGGACGCTTTAAACACTAGGCCCTATGGGAAAACAGAGGGAGGGGAGGGAATAGTATAATATAGGGGGCAATGTTGGGAAGAGGGATATCCATAGAAGAAATATAACTATTACTTAGGTGCAACAATTTGTCGTATTGTTTTATGTTGCTGTGTAATATTGCTACCGTATATACTTGAGTATAAGCTGAGTTTTTCAGCCAAAAAAAATGTGCTGAAAAACTCAAACTCAGCTACCAGAGCAGGGGGCTGGCAGGCTGTATAATGAGGCAGGGGGCTGGCTTGCTGTATACTGGGGCAAAGGCTGGCAGGCTGCATACTGGGGCAGTGGGTTGGCAGGCTGTATACTGGGGCAGGGGGCTGGCAGGCTATATACTGGGGCAGGGGGCTGTCAGGCTATATACTGGGGCAGGGAGCTGGCAGGTTGTATACTGGGGCAGGGGGCTGGCAGTCTATATGCAGGGGCAGGGGCTGGCAGGCTATACTGGGGCAGGGGCTTGCAGGCTATATACTGGGGCAGGGGCTGGAAGGCTAAATACTGGGGAGGCTGTGACCAATGCATTTTCCACCCTCGGCTTATATTCGAGTCAATAGGTTTTTCCAGTTTTTTGTGCTAAAATTAGGGGCATCAGCTTATACTCGGGTCGGCTTATACTCGAGTATATACGGTATATAAAAATGCTTTTATTTTACACGCTTGCTAAATGATGGAACTAAGATGGTACCTGTGGATCGACCCCCAGCATGTACCTTATTCTGGCAGCACACTTCTTGGAATAGATGGATGTCTTGTTCCCAGGCAATTCCTGGAAATTGTAGAGAAGTTCTGCTACCAACGTCACAAATCCACTGAGAATGACCCAAACTATGACAGTCATATATGGACTATGATACCTGGAAACAAACTGTTTTTATATACCTTTTTCTATTCCTAATGCCACAACCTAGTTTGACCTTAGACCATAATTGCAGTATTGACAGCAGTATATAAAATTATAATGGTAAAACGTCTGTTTTTGTTTCATTGTAGAAAAATGGAGAAAAATGCAATTTCCTTTTGAGATTTATGTTTACTGTGTCTACCTGTGCAAAGAAAAATAATTACTGTAGAAGTGTGTTAGTGAGAGAATCTTACTGAATCATCATCATCATCAATTAGAGTAATAGCAGTACACTTGTTGCAACAAAATATTCCTAGATTGCAGATGCCTTATTCACAGCATCTGTTTTTTTTTCCTAAATAGCAGTGCCAGTGTTTCTTAAATCTTTACATTGAATAGGAGGAAAATGGGGATAAAAATGCAATTTCACTTTAGGAATTATGTTTACTGTGTTTACCTTGCAGAAAAAACAATTACAGCACTTGTATTTTTAGCTCTCTAATAATGATTAGTTAATAATCTTTACTTGTAGTTTATTGATTCACATAAAATTTCACCTACAAAAAAATCAACAAGATGGCATTTTTGTCCCCTCAATAGTATAATCTTTTCACAAATCAATAGCTTTTGTAATGTTGGGTAACTTTGTCTGTTACTTTCATTACCATGTCTAGCCATTTCTTTATTATTTTCTAGTTTAGGTAACCAGAGCTGCAGTCTGTGATTTCTTATCTCCTCTCTTTGTGCTTATCATCTCTGTGAGTCCATAAATTGTTTACACAAAAGACACAGGTTGGTTTCACAGATGGGAGGATCTGCTGCTCCTTGCTTACGTTGGAGGCGAAGATGATGTGATCCAACATGTTCATTGTTCATTGAGAGAGGGAATCATAATGACAATTCTGTAAAAATAATTTTGAACCTGGAGGTACTGTAACATCTGTGTTATCACCATGTCCACAGAATGCAGTTTAGAAGGTGCTAATCTTCTGTTTGTGTTTTTGTGTGTGAACTGCGGCTAACATTGCTAGGTGTATTGGGACTGATTGCATGATCCCCTTTTCCTTTGCATCTCAGCTCCAGTCCAGAAACAGTTAACTAGCTGTGATGAACTAACCTCTGCTCTCTTACCATCTATATGGATTCCGTTCACAGATAATCCACGGCTGGTTCTACTGCTAACTGAGTGTCTTGTTACTTTTACGTGCTATACTTCTGATATCTCTGGTGTTATTATCTTGTTTTTCATAATTGTTACCATTCCTTTGGACTCTGATTTTGTGCCCTATTTGCTATCTTCGTCATGACCCGGATCACTGGCCTAACTTTTGTGTTATTTGTGAGTTTTGTATTGGGTCCACACTTTGGCATAGGGAAGGAATCACTCGTTGTTGTGGGCAGGTGACAGATATAGGCAGGGGACAGTTTTGTGGGGGGGTCTCAGTTTAGGGCTCACTATGCTGTCTGTCCTCCCTGTGTCCTGAGTCATCATTACAGGTAAACTTGAAAGGTTGAAGTGGTATAAGGTCCTCTTCAATATAAAAAAATAATGGCATGCCTATGACAGAGGCGGCACTCTCTGTCAACATGTGCCCGTGTTACGAGATGATGTGTTTACTCTACTGATCTAGAAAATACTCTGAGCAAATGATGAGCAACTGGGAAGCCCATCACTCTATGCATGGGAGGCAAGATCATTTATAGTGAGCCAAGGAATCAGTTGCTGTCTTTAGAAGGATTTTCTTCAGCTAAAAGCTTCAGTAATGCATTTGTGTATAGAGATGCATCTTTTATGTTTTCTCTCTGTATAGGAATACATTATCCTTTTTAAATTTATTTTTATTCAAGGAATATTATTAATGCAACTAAATGTGATTTACATTAATGTATATGAAACTACATCAATTATAAATTTGATATTGTTACAATTCAGTAAAAGCAATATTGTGATTGTTTCATAGAAAGCTCTGCCATTGTGTTTTTCTTTTTAAGCATTCAAGGTTAATGTATATGTTTTTTTTCTCATAACTCAAACCTCAGTATTCAGGTTAAATTGCTATGTTGGCACCTTATGATAAGCAAGTGGGTTTTGAGTTACTGTTACTCTATAAAAAATATATGCCATTTAAAGTAATTAGGACATCATTAAATATTAACATGTATGTCCACAGTTAGGGCAAACGTCTCACTACAGCATGTACCCTGTCATATCTAATGATATTTGCATTTTAGTAGTACAGTAGTCATTGAAACTAGTCTAGTAAGTCAATTTGTTATACACTGCACAGTGTATGTAGCAGATAGATAAACATTACAGGTGTGGTTTGTCATTTAGTCTTGCCACAAGGTGTAAATTCTTGCCACAAAGTATAAATTCTACCCACTATCTACTGTATGCAAATGATCCCATGTGAGTCTAATCACAATCTTTCTGTCTCTTTTAAGTCCAGCACATCATTCCGACCAAGTTCATCTGCTGGCTTTGTGTGACTTGCTGAAGAAAATTCCTGAGGGATGGGGGGAATAAGGGAGATTATTTCTCTTCAGCAAGTCAGTCACACACAGACAGCATCTGTCTCATTCCTGAGGAAGGGGTGAATGATGTAGCAGGGCTAAGTTCACCCAGCTGAAGAAAAAGTATGCCCCTTATCAGAAACTGTAGGGATGACTGAGATGGAATAACATAAATATGCATAAATGGTGAGTCAACTTCTCAATAAACCCATGTGGAACTTTACAAGCATGGGTGAGGAACAACGTAGGGATAGTTGTACTGCTGTATAACAATTTTCAAAGATATGTTTATTTAGTGTGGGTTAGTTTATTGACAGGTTCCCTTTAAATGGTCACTTTGCAGAAGTTTAATAAACCACACTGTTGTCAGTGGAGATTCTTGGTCTATTTTCATTGGTGGTTTCCATTATTTAACTACATTGCTACTAAAATGGAGCAAAATTAATCCCCACTAAAGATTTGGACATGTTTGTAAATAAAAGTTTTCCCAAATAAAAATAAAATAATGTAACTTTTCCAATAATGGTTAGGAAAATGGTAACTTTTATATTTCTACAGTAAACCACATTTGAAGTTGCTTGGTGAGCAAATCATCTTGTCCTAGACTTTTATATTGCTTTGCTTAACCTTGGCCTGAAATCTACAATTTCTCCTTATAAAATCTTATCCTTTCACTGAAGACTGCATTAACAACATGTTTTCAACTAAAACACTGACATAAAGTAATTGCACATGCACAAGTAATCAAAGACAGCCTCCGATGAGTGGATTTCACATGCAAGGCTTAGTATTCTCTGGTTTCAAGTCTGAAAACCTCGGAATCATTTTAATTTAACTGCCATTATATGTCACAAACTAAATGAATTCAAAACATTGCAATGTCATTAACAGTTCAGTAAATTTTCACCCAACAAACAACATTTTAACCTAATCTTAATGTTTAAAACATCTAGAATAACATCAAATTATGTCACATTTTGTATAGCCTGTACCCCTTTCTACTAATAGAAGCAATGGGGGACATTTATCATTGCAAATTTGTTCTATGTTGTTTAATTTTTGTGCAAAATTTGAGGAATTTGTGTCAAATGTGTTTTTTTTGCTTATTATCGCAAAGGTGTTTTAACGTAATTCTTGCAAATGTATCATTGTTTGTGGGTGTGCAACTCCATGAAACGTTGGATTTGCTATTGTGATTTTTCTTTTGGTGCAAAAAAAACCCCAGGTGTATGATTTCAAGCATGTATATGATCTCACTGCCTATCTGTTTCTTAAATATAGTAATAAATACAGAGTCTCTATTAATCAATACACGTGAACCCCTTAATTTCAAGGATGATCTATTTAGATTTGATCTTCACATTTACCATACTTATACTATATAATTGTTGGCCTGCCTATGCAAACAAATATTTTGCATAAAAAATGTTTACCATTTGTTTTGATGACATTTTGCATATTTTTAATTAAGAGTCATTTTAAATATATAAAGTTAAAATCATTTCCTTGTGTTTTGTGGGGGGGGGGGGTTGTTTAAAGGTGCATGTATAAACTTATACATATAAACTTATACATGTATAAACTAAAACATAATAAACAAGTACTCATAATTACCTCTAATCATCATATTATCTAACTAGTTTTCTCCTACCAATAGTACTTAGGACCAGTTCAATTTCTGTGATTTCTGCAACTTTTTGCATCAGTTATTTATATATATATATATATATATATATATATATATATATATATATATATAATTTAAATCAGTGTATAGTGATACTGGTTTAAGCTTTCTTCCCAATGCATCATGGTCATTAGGCTTTCCAAACTCTTGCTGGATGTGAGGGTGTACCATACAAGGTGCCAGGAGGCCAATGTTTTCATTATCCCATCCTGTATATTCCCCACATTCTCCAGTAAGCAGCAATGGCTGTATGTCTCCATACCCACCTGCAGAGGGGGGCCTTTGATGGCAAAGTCTCCATATGGAGTTTTTTACTTCCATGAGCTGACTCTGGCCTCTAACTAAGCAAACCCAGTTTTCTACTACACCAGTGCCGGTTTTAGACAATGGGCCCCAAAAATACCGTACACAGTCAGTAAGAGGCTCCCTTTAGTATGGGTAAAATAGTCTGTATTGGAGAATTGACAGGAGTTTGGATGGGTCATGGTGGCTCTATGTAAATAAAGAATTATTAATTATTATTATGATTGAAGAAAAATATGAAAATGAAGAGATTTCTAGAGCAGAATATAAAGTAGATATATATACAGTAGAAGATATGAGAGATAAATTAGTAGAAGTGAGATAGAAGATTGATTGAAATAGAGAAAAAGCGAGATGTATAAATGGTCGATTATAGGAGAGAAAACTAGACAGATAGATGCTAAACATATAGACAAGAGATGATTATATAGCATTTTCCACCCGGTATTCACCAAGGGGCATTTCTGTTATTTTTTCATGTTATTGCCCAGAGCAAATTTTACAGTTTTGACGTTTACAAATAAAACTGAAATTACAGCAAAAAGAATTAAAGTAAACCGCAAACAAATATTTTTTGAAAGCAGACACTTGCCGCATTTTCAAAATTGCATTAAAGAGTTTATGACATAGGCGCCTTCATGCATTTTGATTCAAACTGAGACATTTATAAAAAATACTTAAAATTTTACTTTGATAGCAAAACATGTTTCCAAACAGAAAATATTTACTTCACATCTCCTAAATGTAATAGATGGACATGTGTAAGATGTCAAAAATGCCTCATTTGATATATTGACTATAATAATCATTATAAATCACAAAACTGAAAAACTATATCTGCTTTATGCTAGAAATTTTAAGACAGTCACAACCTGCAAAACTATACAATAAACAGATTAAAAAGTAAAGGCGTCCCTAAACCCTCTGTATCTTTGAAAGCAGACAACCAGGCAATGCATTTGCATTGACAAACCAAAATTGTTTCAAACAAATTATTAACAAAAATTGCATTGAAATGTACATTTTTACAAGTGATTCACACAATAGGGACTTATAAAGTATAACACAAAGTGAGCAGATTTATATATACCACAATACATAACATCAAGAATTTACACTCCCAAAAATGCTAAACAAAAACCATGACACATTTGTTTGCTATGTTGTTAAAAATATAAACCACACAAATAAAAGCTCCTATTCTGTCAAATAATTTTTTTTTTCCCAGAAATCACCATGTAAACAAGAATAACTTTTTTAATTTTATACACACTACACCTTCATCAACTTTGCAGCAAACAGTAATAATTTAGAAATTGCATGAACATTCTAATTTACTCTAAAATATGTACAAATCTAGAATACTAATAAACCATCCTTTCCTAAAACAGAAGATGTGAGAAGATCATACATACCCCACATGTGGATATTCACCAAATAACAGCAAAGGAAAACCTTAAATCCACAGGGGACACCAAACAATTTTTGCAGAAAATTGTACTGAGCTTCACAAAACATCTATCATGTATTCTCCCTTATACAATGTCACGTTAGATGTGCGCCTTTGTATTAGCCGCACATTACAGAACCCTTGAACCCCTAGGACGCAGCTGTTTGCCGGTAACGGCTCGCAACTGTTTTTTTGAAATTTGACCGCGCTCTGTATATGGTTATTTATACTTTTGAACACGTGTTACTTATCAAAGCGATTTATGATATTGGTTTTTTCCCCACATGTTGTAATTCATTTTAGTGGTAAATTTTGGCTGATTACGTTTTGTGCTTTATTTAAACAAAAAAAAAAAAAAATGATGATTTTTAGAAAAATTTTGCCATTTTCAGAATTTCAAACCACCCGCAGTTTCGGCCGATAGATTTATCAACAACCTAAGAACTTGCAGATACATTCCCATTTGTCACTTTACATTTATCATATTTTTGACATGTTTTGGAATTTATTTTGAGTCACGCGGCCTCACCAAAATCGACTATAGCGATTTCCGTATTTTCGGAATTGACTATTTTGGGGATGTGAATTATATACGTTGTTGAAATCAAAATTTTACAATTTTAGCAACACAACCGCGTATATAACCACCCATTTTCAAATCTGCACCCCTCAAACTATCAGAACAGCATTACAAGATTGTTACCCCTTGAGATCTCATAGTAATTGAATCAATGGCGTGAAATTTAGAATGTCAAATATTTTGTCGGAGATATCGTTCATCTAGCCCTACAATTTACACATTTCCAACAGATAAAAGAGAAAACTCACCATAAAATTTGTTCTACTACTAACTTTCTCCTGAGGCAGCGACCCCCCACTGTGCGACAGTCTTGTGTGTATGGGGCCAAGCAAGGCGGCAGAAGGGAAGGAGCGCGCCCTGCGCTGCCGTCTATTTTAGAGCTTTTTGTGGGTGCCCCTTTTGAAGCTATCCATTTTCGCTTTTCCGTTATTTGGGCCAGTGACAGCATTTTTTTTTGCGGGACCGAGATGCTTTTTCCAGTGTTAACCATTTTGGGGTTGGTATCACCTATTGGTTTGAAAATGTTGGACTTTTTTGAGTCATGAGTAGAAGCATCATATCTTACTGGATTTTTTACTTTTTTTTTTTTTTGTGTGTCACCGTATAGCCAATAATCCTGTTATCTTTATTCTATGGGTCGATCACGATTACGGGGATACCAGACATGAATATTTGTTCTATGTTTCACAAATTTGCCCAAAATAAAAACCCTAATTGTGGGGAAAGAATCTATATTTTTTGCATCTCCGTCACCAAGTGGCAATACATTGTTTACGTTTTTTTTTGGCTACAGAGCTGGTTGATGGCTTGTTTTTGCGAGACCCATGTTGTTCTTGCCACCTATCATTCTGGAGTACATATGTTTTGTTGATACACTTTTTTTGCATTTTTTAGTGGGATATAATATGTAAAATCATAATTTTTGGCGGTTGGTTTTAAAAACGTTTTTTTTTTAACGCGCGTCACATATGGGTTCATAGTTCTTATTTTATTATACGGATTGTTACGTACGCGTGTGATACTCATAGTGGGGTTTGGTTATGATTTAGACTTTTTTGAGTGTAAGTCTTATCTGTTTTTGGGTGCTTATGGGCATTTTAAGTGATTATGATAAAGAATTTTTATGAAAACATTTTTTTTCCTACTTTTTTCCATGATCACCATGGATATGAACAGCAATCATTGATTGCTTGTTCTTGATATCTCTGCCATAATCTAGTTATTGCAGGGTGGTCTTACAGTCCGCCTATGCAATGCATAGGCTGACACTTTGCCTTTAAGATACGTCACACGATGTCCTCTTAAGGTAAACCCTCCAGGCTTCTCTGGGGTCCCGATCGGTACCCCGAGGTGCCAAAACGAATCGGCCCCCCGAAACGGTGCGGGGGGGCCGACGTTGTGATGTAAAGACCCCCCAGAAGGCATGGTTAAATGCCGCGTGTCGCGTTGACCGCGGCAGTTAAGGGTTAAACGACCCCGATCGGAGCCCACTCCGACCGCGGTGTTAGCCGGGGATGTTCAACGGTAGATTACCGTTGAAATCCCGGGCTAACGAGCCGTTGGGCTGCCTCATAATAAGGCTGTGAACCGGCATCGTCCTCTGCGAGTAGCTTACTCGCTGAGCGCTATACGCGGGACTCAGCGCAGTACAGCTACGGCGCAGCGAGCGTCTAAGGGGGTAAGGGAACCTACCACAACGAATTACCTATAAAGGTAGATCGGTGGTAGGTGGATGTGATGGGACGTGATAATAGCCCTTTTAGAGCTATCTCACGTCCCCCGCTAGCCGTAGCAATAATTATTGCCCTAATAGTAAATTTAATAACGGCTACTGGGCGTGGAGTACTCTGCTTCTCGGACGAGGGCGCGCAAGCTGCCAGAGCTGCGCGCCGAGATCTCAGGGTAGCCGGGAAACCGCTACTGGGAGTGGCGGGAGTAAGCCGCGCCGTGAGTCTCGTGTCCGGCTACGCCACTCCCCACTACCACTTAATTAAATTTACATATTAGGGCAATAAAGTTTATGTTCGCTAGCGGGGACTGAGGATACTCTAAAAGGGTCGATCTCCGTCCATACATCCACTAACCACCCGATCTCCCTTTTATAGTTAATTCGTGGTGGAGTGTGCTCCTTTAATGCTCATAGATTTGTGTAGAACGTCTTATCATAGGTTTAATAATGGATGGTGTGGCAAAAAAACACTTTATTTAGAACATGTGTGGGTGTTTGATGTTAAATATAACTTTATGGACACGTTCTGGTTGTGGTGTTATGCTAGCAACGTAGGTGAAGAGGATTGAATTTCATCATATCACTCACTTTTCGCGAAAAAAAAACTATCACGAATAAAAAGGCAATAAGAGAGCAAGCGTGTTTTCTTTGATAGTTCTGGACAGCAGAGGGTTGTGCTGACATTAGTTGATATTATTTCTTATCAAAATGTAGTAACATACAAAAAAATTGTTCCATTATCTGTGAGGTGCTGCAGCTCCTGTGTGCAGGAATTCTCCTGTAGCTGCCCACTGAAGAATCTGGAGGGGGGGGGGTTCAATACAGAGGGCTATATCTCTTGCTCTGTACCCCTAAAATCTCCCATCCTTTTTTCTATGAAAAGGTGTCATACAAAAATAGGAGATATTAACTGTTAAAATGCATTGGGAGGGATTTTATATCTAAATCGCTCCTGAAATTCTAATTTCAAACCTGGCATATCTTGGGATCCATGACATTAAACAATGATTATTTGAAAGAAATTCCTCTTTCAGGCTGGCAAATGCCCACTTTTCTATCCTAACTCCAGTCCCATGATCTATCACTGTGATGATGAAATACCTCAATCACATCAAACACTGGTGTTCTTGGAATATGATACCTGTTTGGTTTTTAATAGCAAACCCTTCCCTCCTTTTTTATATGTAATTATTCTATTTGAGGGTCCAAGGAATAGTAATCCGTAGTCAGTACTACCACTTGGTTTGTATTCCTTTGTTGGGTAAATTGCTATGTTATGTAGGGCTATGCACACACATGCCTTTGTTTTTGTTTTTCAGCTGTTCCTTCCATGCTAAAATTTCCATTTAAAATATGCAAATTGGGCTAAAGTGATTTGGTAGTTCTTGAAAGAGCTACTCATAGCTTCAGCTCCACAGCAATAGCAATGCCTCCATCTATACTTGCACTGCCCAGTGCCTTTCCTAGGAAGATATGAAGAGTGAATTTTCTTTGTCACTTGGAAGGACATATCTGTGTAAGCACATTCATCCTTATTGTCTACGACTTTGGCAAGCTTATCTTCCAGCAATGGCTGGATGAACTTCTCACTATAACTATTAAGAAAAAACTGATTGTTTAAAGACAAAAAAGGTACACATGCTATGGTGCAACAAGGTATGGTGCATTACAGAATTTGAATGTGTAACAGCTGAACTGGGCTCTAGTGACCGACTGACCTGATATCTGTAACACCCTTCACTCTATACTCCTAGTTAACTCAGTGGACCTGTGATTGCTTTCTCATTCCCCCGTAGCATGGCCTAGCCTTCCTATAACTGTCAAGCCTCGTTCTCAACTGCTCTGTTTGTGCATTTACTAACCTTCTGGTATCAGATCTCTGACCTCTTACTTCTCTATTGGATTGTGCTTTTGTCATTGCTGTCACTGTTTATTGTGTTTTTTGTTTGTTTGTTGTGTTCTGTGTGTATGCAAAGAAATAAGGATGGTTTGTCTTCTTTGTCTACCTATAGGAAGGGACAGCTTGGAATTGGGTGTAGTATCACAGCCCACTGTCTGTGTCATCTGTCTGTTCCCAGGGCCTGTCTTAAGCTACTTTCACACGACCGTTGGGGGACGTTTATGTGGCTGCAAGCCTGCGGCCGTATATATGTCCCACATAGGCTGGCAATGGGCACACAAAGTGGTACGGAGCAATATGGTGCAGCACATGTGCGGCACCTTACTGTTCCGTAGGTTGGGAAAAGATAGGACACGTCCGAACTCTCGGCGCCGTGCGCCATGCCTCTCTGTGGAGGGGGGCAGGAGCAAGCAGCACTCACCCCCTCCTCCTCCTCTCCCATGCATCGACATGTGCCCACCGTGCTATGACACAGGGGGCACAAGTTCATCTAAATGTAGCCTTACAGGTATGAGGTTGATGTATCTTTATACTGAACATACTGATATCCTTTATTTCCTTGCAAACTGTTTCAAGATTCTGAAATCTACATCTCTGCTTGCAATAAATAAAGCAAACATATGCGATAAAATAGTGTGAATATGTAACCTAAAAACCCAAAAGATGTAACAAATGTGATAAAATGGTAAAAATCTAGGAATTAAATTTGTTTAAAAAGTGTGCCCTTAAATGTGCTTTTCTTTTGGATAGATGCACAATATGCTTCCTTTTGTTTCATGTGCTTGCTTTAAATTGAATGTTATTGGGGCATGGATGCGTGCATAATACGACACATAAAAAGACTAGTCTTTAGTAAGGTGTTAATTTATGCTGGATCAAGAATGTTTTCCTTTTTTTTTTCTTTTGAATGAAATTCATGTAGCATGCACTACTGCATCGGAACTAGCACTTTTCTCATGTGAGAACATAATTGAGATATTCTGATCAGATCAATGTTGTTTTATCATAAATGTAAAGTATGTTCATGTTAAAGGAACTAAATAATACTTAATTTAAACATATATTGTTGCCAATTTATAATGATTTTTCTATTTGTCAAAGAATTACATTAAATCACACCTTAACACAGTAACATTTTTTCTGGTAAACTATAGGAATGATTTATTATTCCTCCAGTTGTTTTAGGCATAAAAAGGCACAATTTGAAACCTGTGAAAATTGCAACTTTTGACCTATCCACACCTCTAAAAATATGCTTGCGACAGGGGGAGAGGGGGGGATGTGGGCGAACAAGGCTGGCCAGGGGAGAGACTCCTTGGTAGGCCTTATTTATTATATCCCATGCCAGAAATCTGTAACAGGTCAAAGCATCATCCCCAGTGTCTTAATACATCTTCCCTAATGCCTTCCCATAATAGCATTATATGAGTCAACCCAAGTAAGGACATTCAATACGCTTTTTTAATTCAAGATTAACAGATATCATTTCCACTTTGGTATTTCTTGCAGATACATATTGATATTTCACTCATCCTTCTAGTGACATAACTTTAACCCCTTACCGACCTGTGATGTAATATGTCACATGCCGGGTGTGGGTGCATGGAGAGGGCTCACGGGCTGAGTGAGCTGGGTCTTTCAAAGACCTGAGGCTGTCTCGTTTTAACCCTTTCATTACAATCTTTGATCAGTATATAACAGGCAACCTAGGGAAAAGTACCCTAGGGCGGTCTGAAAAATTGTAAAAATAAGAATTAAAATTATAATTATAAAAAGAAATTCAAATCACCCCCCTTTCCCTAGAAATGATATAAATATAAATAAACAGTAAAAATCATAAACGCATGCCATGCCGTGTCTGAAAATGCCCCATATATCGAAATATAATAACATTTTTTTCACTGAGTTTGACCCTCTAATGGAGAAAAGCAGCAAAAGTTGAAAATTGCACTTTTTAGCCATTTTTAAAAATATTAAAAATTCTACAAAAAGTGATCAAAAGGTCATACAGTCCTAAAAATGTTAGCATCAAAAACGGCATCAAAAGTCGCAAAAAACAACACCACCTACAGCTCCGTACACCAAAGTATAAAAAAAGTTATTAGCGCCAGAAGATGGAAAAATAAAATATTTTTTTATGCAGGAGGTTTAATTTTTTGTAAATGTATGAAAACATTATAAAACCTATACAAATACTAAAGTTGATATGTCCTTTGGGGCGTACAGTGAAACCCATAAAATACAAGTCCACAAGAAAAAAATCTCAAATGCGTTTCACTGCATTTGGAATTTTTTTCTCCAATTCCCAGTACATGGCAAGGAATATTTAATACTACCAGTTTAAAGTGCAATTTGTTACGCAGAAAACAAGCCATCACACAGCTCTGTACATGGAAAAATAAAAAGTGACAGATTTTTGAAGGTGGGGAGTGAAAAATGAAAAAGGGCTGCAGCGGGAAGGGGTTAACAGAGAAAAAAATGAACAGTATAGAGACCCAAACAGCAAAGTTCTTGTTTTGCACCGAGTTTTACAGGTCAGAGTCCCGGAACCCGACCCTGGTCTTGGTTCAGGTCTGTGTTTGCCCCACCATAAACACCCTTGATCATCAGTGCTGGCACCAATCAATTTCTGATTGGCGGGACTTCTTCTGATTAGCTCATATTCAGCAGTATTTAGCCAAACTTCAATTTAAAACCCCTGTTTGGGGTAACCGAACCTAGACCTCCATCAGTAACATATGCTATAGGTGCTGGCAATGTTTAAATGCTGCTGTGACAAACGCCAGGGGCATTTTAATGGCTGTGGCCATGCATGTGTCCTCACTAACAAGGCACTGCCATTTTGGTGAGGATTATCGCTCCCCAATGAAGTCATGGAGATTGATGATCCTTCCTTCCCAAAATAGCAGCCCGAAGCACTGCCAGCGTGCTAAATGCAGCTCGTGACTTTCCAGTGGCATTTAAACAGTTAAACAGTTATAGCCCCGGTACCTCTGAGGATGCCACTCCACATGGCGAAACATGGCGGGGGGGCTACTGTGTGAATGTTTTTAGAGTCAACAGTTTGAATATGGCAGAATAATGAGGAAACTAGTTGTGTGATTGTGTGTTCTTATTGAATGCTCAGATAGTAGGGAAAACGCAAAGGAATCCTCCCTTCCCCTATCCCCCTCCTCCCCTTAGAACGCTGAGTCTTTAAGCTAGAGAATATGTGCGCTCAAGATGACTATGTGCAGTGCGAATATTAAGGGTGTTGAGGTGATACAAGACGGGGTCCTCTGACTTCTAGAGCAGCAATTCAAGTCTGTGGTTACCTCAACCAATACATGTGTTAACCACTACTTATGAGCACGATCATCAACAAAACCTAAACAAACATTACTGTGGGACATAGTTGCAGAATTATATGCCCCCGAGTATATTGCTTGTCATAATAACCTTTTCAAACTGTCTGAGAAATTTTAAACATTTGTTAATTTTGGTTGGCTCACCTTCTAATTATAATAAATAAAAGTTAAGTTTTAGTGGCAAATGGGTATAGATGTCCGAATGGACAATTTTTTGTATGATGCTGTCTAGCATTTAAACAGTTAACGCCAACAAGTTTTTCGTTAAAAGAAGTACCCAAATTCTTAGCGGTCCACTCATCACTACTGGAGAAGATAAGCTAAGTTCTTTCTACCAGAAGGCTGTGGGAACAATTTATCAGCAGGCTCCCACCAAGCAGAAATTGATGACTTGTCCAATAGATGGGTCATCACATTTACTGGAAAAACCCTTTACTATGTACATGGTAAAGCTGTAAGGTTTTAAATTTACATTTTTAAGTTAAAATGTTTAAACAGAATGACTGTTTGTGGGATTTCTACTTTCTTTGTATTTTACTGGACCCATTTGCAGTACATATAATATATTACATAAATTTCATGAATTTATTCTAGGGAGGGCATTGAAAAAACAGAGCAATTGTACAAAATGTTTATTATTTGAGAAATATATTATTGTGCAATAAAAATAGAAAAACATTTTTATTTTCCAACCACAAAGGCATGTGTGGTCAATTTATCTTTTGTTGATAAACTGCAATTTACACTTTTTTGATGATCGCTAAATGAATTAAGTAATTTCTTTCATTTTATGGGTCACTGCTGAAGCAGCATTGTATAGTCTCTTATAATTTTATTTGTTTTACATTAGCAATGAGTTTTCAGAAGACACATTTTGAAATACAGCAAGATACGCTATGGCCTTTTTAATGACGTCATTAAAGGGGTATTCTCATCTGGGCATTCACATTCAATTAAATTAATCTGCCATATACATACATTTCTTCAATTAGACATTATTTAAAAAAAATGTTCCTATGTGAAGATAATTTCTCATAAATGTAGTCATATGGTCCCTTAGAAACACAAATGTGTCCTTGGATACGACCACCTCTGCTGAAGGGATTGCACAAAGAAACAAAAGGTTTTTGTATATGAAATGTCTGGGAGTTACTGAAATGTCCCACAGATGTCCTGTGGTAATGATTGCTGAAGCCGGGTGGTCAGGCAGAGCTCAATAGCGCATGTCTGGCCACTGCTGCCAAAATGTGAGCTGGTCGTATCCGTGGAAGCTATCTTGTTTCCCAGGGACAACATGGCTACATTTATGAGTAATTATCTTCACACAAGACATTTTTTTAAAAACATCCAGTTAAAGAAATGCTTACATATGGCAAATGAATTAAATAAAATGTGAATACCTAGATGGTATTAATGATAATAATCCATAGACCCAAAGGCCTTTCAATTTCTAACTTGAAAAAAAAGGTGAAAAAGAATTTATTTAACAAATACTAAACAAATATTTTTCACAAAACCCCTAAAATCATGTGCTTTAGCACCTTCTCACTGTTATAGATGATGACTAATGCTAGCCCCACATATAAAGTAATTTGTCCAAGTTCTGACAAGGAATAAAAAAATGTTAAATTTAAAGACATTAGGAAGGCTCCATGTAGGAGTCTTTTCACACTCTTTGGTGGGGCTTTGGCCTTTTAATAAATCTGTCTGCAGTGTTCTTCTGCAGAGCTGGCATTTTGTGACTTTTTTGTTAAAAATCTGCATAAAAGTTGCAAAAACAGTATCATTTACTTTACAGAAGCCTTTACAGGCGACAAGAAAAGCCTAATTCAACCTTATGATGTAAATAATTCAGGAAAAACTCTTTGGCACCAAAATGTTTAAGAAAAGCCAAAGATAATGTCATACAAAGAGTCACTTTTCGGTACCCTACACCAACAAAAGGTCTTGTGTGTATCAAGTGGTCAGTGATTACAGACATTTTTTTTTGTAGCGTTTGTAGCAATTTTCTGCGAAACATTTTTCTGTCACTATCAGGCCTCTTTTTTATAGTTATGACTACAGCCTGAATCTAAGTTGTAGAAGGTGTGCAGCAGTAGACAGCACTGGTGGTCTCTTTATACAGACAGAGGCCTGGTAGTGACAAGGGACAATAGAAAGGAAGTGCCTGAAGAGGTTTAAAATCTTTAAATGTGGGCACCACCTTTAAGAAAAGATGATGGGGCACATTTACTTAGAACAGTGCAAACTGCACTATATGCAGTTTGCCAGTGTAGAGTGCAGGAGGCACCAGATTCATGATTTCTGGCACACATTCTGCATGAATCTGGCACCATCTGTGCTGCTCCTACAGAGTGCACCACTTTTTTTGGGGGCACCTTTAACATGGGCCATGCAACACAATTCTGTCGGACTTTCCATGTTAAATGTGGTGCACAGTCCGACTGAGCACCGTAATGCCCCATTCATTGCAAAAATTTGTATTGAATTAATAATAGTGCAGCGTGCGCCACAATTGTGTCACGTGTGCAAAAATGTGTTTCAGATAGTTCTTAAATACCTGCGCAAGCAGTTTGCACCTAAAAGAATGTGCAGAGTTTGACAGAAAACTGGCGCACGGCCGTTAAAAAATGTGCCCCATTAAGATTTGAAAATAAAACTTGTAAAAAATATCAAACATAAGACTAATCCACAGTCTCAATGTAGATTGTTTATCATACTACAGCACTCGTGCGCAGCTGTATGATAGCAGTTCTGGCGATTTGGATACATCAAGAGACTCCGGCCTCCTGATATATTTGGTGTGTCCTGTGCAGCATTTATCTCTACGACAGGCCTTGTCAGCCCCTCCCCCTATGCCCCCCTCCAGCCGACCGCACCCTCCCTTCACATCCCTCCACGCCCCCTGCCGTGAAGGAGGCGGATAGGGCAGAATAATTGCAAGTGGTAGCTGATGTGGCGCAGAAACCCGATAAGTATTCCTCAATATCCCGATTGCTAACTAAATGGCGTATTTTATTAATAAGTGAAAACAACCGGTACTTAATGGCTTCAGTTTGACATTAAAATGACATGTTCTGTTGATCAATATGTAGCAAACCTGAAAATTGCTACATTTTGTCACACAAAAAAGTTGGTGTTGAATATTTTTTATAGTGACCTTGAGCACAAAAACACTGCCACAATAAACGTAAATAAAACTCTCGATTATGTACGTTCTACATCTTCTTTTTACTATATTTTCATACTTTTACTTAAGACTTTTATATTTCTGTTCAGAAAACTTTGTATGTCCCTGGAAGCAATTATGTAAATTATAACGTTGCATCCATATTTCCTGCTTGTGAAGGATTTATCTGTATCCTTGCAATATAATTAGCATATTGAAGAGTCATTGTGGGATCACTGTATGCTATCTGTGAATCATATATACCGTACATTTTCCATACTATGGAGGGAAATGCTTTTAATCTAAATATCTTTTATTATATCATGTAAGTTTCAATTACACCAAAGAAAGAGCAATGCTATAACAGGCATGTTTGGTAAATTATAAGATAAAAGTGACCTCTACTTATGTAGCAAATTGTTCTAACAGTTGTTTTCTCCTGATAAGATAAGAAAAGGAAATAGGACTCCACAAAGCATTGTATTTCTTACTATTGAGAAGTACATTAAAGGAGGCAAAAACAGTGAGGGAGATTTATTAATCTGTCCACAACTGAATTATGTCGTAGTTTGCACTAAAAAACTGTCTGCACCACATTTATAAAGGATTTTAGACACTTTTCTTGCTCTCCTACGACTAGCTTGACAAAAGGGGTGTGGCCTCACACCAAAAAGGTCCGTACCCCAGAAATACTGCTGACCTGACAGAATTGTGACCTAACTTTCTGGAGTAAAGTAAGCCAGCTAATAGGAGATGCAGAGTATGACTAGATAATCTTATACTAGGTCCTAAGGTTAGACAGTGCACAGTTAGACTAGACTTATTCTGCACCAGAGTCATATAAGTGTCTGTTGCTGGGTGATAAATCTGTCCTACCGGTAGTATAACTTTATCTAGTTGTACTCTGCATCTCCTATTAGCTATATATAAATATTTGTGGGGAATCAGGAACCAGGGATACATGCAGTCCAAATCAAGTTTTATCACACAAAACACAAATTCCCCTGTGGCTAAGGCACATGCAAAATAAACCCTGCCCATCTGGGCAGTGCCTCATATAGTAACAGAACCTATCCATTCATGTGTGCCAGGCACACGCTCTTGGCCACCAGTATATCAGGAAACACTAAGTTATCTTTCCTGTATGAACACAGCTCTTCAGGTGCTGCCTCACCTACGGCTTCTGGCCTGCAATCTAAATCAGGCTCTAACAAGGTCTGTGACCCGCACCTGTGGGCTATACAGAAACCCAGGATTGAAGCCCGGATGTCCCACTACCAGCCTACCCCTACTCTATAATAAGCAGGGCCAGTACGGACATTACAAAAGTGTCTATGCTAGCTAGGCCAACATAGACCAAACAGACTACTTAACCCACATATGAAAATTCACCAGCCACACCCCCTTCACACCTCGCCACACCTCCCTGGCATGAAGGTGATGAATTAGGAAAAATAATCACAAGGGCTAGCTTTAAAATAGCATTTGAGATTATTACAGGGATTCTATACCACTGATGTGGCACAGATCCCCTGATAAATATCCCTCAGTGTCTCTAAGGAGTACAATGCAGTAGTCACATTTTATTGTTATCATAGACACGGATTTACATTTTTTGTAAATATACAGGCAGTCCCCAGGTTACATACAAATTAGGTTCTATAGGTTTGTTCTTAAGTTGAATTTGTATGTAAGTCGGAACTGTATACTTCACAATTGTAGCCCCAGACAAAAATTTTTTTGGTCACTATGACAATTGGATTTTAAAAATGTTGGATTGTCATAAGAACCAGGATTAACAATAAAGCTTAATTACAGACTCCTGTGATATCTGTTACAGCTGATCATTGTAACCTAAGGCTAAAGTACAGTAAGTTAACAACATCCAGAGATCCGTTTGTAACTAGGGGTTGTATGTAAGTTGGGTCCCCTAGGGGACCGTCTGTACTTATTTTTCATAGTTTTAAATACACAATATAAAGTAATTGAAGCAGCCTTAAATGGTCCTATCTGTAACAATGTACAGATCTTGAAACATGATAAATGATCAATTATTTCAAAGGCATTACCATTTGGCACAAATCTTCAGTTCAATCTCTTTAAAATATTTACATAATAGAAGAAAGCAAATTCAAGAACAAAAATAGGTTAAATTAGTGTTCCATCAAATTCACGTAAACAGGAAAACTCTCTGATGGCAAAGCAAAGATCAATTAATCCTGCATCTTGGCATCTGGAGCCCACAACTGCCAAGCCTCCCTCTGTAGTCAGTTCTTTCTGAATGCCAGACAACAGAGGATGATGTGCCGAAGCATGTTCTGCACCACCAGCATTGGGAGCCTTCCAAGCTAAATGAATATTACAATTGCACACATGTGCTAATATGCTATGAATCTCCATCATTAAAAAAAACTCTCCAAATAAAAATACATTATTTTCAAAGTAATTAGGATTTAATATGGTGACATATTAATTGTAAAACTAAAAGAAATATCTTGTGTTATATGTTTTAAAATCGTTTACACCTTACTTGTTTTTAATCCAGTTTTGTATAATGATGAGTTTTGTGATCAGTCAACTGTGGCCTTTATTTCCCATGAGGTCTGATGTGAAATGTGATAACCCATGGAGTCAAGATCACTGCAGAATGAAAAATTACTGGCAACAAATCATAATATCATGGAACACTAAATGACAAATTCAGCAGGTTTGTTTCTACCTCTCAATGGAAGGAACACTACAGGTTGTAATAAATACTGCAGCACAAAATCAATTCTTTTTTAGAAGGAGGTTTTATGAAACTGTTGTTAATAGAATATAGGAATCATCCCAACTATTTCCAAAATATGCCTCTTATAACCCCTTAAATAATGCAAAAACAGAAAACAAAAGTAATATTTATAGTTTTGCCAATGGCAAAACATTTTATAAATTAATAGTACAAGTTGTCATTATTAATGTATGCAAATCTCCGTCTATCACACTGGTTTCTCCATTCTTGTTTTAAGAGTTAATTCTAACATGGAAAGGGGGGAGATAGGAGGCAGCAGGAGGCTGCTGGGCGGCAAGGAAGTGATAGACACACTGCGGTAGATCTGGTAAGCCTAGATAGTTAATGCTACCACTGCCTAGTTTGACATAATGGGGCAAATTTATCAAGTTGTCTAAAAGTCAGAATATTTCTACTTGCCCATGGCAACCAATCACAGCTCAGCTTTCATTTTACCAGTGCTCATGAATACTTAAAGGGGAGCTGTGATTGGTTGCCATGGGCAACTAGAAATATTCTGACTTTCAGACACTTGATAAATCTGCCCCAATAAATCATTCTCTAGCACCAGTCTTACCTATCATGGAAGTATGTATGTGAGACTGACATTGTGTCTCCTCTCTTGGAAAGGATTCAATTATTAATGAGAAAATAAGTGAATAGAGGAAGAAAGTAGCCTGACAAATGCAAAAAGAAGAATACCGTATATAATAATAATAAAAAAAAGAAGATTCTTTATTTATTTAGTGCTTTGAAATTCTGCAAAACTTTACAAATCATAGGGGACATATACAAGTATAATATTATATTACAGAGTACAAACGGTCATATGGAACAATAGGAGTAAGGGCCTTGCTCACTAGAGCTTACAGGCTATGAGGATGAAGAGGTGACACAAGAGGTTGTATAATGGTCCAGCCATTCTTTATAAGGGGACAATATAAAATATTTTAATCAATAAAAGTCTGCTATTTCAATCAGCCATCAGCCGCCATTTTATATACATATCCAAGATGAAAGTGACTGCAGAGAAGCCTGGAACTTGGTGCATATCTGGTGTTTGCCGGATAACCAACAGGAGGAGGACATAGGATACATAAGTAAAGGGAGAGTTGACATTTCATGCAGTTAGTGAGTGTGATAGGCTTGCCTAAAAAGATGGGTTTTAAGAGCATGTTTGGAAACTTTGGAGAGTGGGTATTAGTCTGAAAGTCCGGGGAAGGGCATTCCAGAGAATTGGTGCAGCTTGGGAGGAAGTCCTGGAGATGTGCATGAGAGGTTCGAATTTAGGCAGAGATTAAAGGGGTTATCCGGCTGTTAAAAATTACTGAGGGCCGGGCTGGGGTGGGCTAGTTAAACATAATAAACATGTACTTTCCTCCTCCGGCGCCATCGATATCCTGCGCCGTGGTCCGTTTTATCCGTGCCCCTGTTTGTTTACAGGGGCACAGAAGACGCACAAATGGAGCTTCCAGTCCAGGATGTGGCCGGATCCTCCGAACCGTCCCTATCTCTCAGCGTTGTAAGAGCTGGGAGACGGTGTTGTATGGGAGCTTCCCTGTGCGCCCCTGTATACAAACCGGTGCACAGATGAGACGGACCGCAGCGTGGGACATCAGCAGCGCCAGACGAGGTGAGTACATGTTTATTATTTTTTACTAGCCCACCCCAGCCCGGCCCTCATTATTTTTTAACACCCGGATAAACCCTTTAATCTGATATCACTGGCAGATTGAAAAGCACAGGTTGTAGGATAGACTGAAATGAGAGAGATAGGGAGGTTCAGCATTATGGATGAGCATTATTATTTTAAACTGAATTCGGAAGGGGAAAGTCAACCAGTGGCACAAACTAAAGGAATCCATGTAGCTTTTGGTCTGAAAGGCGAGCTTGGCTGCTGTATTAAGAAGAGATCAGAGAGGAGAGAGTTTAGTGAGTGGAAGACCGATTAGTAGGGAGTTACAGTAGTTTAATCGAGAGTGAATCAATGTTACAATGCTGCAATGGAAGCAGAGTCATCCTGCGGGATCCATGTTTCAGTTATGGCCAGCAGGTCAAAGGACTTAGAAAGAAAGAGGTCATGAACAGGTTGTAGTTTATTGCACACAGAGCGGGCATTCTATTGGGCACAATTACAAGGAGTTATGGATGGAGGAGAAGGAGAAGAGGGGATACACTTAATTTTTATAAGGTTAGCTGAGTTTCTGTGTGAAGTGTTAAAATAAGCAGAACGGCCTTGGGCTTCAGAGATTTTTAAGAAGTTATTTCTTGCTTCACAACAGAACATTGTGATAAGTAGTTGTGATAGTATGGTTACATGAAGTATAGAATGTGTGAATGGTTTACAAAGGTGAATGAAGAAGAGAGGAATTGATGTGGATAGTTGGTACTGGTGGAATAGAAGGGCAGTAGGCAAGTAAAACGACCATAGCAGCGAGAGAACAGAAAAAATTTTGACAAACATAATTTTTCTCTGCCCTCTTACATGTCACCTGCCCTGTCTAACTTCAATGTTATGCAAACAATCAAAGTATGCAAGTATCTAAGAATGCAAGCATCCTATAATAACAATTTATACCCAGGCCCTCATTTAGCTTGTAAAACAATTAATCTTCAATACTCTTCAAAGATTCTTCTATTCAATTGTACACTTTATTTGAAAAAAAATTTTTTTGATGGAAAGTTCCGCTATACATGTATAGCGCCCATTCAGGAACAATTCTTATCATAGACTGTTAATGTTATGCAGGGTCAGGGAATGGACTGGTGAAACAAACAAAGCATGGATCCTCCCTTCAATTCCAACTAAGGACGTGTTCACGTTCGAAAGTCATTGGAATTGAACGATGTGTACCTCTTAAAGAGGATGAAATAAATATTGATTTTTATTGATCCTATCTATCATCTGGACTAAATAGGTTGGATCGTTTGTTGATGTTAGAGCTAATATACAGCTGATACCCGCAGCTTCTGATACCGGCTCCAGAACCAGCCAAGTTAACCCTGACATACTATTAAGTCCAGTGTCGTGTAAGGGTTAATGGTAGACTTCCTTTAATAAATGTGGTGGAACATCCATTATAAATGCTTCAATATGACCCAGAATTAGTATATCATACAATACTATAAAAAAGCCGTTTGCATGCTGAGTATATTAGTTTGCAGCGTTTCAGGATAAACAATGTTATTTTTTATTGTGCTTTGACTGAATTACATGGGTAGTAGTAGTTCATTGTAACTAACCTCTAATCATTTTAGAAGGACCCAAACAGTTTTTCACTACTGTTACCTAGCACCATTATATTAAGCTAAATTACATTGTAAATAATAAATTACACTAAATGCAAGTGTAGCATATGTGAATCTCATAAACAACATTGTCAGCAAATTAGTGATATTATTGAAAGCAACTGTTGAGAAGTAAATAAATAACGTGTGAAAAACCATAAATAAGTACTTTTAACATATTATCTACTAAGAACATTAACCCCTTCAGGGTGCAGCCATTACAGATCTACAAGACGTGTCCCCTTTTGTATATTATTATACAATAAAGTGAAAGTTATTGACTAACTACAATTAAATGTGTTCTATGTGTATATAAAAGCACCAATTTGTTTTTTAAGCAGGTTTTGTATGGTTTTTAATCCCTTTCTAACTAAGTCATTTTAGGGCTTTAGTTTTTTTTAAATCTACCCTGTGTCATTATAAGAGCTAATACCTTTGTAGCGCTTTAACATATCAAGGGTATTTTTAGATGGTTTTCTTGTCACACATTGGGGGTTATTTATCTTTATTTTCATTCCTTTTTTTCTGTCATTTTTTGGCACATTGACATTTTTCCGCTTTTTTGGGGACATTTTGAAATGTCCACTGGACATTCATTTTTTGTCAGAAGGAGATATTTTTCTTCTATTCCAAATGTTATAAATGTCGCAAATGATATTTATCTTTTCAAAATGTCTAAAATGGCGCAAAAACTGTAAATGCAAACATACTTAAGAAAAACTTAGAAAATGGAAAGAAATGACTTGTGACATTTGTGCGAAATTTTTGCGACATTTGTAACAATTGTCTGAAAAAAGAAATCTGAAAAATAAACATTTAACACAAGTAAAAAGCAAGATTGATAAATTACCAAAGTAGCAGCTGAAAAAAAAACATATGAATACTAGCCCAAACAAATAGATATAAGATAAATGACCCCCATTGTACTTAAAATTAATAGAAAAATTTTAATGATATCTTTTGTATTTAAGATTGGAAATTTGGCAAACATTTCAAAAAATTACTTATTTTCAGAGTTCTAAATGTTTTGCTTTTCAGGCAGCACCCAAATAACTTTATAACTAACATTTCCCAAATATCTACTGAATATTGGCATGGATTTTTATTCATTCTATATCTTGTCTAGGTTGTTAGAAGGTTTAGAAATTTGGGTGCAATGTTTCACATTTTTATGAAAATCGCCAAAACTTGCTCAGCTTCAAGTGACTTTTAGCCGGCTAAATAACAGTAAAACCCTGCAAACCCGACAAATGTCTTTTTAGAAACTACACCCCTTAATGTATGAAAAATAAACTTCAACCCCTTACCGTACTAGTACTGCGCATGCCAGGTCCCGGTTCAGACGCTGCCATCTTGCCGAAGCCTCTTCTCGTTTTAACCCTAATTGCACATTGTAATGAATGAGGAGGAAAATCCCCATATACTGCCATACAGTGGTACCCTAGGTAGTCTGAAAAATAGTAAAAGTAAAAATAAAAAAAAGTTTAAAAAAATTATAATAAAAAAACTTAAAAATTCAAATCACCTGCCTTTCCGTAGAACTGATACAAATATTAATAAACAGTAAAAATCATAAACACATTAGATATCACCGCATCCAAAAATGCCCGATATATCAAAATATAATAACGGTTTTTCACTTGTAATGGAAAATAGCGCCCAACTTCAAAAATGGAACTTTTTTGCCATTATGAAAAATATAAAAAAATCAATAAAAAGTGATCAAAAGGTTGCACAGCCCTAAACATGATAGCAATGAAAACCCCATAAAAAGTTGCAAAAAATGACACCACCCACAGCTCTGTACACCGAAGAATGAAAAAGAATAAAATTTAAAATTAAAAAAAAATTAAAAAATATATTTTTGTACAAGAGGGTTTAATTTTTGTAAATGTATGAAAACATTATAAAACCTATACAAATTTGTTATCACTGTTATCACACCGACCCAAAGAATAATGTAGACATGTTATTTGTGGCACACAGTGAAAGCTGTAAAATCCAATCCCACTGCAAAATCCATTTTCACTGCATTTGGAATTTTTTTCCTGCTTCCCAGTACAAGGTATGGAATACTAAATACTGTCACTATGAAGTGCAATTTGTTACGCAGAAAATAAATTGTCACACAGCTCTTTACATGTAAAAATAAATAAGTTATAGATTTTTGAAGGTGGGTAGTGAAAAATAGAAATGAAAAAACAAAAAAGGCCAGGTTGTTATGGGGTTAAGATATATGTAAACCCTTTAGATGTCTCACATGGGTTAAAACAAAATGGAGTTGTAAGTTACAAACTGGAATTTTTTAGACAATACATTCATGATCTTTTTAGTCTCCACTCCTTCTTTTCTGTCAGTTTTATATGTTTATACACTTTTTTTCTTTTGTATCTTTTCAGCGTTATTGTTTTCTATAAATTCTATGCTTTGTACAATCACACTCGTAGCATGGTCAGCCCCATTCCTTTTGGTGTTGTTACAGCCAGAGGTAAGACCTACCAGCCCCCATTATCAATGGCCTCCTGACTGCCGCACTGCCGCAAACACCGGCAAGTTAACCTGAAAGGCACCATTATGGGAGAGCCAGTAGTCCTCCACTAACATTCTTGATAAACTAACACAATAAGGTTGGCAGTACAATACCACATCTAGTTTGCTAGCATACTACATATTTGAAGCCAACCTTAACTTAAACTTTCCGTTGACTTCAATGGTTTTTGGTGTGTGAGCAGCATGATGCATTGTGTTATCAGATTCAAGCTAAATGGGTTTTCCACTTTTATTAAATAATTGATATTGTTTGTGTAAAGAAAAGTTATACAATTTTCTAATATACTTTCTATATCAATTCCTCACTGTTTTCTAGATCTCTGCTTGCTTTGCTTCTATTTACTTCCAGTGGATAGAATTTGTCAATGTGATGTGATGGACATACAGGTGCATGAGCCGCTATTATCACACAGCTCCTATTACTCTTAGTGATAATAACTGCTTGTGCACCTGCATGTCTATCACATCACCATGGACAGGTTACATCCACTGGAAGTAAATAGAGAAGCTTTCTATAGAAGGACAGCAAGCAGAGATCTAGAAAACCATGAGTAATTCATACAGAATGTATATTGGAAAATTGTATAACTTTTCTTTACACAAATAATATCAATTTTTTTACCGAAAGTGGCCAACCCCTTTAAATATTGCTACATCTGTATGTTCATGTTTTGGATTAAATTTTGCAAATTGTCATGGACTATAAAATATCCATTGAATATTAACACATTTTTATGGAAGTCGGCATCCTGACCTCATTACTGTCTTAGTACCTAAAAAACTAGATAGACCGGTGTTAAGTAGAAGTTTTATCAAGCTTAAATATTGACCTAATTTGCACAGTGCTTTAAGCTGAGGTAGGCTAGTCATGGCCTAGTGTAATAACATGTTATAAATTGATAATCACCACCCAGGGAGCAGCTAATAGCACTTTAATAGAGTTTTATATTATTAATAGCAGACAAGAGGCGCCAAACATTAGGAGCAATAAAGGTAGAGTGTGGAAATTCTATTATGACAAATCCAGTATATTGTTTTCTAGTAATAGGGAAAATAAAAAATACTGATTATTAAGAAAGGTCAATCCTTGTGTCTTTCTTAATGTGAAGGTGGATGTTCCTTGGGAGTATTATCCACCAGCTATTAGAAATCACTCTGGATGCTACAAGTGACACACTGTTATACTTATGGGGTTTCAGGCTTTGTTGTTCTTTAGCTTTGAAAAGAAACTTTGGATATCAGAGAAATGTGTCTTAACACGTCCCAACAAAAGGAAGAAAAATCAAAGCCAATTGCCATTCAGTAATCATGCTATGTCTAATCTACAAAGATATAAATACACAACATTACCTTCTGTTTCTCGAAGGGGGGAAGAGCAAATGATATTTCACAAGAGACTACATAGAGAGCCTTCTGTTCCTAAATTAAATATGCATGTTCCTACTGAAGCCATATTGTGACTGTATAATGTTACAGATGTGCAAAAACTAAATGTCAAACTAGATTTTTTGCTAATACTCCGTTTCACAGATCAAATGATATCTAAATCAATAATGAAAAAAAGAATCTAAGGACAAAACAAAGTGTAAAATGTCAAGATAAAAATATAAAAAATAACAGTAAGAACAGAAAATCAAGAATGTTTAAAGGAAAATTTCGATAAATGATAAATGTTTTAAAGGTAACATAGTTTTGAATTGTGTTTAAATTAATTAAGAAACCGCACTTCAAGTCTTTTCTACCAATCTAAGTTTTTTAGTATTTTGTTTCCCGCTCACACTCTCTCATTCTCTCTGAAGAATCTAGAATTTCTATATCTTTAGATATCCTTAGGAAAGTAAAAGAAAGAAAATGTATTTATTTCTAAACTGCACCAGGGAGCATGGGCCAGATTATATAGTTTATTGCTAGGCAACACTACTAGGCAGAATTTTAGGTGACTAAAATATCTTCTAACTTGTGTTTGGTAAAAAAGAGCAGTGCAACAATAATCACTGGGGGGTGAAGACTTTTTGCTTTTTAAAAAAAAAAAGTGGCATGTCCCCGTGGCAGGTAAGAGAAACACAGTTCAGACTGCAGCATTGGGAAAGAACAATGTTGTGTTCTCTGCCCAGTGATTTTAAACAATGTTTTTCCTTGGCTATAGTATTTTATTATTAGGATTAGTATTTTTATTAGTATTTTGTTATCTGCTAATATATCTTACCAATTTATGCTCTGCACATCTCTGTTTATCTAACTGAAAGTGGAAGTAAGTGATGTTCTAGGCAGAGACAGATAGGCTGGGTTAGTAGGCGGAGACCTATGGATAGGCAAAGACAAAGTAATAAATCAAAAGGTATACACACGTGGACAAAATTGTTGATACCCCTTGTTTAGTGAAAGAAAAAAATAAATTGGTCATGGAAATAACTTGAATCTGACAAAAATAAAAATAAATTACTTTTCTATGAAAATGAACAAATGTAAGGCAGACATCGATTTTCAACCATGCTTCAACAGTTATGAAATAGGAAACAGTTGTGCCTCAAAAGGGCATGCTCATAACAGGAATTAAATATATATTTTTAGGCCCTTTGCTTAAATTAATCTAATGGGAGAAGAGATGTATGTACCCTTTTAATTGATATACATTAGTGTCAAAGTGATTGCACAATGTTAAGAGAGAATATATCAGTCAACAGGGCAGGCAAAACATCAGAGGGATCCTGAAGGATAACCCCTTAACGACCTGGCCCTTTTTTGTTTTTTCATTTCCATTTTTCACTTTCCACCTTCAAAAATCTATAACTTTTTATTTTTACACATAAAGAGCTCTGTGATGGCTTGTTTTCTGTGTAACCAATTGCACTTAATAGTGATGGTATTAATATTCCATGACGTGTACCGGGAAGCAGGAAAAACATTCCATATGCAGTGAAAATAGTGAAAATGCACATTTGCGTAGTTTTCTTGTGGGCTTGGATTTTATGACTTTCACTCTGCACCCCAAATGACATGTTTACTTTATTCTTTGGGTTGGTGTGATCACAGGGATAACACATTTTTTAGAATGTTTTCATACATTTACAAAAATTAAATCCTCCTGTACAAATTTTTTTTTTATTTTGCCATCTTCTTGCACTAATAACTTTTTCATACTTTTGAAAAAGTATGGAGGTGTGGGTGGTGTCTTTTTTTGCTACTTTTGATTACATTTTCAAAGATACCATTTTTAGGACTGTACAACATTTTTATCACTTTTTATAGAATTTTATATGTTTTTCAAAATGGCAAAAAAGTGCCATTTACAACTTTGGGTGCTATTTTCTGTTACGGGGGTTAAACACAGTGAAAAACCTTTATTATATTTTGATAAATCGGGCATTTTTCGATGCAGAGATACCTTTTTTATTATTTTTACTGCTTATTTATATAAGTTCAAGTGAAAAGGGGTTGATTTGAAATTTTATATTTTAGATTAGAAACTTTTTTTAAATTTTTATTTTTGCTATTTTTCAGACCCCCTAGGGTATTTTAATCCTTGGTTATCTGATAGATCCTACCATGTACTGCCATACTTCAGAAAGTTGGCAGCCATCGCCGAGATAACACCCGCGATTGGTGCTCGCACGATCGCGGGTGTTACCGGTAAGTCTTTGCTGCTTATTGCAGCAAAGACTTATCAGCTTGGAGAGGAATCAGCCTATTAGCCCTCTCCTTGCACCGCCACCCAACGGGTGCCATACTATTACGATGCACGTCTGTAAGGGGTTAAAGAACCATTTGAATAGTATTTAGAGAAAGCATAGAATATGGCACTTTTATAAAGATAAAGGGACTAGAGTGGAGTATGCAGATTGAATTGAAAGATAAGACTGCTTGAATACATAAGTAATAGTGATTGAATAAATAAAAAAGTAAGTACATAGGGAACAAATGCAAAGGTAAAAGAATATCTAAATAAACACATGGAAGGGGGAACAATAAATGGATGAATGGATACAGATGGTTGTATAAATAGAAAAACAAAAGAATGCACTGATTATGATGATGATTATAATAATAAATTAATAGCCTAACATAAATTTCAATTGCCATTAATTGCTCCAATAAAAGAATATAAAATACAAAGAATATTGTAAGGAATGTAGTACAATATCTATAGAACATAGACATTATGGTGTAAAGCATTCATGTCCTTGTAAAAGTAGTATGGTACTATTCCTTTTCTTTAAGTTTTATTGTCATTTTAATGCGCTTTTTGTGTAATTGAATTTTACAACACAATTTTATTCCTGTTAATGTAGTCTCTGGAGGAAGGGATCTACTTGATAGGGGTGATGAAAATTGTACACGCAAAGTGGCAAGCATCTGAATGTTAATGTTAATTTGTTAGATACATTGAACCAGTGGCTGTGTTAGGAAAACTCACAACTGGAATACTGCACACACAAAAGGAACTACCACTCAAGTCTAGGTACAGGCTGACAGAACAAAGAGAATGGGCGAACTAACCTTGCACTGATCTACAGACTAGACCCTACCAAGGCAGAAACCCCCTTGAAGGTAGGGAGCCTCTGCCGCAGGAACCTCCTATCTACCCTGCAAGGCCCTGGGAGGAGAGAGGTACCCAAATAGGTCTGTCATCTGCTGTGAGGTGGTATGGACAGAAAACTGCAGCGTGGAAGTTAGGACAGTATTCAGAGGGAAAAAAAACAGGACGAACAACAATGAAACAAATGGGATTCAAGACAGCAAAGGAAACTGAAGCAGTCAAAGAATATAGAGTTCGCAGAACCGCCGGGTCACACCAGAGAGTATGTCAAGGTCAAAACCACTAGTCAAGGAAAAGTAACTAACTGGCAAATACAATGCTGGGGAGCAGCAACAATGCTAAGGGAGCACAGAAGACCAGGAATCCACCGTTGCTGTGAGTTCCAGAAGGACAAACTCTGGCACAGGCGGAAGGTTCAGATCCAATTTATACAGCCTGAGATCCGCCCCCAGAATCCCATAGGAGCAAAACCCAGGCTGATTCAGAAGACAGACATCATTAACTTCCCTAAAGCGCATGCACCCTGGACTCCCGCTGCCCGAGCGTGCAGAAGGGGTAACTGGCTGCGGACAGGGTGCAGTGTTAGTGCAGAGACGTGCAGAAACTCGGGGAAGACCGCTAGCATTGTCAGCATGGAGGGTGGAAGGACCAGGAGACATGGTGTCCCTTCCAGCGGATCTGACAGGCTGGTTGTAGAGCTCTTAGGTCATTCAACTAAACTCTATGCCTCCCTGACTTGATGGATGATGCAGCCACCCTTGATGGATGATACAGCCACCCTGGGCCATGAGCGAAACATGATGTGTGAGGGGGTAATCTGCATTACAACTCTATAGTAGTGATTTATTTAATTTAATTCATTCTGACAGGATCCCTTTAATAGGATTATAAGTTCCCATTAACTTTATGATTTTGTGGCTGGAATGGTAAGTAATAAAATAAGCTATGTTTTACCTGGGGTTGTGTTTGTATTGAGTTCAGTATTCAAATACCTCAGTTACTTTGAATAACAATCTATTAAACTTTCAACTTTCCTCACCGCAGCACTGCATTGAGATCCCTGTTTTTTCCTTCACTTATCTCATTGAAATATTTTTTATAAGGAAAGCTATTTAAAGAGATAAGGGTTGTCCAAAGCTGTTCCATCAATTCATGGAATGTGCAGAATTCCAGCCATCAAACGCCTAAATCCTATGAATTACATGAGCCAATAAATGTGTCTAGAGAAAATGGAGTCGAATCTGCTGTATGGTGTTAAGATAGATACATAAGTTCATCATTTAGTTGTAATATGTAAGGAAGAAAATTTTTTATGTCTTATCCAGAAACAATTATTACATTTGCTTATAAATGTGGAATATTAGTGTTTGAAAATTCAGTGAAAAAATGTCTTTCCTGTTAGCAACCTGACAATGCTTTGCATGTATGACTCCAGAATACTCACAAAGTGCTAATGAATCTCGAACCGAACGATATACAGTTATTTTTTTTCTCTATGACTTCCTTTTATATCTATTCAACTTATTTAAGCTCATATGAAAGAAGAGAGACCCGATCTAATAAACCTGGCAGTGTTGTTATTGTTTGTTGGTGACATTTAACAATCACGGTTTTCATATTAAGTTATGCAATTTTTATAGGATACTTCTAGCTGGTCACAATCAAGGCTCCCACATTAGGATATGTCTGCCATGAAGGATCCTCTAGTAGATCCATAATCAAGGCTTCCACATTAGGATATGTCTACCCTAGAGGATCCTCTACTAGGCCCATAATCAAAGATTTCACAATAGTATACACTCACCGGCCACTTTATTAGGTACACCTGTCCAACTGCTCAGTAACACTTAATTTCTAATCAGCCAATCACATGGCGGCAACTCAGTGCATTTAGGCATGTAGACATGGTCAAGACAATCTCCTGCAGTTCAAACCGAGCATCAGTATGGGGAAGAAAGGTGATTTGAGTGCCTTTGAACGTGGCATGGTTGTTGGTGCCAGAAGGGCTGAGTATTTCAGAAACTGCTGATCTACTGGGATTTTCACGCACAACCATCTCTAGGGTTTACAGAGAATGGTCCGAAAAAGAATAAACATCCAGTGAGCGGCAGTTGTGTGGGCGGAAATGCCTTGTTGATACCAGAGGTCAGAGGAGAAAGGGCAGACTGGTTCGAGCTGATAGAAAGGTAACCGTGACTCAAATCACCACCCATTACAACCAAGGTAGGCAGAAGAGCATCTCTGAATGCACAGTACGTCGAACTTTGAGGCAGATGGGCTACAGCAGCAGAAGACCACACCGAGTGCCACTCCTTTCAGATAATGACAGGAAACTGAGGCTACAATTTGCACAAGCTCATCGAAATTGGACAGTAGAAGATTGGAAAAACATTGCCTGGTCTGATGAGTCTCGATTTCTGCTGCGACATTCGGATGGTAGGGTCAGAATTTGGCGTCAACAACATGAAAGCATGGATCCATCCTGCCTTGTATCAACGGTTCAGGCTGGTGGTGGTGGTGTCATGGTGTGGGGAATATTTTCTTGGCACTCTTTGGGCCCCTTGGTACCAATTGAGCATCGTTGCAACGCCACAGCCTACCTGAGTATTGTTGCTGACCATGTCCATCCCTTTATGACCACAATGTACCCAAATATAGATATATAGATATAGATATATAGATATAGATATATAGATATAAAATCTATATCTCTATCTATAATAGAGAGAGAGATATAGATAGAGATAGATATATAATCTCACACAACATACACATGTACAGTTTTGCTGTTCCCTTCCTGTGATTTCCAGGGAGTTAAGAGCCAGAGCAATTTTTCCCCAATGTGAACGATGCTTAACCTACAAGTTATGAAGTAAAACAGAATATTATTCCTTTTGTAATTGTTATTTAGGATACAATAATTTAGTTTACTCTTCTACATATTTTACATAAACCCGCTCATGGCTCGCTAAGCTTTGGAAATGCATATGTAAATAAATGGGCAACTTTTCAAAAAAACATTGCGTTTAGTGTTGCATATATTATTTAGCAATGGAGAAACATGATTAAAAAGAGATTGTTGATGCCAAAACTTCTCTCTTTTATATAGCAAAATGTAAATACTCTGAGGAAGTGGAAGTTCTGCATTTAGAATGAGTTGATGTTGCCCATGTATGATGTGTGCTGGTTAGCATTACAAAGCATCAGGGATTACCGTGTCCACATTGGAAAATAATTTCTTCTTAAGTGTATACATTCAGACCCCCATTGTTTCTCTCCCAACCTCAAAAATACAATTGGACAGAAATCCAGATAATTCATTATTACACATTTCCACCTTATACACCTTCCCATGATCCTTTCTATATTAAATCCTCACGGTTTCCTATATCTCTGCTTGCTGTCATTCTATTTAAACCATCACGGTTTGAAACACCCCCCCCCCCTCCTCCTCCTTGCACTAGAAATTTAGAGATTTCAATCTCTGGATGCAAACAAGTTAGACAAAATAGCACTTAACATGTATTCATTGGGGGTCATTTACTAAGGGCCCGATTCGCGTTTTCCCGACGTGTTACCCGAATATTTCCGATTTGTTCCGATTTTCCCTGAATTGCCCCCGGATTTTGCCGCACGCGATCGGATTTTGGCGCATCGGCGTCGGCATGCAAGCAACGGAAATCGGGGGCGTGGCCGAACAAAAACACGACGGATTCGGAAAAACGCCGCATTTTAAAAAAAAAAATGTGTTGCGAAAATTGCACTTACCTTCAGTAGGAATAGGCTGGTGAATTTCAGGGCATTCCAGCGGACTTCAGCGCAGCAGCGCCACCTGGTGGACGGTGGAGGAACTGCCTTAATAAATCCCGGCCGGACCCGAATCCACCGCACAGAACGCGCCGTTGGATCGCGAATGGACCGGGTAAGTAAATCTGCCCCATTGTGTGTCTCGTATACACATATGTTATGCATATTTTCTTTTGAAAACCAAATACAATGTTGTAAAAAAAAAAAAAAAATCATGGTTTACTTCCTGTGGATAAAAACAGGTCTCTGGTTATCCACAGGAAGTAAACCATGAAGTTTTCTATAGAATGACAGCAAGCAGAGATCTAGAAAACCGTGAGGTTTTGATATAAAAAGGATATTGGAAACATGTATAACTTTCCTTTATACAAACAACATCAACTATTTGCTGAAAGTGGACAACCCCTTTTAACAATTATGGTAGTTGTTCAGCTTATGTGTTTAGTTGATGAGTATCATAGTAATTTGCACACATCAGTCACTTCCTTTTACCTAATTATCTGGTGAATCACTTTTATTTGAGAACTAGCCAGGATCTCCTGAATGATTTAGGGAGGAGAGATCCTTAAATGAGTTTTTCTTTCAGGTCTTTGTACAAGATGATAATACTAATTGGGTTAATGCTAGTAGTAAGGGCGAGGCAATGGCCACCTCTATATTAGAGGAATGCGTGATATTATATACGTATGTATTGCTATAAACAAATATTTAATCACTTTACACCTTTTTTTTTTAATAATACATTGTGGTTGAGTTACTCTTGTGTACACCATGAGCTCTCTCCCCACGATGACCTGCACAGGGACTTGGATACAGCAGATTGTTCTCGGGATAATGATAAATGATTTTATGACAAGTGATATAAAACAGTTGGGAAGTGTTGGTGCTGCCATAGTCACATCTACCATCCATTACAATATACACTCACCGGCCACTTTATTAGGTACACCTGTCCAACTGCTCGTTAACACTTAATTTCTAATCAGCCAAACACATGGCGGCAACTCAGTGCATTTAGGCATGTAGACATGGTCAAGACAATCTCCTGCAGTTCAAACCGAGCATCAGTATGGGGAAGAAAGGTGATTTGAGTGCCTTTGATCGTGGCATGGTTGTTGGTGCCAGAAGGGCTGGTCTGAGTATTTCAGAAACTGCTGATCTACTGGGATTTTCACGCACAACCATCTCTAGGGTTTACAGAGAATGGTCCGAAAAAGAAAAAACATCCAGTGAGCGGCAGTTCTGTGGGCGGAAATGCCTTGTTGATGCCAGAGGTCAGAGGAGAATGGGCAGACTGGTTCGAGCTGATAGAAAGGCAACAGTGTCTCAAATCGCCACCCGTTACAACCAAGGTAGGCAGAAGAGCATCTCTGAATGCACAGTACGTCGAACTTTAAGGCAGATGGGCTACAGCAGCAGAAGACCACACCGGGTGCCACTCCTTTCAGCTAAGAACAGGAAACTGAGGCTACAATTTGCACAAGCTCATCGAAATTGGACAGTAGAAGATTGGAAAAACGTTGCCTGGTCTGACGAGTTTCGATTTCTGCTGCGACATTCGGATGGTAGGGTCAGAATTTGGCGTCAACAACATGAAAGCATGGATCCATCCTGCCTTGTATCAATGGTTCAGGCTGGTGGTGGTGGTGTCATGGTGTGGGGAATATTTTCTTGGCACTCTTTGGGCCAGTTGCAACGATGCTCAATTGGTACCAACGCCACAGCCTACCTGAGTATTGTTGCTGACCATGTCCATCCCTTTATGACCACAATGTACCCAACATCTGATGGCTACTTTCAGCAGGATAATGCGCCATGTCATAAAGCTGGAATCATCTCAGACTGGTTTCTTGAACATGACAATGAGGTCACTGTACTCAAATGGCCTCCACAGTCACCAGATCTCAATCCAATAGAGCATCTTTGGGATGTGGTGGAACGGGAGATTCGCATCATGGATGTGCAGTCGACAAATCTGCGGCAACTGTGTGATGCCATCATGTCAATATGGACCAAAATCTCTGAGGAGCTTCCAGCACTTTGTTGAATCTATGCCACGAAGAATTGAGGCAATTCTGAAGGCAAAAGGGGGTCCAACCCGTTACTAGCATGGTGTACCTAATAAAGTGGCCGGTGAGTGTAGTGTGTGGTGAACAGGGACTTCAACACCATGCTAGGTAGTCTGCAATATAGTTTGTGGTGTACAACACTATACCAGTAGTCTACAATATAGTGTGTGGTGTACCAAGACTTCAACATTATACCTGTAGTCTACAATATAGTGTGTGGTGTACCAAGACTTCAACACTAAACCAGTAGTCTACAACATAGTGTGTGGTGTACCAAGACTTCAACACTATACCAGTAGTCTACAATATAGTGTGTGGTGTACCAAGACTTCAACACTATACCAGGCAGTCTACAATATAGTGTGTGGTGTACCAAGACTTCAACACTATACCAGGCAGTCTACAATATAGTGTGTTGTCTGCCGGGACTATAACAGGCAGGAAACCTCCCTATAAACTCAATATGGCAACGGGGTATTGTCCCCCCCCCCCCCATAGCTCTGTCCCAGCTATACAACAACTCCTGGCTACTGATGTGTCCGGTCTCCCAAAAATCCACTTCCAAACTCCGGTCAACTGGCAGAGGTCAGCGTTGGTCTACCATAGACTATGGGTATTTCAGTAGACGACTACAGTAATTCAAGTAAGGCCAAAAACCCTAGTACTTTTGGTGTAATTACTCGGCGTCCATTATCGAAAAATGTTTTCTGTATAGGACACACCCGATTCTCGGAGAGTATTCCACTGTGTTGACCAAAATATAATTTATTTCATAGTTTTGCCGAATATTTAGTTATTTTGTCCAATGGAGACCTATTTTATCATTACACGTCCCCAAGTTATCATTGATGCGGTTTGCAAAGCGACAAAATCAATTCCCACATGATTCAATTTACAAAATGTACTAGTTTTTTTTTTTTTTCCGGCGCATTGCTGGATATAGTCAGATGCGTATAAACATTATTTTTGTAGCCTATTGCGTCCCCAGTTCAACCCTAGAGCATTAGGTTGCCCTCCTAAAAATATTAACAATTATGCCTTTTGCATCCAATTCACCTAACCCAAGACTGTCCCCAAGATAATTATATCTCTATTGCATCCAACATAGCAAACCAAAGATTTACCTCCAAAATGAGAGATGGGGCTCTATGCAACCACAGGGTTAAACAACATAGGGCCCTAAAAAATAACTATATGATGCCTGTCATCCTAGATTTCAAACCACAACGTATGCCTCGCCAAACATTCAATAAGTTAGGCCGCTTAGGGCACTCCCAAAATTGTTAACATAGGACCTCGTGCCCTCCAAATCAATGAATCATAAGCATCATACTAACCCTGCCCTCAAAAATAGCCAATGTCCACTGCGTTACTTTACAAAGAGACAATGAGAATGAGAGAGGAGAGTGATAATTATTTCATTACTCCTCCCTGGTAGATTGGAATATAAAATCCCGCGTTATTCTCTTAATCAGCCGGCCCCCTTCATCCGCATCAGTCGACAGCGGGTACGCGTATCGTGATGCCACCGCTTCCTGAAAACCCCGCTCTTACAACCATACGCAGGCAGCAAGAACTCCAATGCAACCAGCTCCAGTTCGTGCCACATTACTTGGGTACCACTTGCAAACCCTATTTGAAGGGACGTGTATCATTGAACGATGTATGTACTACGTACTCCCCACCGCTTTCTTAAAGATCCCCCTACTCTGGCCGAGCTGGGGACGACAGTGTCCCTTGCGGGGGGACTAAAGCTTGGCAAAAGCCTGTAAGCGTACCCGCCAGTGCTGACAAGCTGCCTGGCTCTCCTACTCTCCCTCCTACTTTGTCCGCAAAACTACCATCGCCGCTCGCCGCTGTCAGAAGGAACTTACTGTTTCAGCTTGTGCACCATGCCTGCTGGTATTCAGGCATTCTCCACACCTCCTCTCCAGGGATTAGAGTGGAAAGATTTTGCTTGTAAACCGTGGGTCCAGGATAGTGAACCCAGTAAATCGTGCTGGAATAAATTCTTTTGAACGCGATTGTCGGGCTAGCAGCCTTACTTCAACGCTGCCATATGTACCAGAGTCCAACGCGTAAGAATTCACTCCCCCCACTGCCTGACTGTCCATTTCCGCCTCCTCCAACTCCTCTCCTCCAACTCCTCTTCTCTGCCCATACAAGCTGAAACATGGAATGGACTCAACAATGTGTCCCGTGTCGTGTGTCGCGCCCATCTCCCTCTCTTCCGCCTCACCTCCTCCACCCCTCGCTGACGTAACACAGACCTAAGGGCTGCTTTGGCTGATCAACAGGAATCTTCGTCCTCTCCCCACCGTCCTGTGACATGCGCAAAGCTTCCGCACTTCACTGCTGATCAGAGAGTTTTTCAACAGGTCCAGAGCGGGGATGGAGCTGCCTGATCGGGGCGGCATCGCCACTGACCATCTTGGTGATACTCATCAAAGTTACTCACAGCCCTGAACATATGTCAGGCATCCCAACGATCCTACTCACTCCCATGGTTAGGCTTGAGGATAGCTACTGACACCTGATACCAGTTCTTGATGGGTGGGAAGGTTGACGGACTATGGCAAGATCTACAATCGCTCTGCTGATGCGTTAAAATCGGATAACATGGTTAATGTTAATTCCACCTCGTGGTGACGTCCCACTCGGTGAAGGCCGAGGTTGGCGAAGTGGGGCAGGCGCTGCCTGCCCTTAGATGTGCGCCCTCTGTGCTGGATACTTCTGAAAATCCGCACAGATGTGGTCGTCACACGTTCGTGAGCAAAATCAGACGATTGGGTGTACGTCTTTGAGGAAACGACTGAACTCATCAGATTTATGAACCACTGGGCCCGGCATGGGTCCCATGTGGTCGGATCTGCCGGTTGCACGAGCCACCACCAGTTACGGCACAATTTCAAAAACAACAACCATGCCTGGCTTACAGGGTCAGCCAATAGGGTTGCCAGACCACGATCAGTCGGCGCCGTGATGGCCCTGTACATGCTCTTGGGGCGGTGTGCATTTTATCGCCTAGGCATGCATAATTGAGCAACGCCTCGGTCGCTTACGAACGCAACTGCTGCTGTGCCTAGAAGGTCTACCGCTTGATGGCGGCCATGGCCACGGATGGTATAGTTCGGAGTAGGAGGGTGGAGGAGGGGGTGGGAGATAGGAGCCATAGTAGGGCGAGAACAGCCAGTGAACACGACGATCCATGTGGCCCCGGACGCAATAACTCGGCGTCGTCGACACTTGTATATGACCCAGCCGCGAGGTCAGAGTCGGGTCCCAGCCTCCAGCCAGAGATTAACCTCCAATTGGACCGCATGCGATAGATATAGTGGATCCTGCCCTGGGGGGGGGGGGCGCGGCTAGCACTCGTCCACGTGTCACGTGGTCAGGTGGACCTCGTAGGCAGAACAACGGCCGTTGGTCACGTGGCACGGGATGATGTGTCGACAACGTGCTAGGTGCAGGGCCTGGGACGGCGACTCGGGCAAGTAGTTGGGCGGCTGTGGACCGAATAACTGAGGGGCGGGCGCCCGCCATGAGGTTGCGATGAGAAGGCCTCGGTCTCTACTAGCACTATAGGGCACATGCCTCTCCAGGCTAAGCAATCTGGAATTGTGGACATTGTAGTGGCTTTGGGGCGTTGCGGTGGGGTTGCACTTATTTGCGTTTCGCTCAGCGTCTGGGGTCTGGCAGAGCTGAAGCTCTGGTGGCATGTTGGGAATCTGGAGGCGACGATGGGTTTTGAGTGGCAGGTCCCTGGGCAGCGGGCCTGCTATCACAGCTGACACGGGTAGACGAGCAATGGTGTGCAACGGCCGAGGTAACCGGAGTCATTGTTCGCCCACTGAGTGGGGTGATTTAGCATTCAATTCCTGCGATCGGGGGTAGTTAAGCTAGTAGTGGTGGAACCCTGCTGAGCCGGTTTGGCAATGTTGCACACCAACATCCGTCGGTCATCCGGTGTTTACCTCTTAAAGAACCTCCAGAATTTCTGAAAATCTAACCCCGCCGCAAGAGCCCTCGCCAGGGAGCTTTTCACTAGTACCACATTGGGTGAGTGCATCCAGCTCTGCCATGCACTGCTCCGTCTGGCCCACCCACTGCCTACTTCCAACCTGTTCTGGCGAGGGAATCTCCTCGTCTCAGAAGCCTGTGTTTCACCCCGGCCTATCAACCCAGCTTGGGTCTGTCACCTCATCATCCTCCAAACCCTCAGATCTGCTCCCCACATCGCATCGGTCCGTGCCCTGACACAACCTTCCCACTGTTGACAACCTGTCTCCTCATCTGGACCCTCTTACACACTTCTTCTCCACTACGTCAAGAAGGTATCATTTCACGTATCAAGACTGTGAGCTGGTTGGAAAACCCGGGACATGGAAAATGCGTCGAGCGCAACCTGGACAGTCTGGTTGTTTGGAGTGTGGGAAGGGTCAGAAAACAGTCCTCAAGTTATGCCGTTCAAAAAGGCCAAATTTCCTGGAGGGGGCCGAACTGGGGGGGGAGGACCTGAGGGCAGGAGCGTGGAGGAGTGCCTTTCGGTGCACATGGGTGGACTGGTGAGAAGACTGACTGGTTACAACATTGCTCGACAGCATGTCCGGCAATCCACACAATACACCTGTTCGCACTGTGCTGGCCTCAACAGTGCTCTACTCACGAGTCCCAGTAACCTTCAGACGTGACCCTAGGAGTGTAGCTCTGCGGCGTTCCCCTGCTCGCCTCGATAGCGGGGGTGTGTCCTCACCCCGCCCAGAGACCACGGCCTCTGACCCTGACATAGGTGGACGCCCACGTACACCGCACCTCGTCCTCTAACCCCTACCCTCGGTTAAATATTTGATAATGAGAGTTTATAACTTTCATTTTTTTTTAAACTTTTTTTTGTGTTTTTGTGTTTTTTTTTGTGTTTTTGTTTAGTTTTTTAAAACCAAACGATTGCTAAAATTTGCTATGCGCGTTTTCTAGCCAATATGAAAGCACACTACTATGACAGATGAGAGTGACGCCTGAGTTATTAAAAAAATAAACAGTTTAAATAAAGAGGAAGGAGAAATGGCAGACGGCCTATTGAAATCAAGCCCCTAACTAATTTTTCCCACTCTGGTGTGCAATGGATACTGTGCGTCACTAAGCGCAAACAACAGCGGTCGCAAGTCTCACTCACAATTGGCTCCACATTTGCTGGTAGATGCGCTGCAGCAAGTACAGCGCACCAAGCAGATCAAGCCAGAAATCAAATATGATATAACCTACTCGTAGGCGTAGTAAGCCGTTTGGATTCTCCTATGGCTGATTTTCTGCCAAGTTATGAGAAGCACGCTTATAGCCGCTGGAGAGATGAGCTGAGTTATTGAACAAAATAACGTTAAAATAAAAAAGGGAACTGCGCAGACTGTGCCTATTGAAATCCCAACCCCTAATAATTTTCCCCCACTTCGGTCTTTGCAATGGAATGTGTGTCCTAAGCTGCAAAAACGCAACAGCGATCGCAAGTCTCACTACAAATTGCTCACAATTTTCCGACTAGTACACTGCAGCACGACAGCCACAGAACCATGTCAACAGAAAGTCATATATATTAGAACGGCTACTGCTGAGGCGGTAGTAAGCCGTTTGGCTTCTCCTATGGCTATTTTCGCCAAGAGAGAGCCACTACTAGTGCCAGATGAGATGAGACGTGAGTTATTAAACAAAATAAAGTAAAATAAAAACGGAAATGCAGACTGTGCCTAATTGAAATACAACCCCTAATACAATTTATCCCACCACTTCGTCTTTGCAATGGATTGTGCGTCACTAAAAGCGCAACACATCAGCGGAGCCTCGCAAGTCATCACTACCAAAATTGTCACAATTTGTAGTAGATGCACTGCAGCAAGCGCCCCAGCGATCACAGCAAATCAAATATATATAAACGTAATGTGCGTAGTATGCCGTTGGGATTCTCCTATGGATTTTCTACAGCTATGTAAAGCACACTACTTGCCGAGCATGAGATGACGTGAGTTTAACAACTGATAAACGTCTATGTAAATAAAGGATGGCGCCGGTGCCTAATTGAAATCCAGCGTCCAACAATACATTACATCCCATTCTCTGTGCTGGATATGTGCGTCATAAGCGCAAAACACGTAGCGGTCACAGATCTCAACTACCAAATGCTGTACACATTTGTAGTAAGATGCACTGGCAGCAAGTACACGCACACCAGACTAGAACAAACCAGAAATCAAAGTTACTAACGCTACTGTAGGGTAAGTAAGCCGTGTTGATCTGCCTATGGCTATTTCTAGCCAAGTATGTAAACACCACTACATGCACAGATGATGATCACTGAGTATATAAAAAAATAACGTAAAATAAAAAGTAGAATGGCAGACGTGGCCTAATTAAATTGCAAACCCCCTAGAAATAGTTCCATTTGGTGTTTGAGGTGATATGTGTGTCACCAAGAGACTAAACAAACGGTAGCAATTCCCCCTGCAAATTCTCAAATATGGTACTACTGCAAATAAAAAAAAAACGTAACGTTAAGAAGGGACTGTTGGGTTCTTGGAGAATCACTGCCTTGCCTAACAGTACGCTAATATAACCTCCTAAACGCTTTCCCGGACCCAGCAGTCCTCTCTCCCTGCGGCATCCAGGACACAGAATATTCCGAGCAGGCGGGGCAGCGGCTATCTCGCATCCCGGGTCCACCTGATCTTGGCCACGCCAAACCCTGCTATCGACGTGTAAGGGTCCACGTTGCATCTGGGTGGTAGGTGCAGAGGCCTCTGCTGGCTGTATTGGGCTCTGTTTCTGGCCGCCCAAAAGCTGGTAACAACGGCGGGAGATGCCATGTTCTCGAGGCGGGGAAGTATTCGTCCACACGAGCAGTTTCGAGTACGCTAATGCTCGAACGGCATCAAGCTCTGGACGAGTAATATTTCCCCGCTCATCTCTAATCAGTCCCTATACTAACTGTGGGTTTATCACACAGACAAACACCAATTATTGATGTCCAGGAGAGTTTATACATTTCTACAGTCAACACCTTATTTTATGTGGGCATAATCGGACTAATATTTTTACTCTTTACTCCTCCTTTTCTGTCAGTTTAATTTTTACATACTTGGTTTTCTTTTGTTCTTTTCAGTGTGTTGTGTTCTATAAATTTATTGATTTGTACATTCACACCAACTAGCATGGCCCCCCCACCCAAAAAAAAAAATTCCTTTTGGCTGTGTTATGCAGAACCGTGTCGGAACACCTACAGGACCCATTAACCAAAGGCTCCATGACGCCGACTGCTGCAAACACCGGCCAACGTGTAACCTGACACAGTGCACCATTTGGGAGAGCAGATAGTCCTCACTTACATTCTTGATAAAACTAAACACTATATGGGTTGGGCATTTACAATACACATATCTATTGGCTGTCATACTACTTATTTGAAGCCACCTTAACTTTATATTTCCTTTGGACTTCATGGTTTTTTGTGTGGTGAGCAGCATGTGGCATTGTGGTTACTCAGATTCAAGCTTAAATGGGGTTTCCCTTCAGAACTATATTCTATTGTTTATGTAAAGAAAAGTTATACAATGTACTAATATACTTTCTGTATCAATTCCTCACTGTTTTTTAGATCTCTGTTGCAGTGCTTTTATTTACTTCAGTTGAGCTAGAATTTTCATAGTGATGATTGATGGAAGCATACAGGTGCATGAGCCGCTCTATATCACAAAGCTCCTTTTCTCTTGCTGAATAATAATGCTTGGTACCTGCCATGTGTCTACCACATCAACCATGGACAGTACATCCACTGGAAGTAGAATGAAAAGAAGCCTTTCTATAGAAGACAGCAAGCAGAGATCTAGAAAACCAGAGGAATGTCCTGAATCAGTGGATCTTGGACCACCGCGGGAGTGGCAACTAGCCAACACCTGGGACAATAGTTAGTTGGCACCTGGTATTCACCAGAGCCCGCCGCAAAGCGGTTGGACTTGCTGTGGCAGATACCACCAGGTCTGTTCCAGGTTGTGACCACCTGCAGTGGCAGCCGAGGTCGATGTACCTTGGCGGAGACATCTCGTTGTGCGTCCAGGACAGGTCAGGGCGGTGGCAAGTGTACAACGTGCATGTCCAAAGTCCGGGGTCAAGCAACAGGAGGTCAAAGGCAGGTGGGAACGGGAACACGGCACACGGAACACAGCAAACGAGAAGGACTTTGGGTTAGCACAGCAACACAGACTCAGGGAGTGGGACACACAGGAACGCACGGCTACCACCACTGGATTGGGAAAGCTTCTCTAAGGCTATGAGGCACAAAGATCCCCCCGTCAAAAGGGAATATGAGAGTCTAGGGTTGATACAGAACAGTACGTGACCAGCCGCCATCCTGGCGCGCTGCCCTTTTAAATCTGCTGTGACGGACGGAGACAGAGTATCCGGACGGGGGGGGCGGGCTCCGGGGGAGGCGAGGGGGCGGGGCGAGGGGGGGGGGAGGGTGGTGGTGGGGGAGTGCTTTCCACGCGGGAGTGGAGAACCGCCGGGGTTGCGCAGGAAACCGGTGGAGAGACACGGGTTGCCCTGCGATCGTGTACGAGTCGCGGGCGGTGCCCGTGACAACGAATTCATACAGAGGTATATTGTGAACAATTGGTACTAACTGTTTTCTTACACAATTAAGATACAATTTTTTACAAAGTGGTGGCACCCATTTAAGATCTGCTAACATCGTATGTTCAGATTTTGGATTAACTTACAAATTGTCATGACTTAAAATATCCCATTCATATTAACACATTTTGGAAGTCGGGCATCCCTGACCCTCATTAGTCTAGTACCCTAACAAAACTAGATAGACCAGTTGTTGAAGGGTAGAAGTTTTATCAAGCTTAAATATGACCTAATTGCCACAGCCTGTAACTGAGGTTGGCTCATGGCGTAGTGTAAAACATATGTTGATAAAATTGATAATCAACCACCCGGAGCGCTAATAGCACTTTAAATGAGTTTTATATTATTAATACAGACAAGAGGGCGCCCCCAACATAGGAGCAATAAAGGTAGCAGTGTGGGAACGTCTATTAGACAAATCCGAGTATATTTTTCCTAGTAACTGGGGGAAAATAAAAAATAACTGATTATTAAGAAAGAGTCCAACCTTGGTGTCTTTCTTAGATGATGAAGATGGATGTTCATTGGGAGTATTAGCCACAGCGTATTAGAAATCTCTCTGGTGCTACAATAGTACACACTGTTATCTTATGGGGGTTCGCTTTGTTGTTCTTTAGCTTTGAAAGAACTTTGGATATCAGAGAATTCTGTCATTTAACCACATCCCAACAAAAGGAAAAAAATCCCCAAGCCAATTGCCATTTCCAGTAATCATGCCTATTTCATCTACAAAGATATAATTACACACACATTACCTTCTGTTCTCGAGGAGGGGAAGAGCAAATGATATTTCACAAGAGACCTACATAGAAAGCCTTCTGTTCCTAAATTATTAATATGCTGTTCCTACTGAAGCCATATGTGACTGTGATCAATGTTACAGATGTGCAAAAACTAATGTCAATCTAGATTTTTTTGCTAACATACTCCGTTTCAGCAATCAATGATATCTAATCAATAATGAAAAAAAGGATCTAAGGAGAATGACAAATGTACAAATGTCAAGATAAAAATATAAAAAATACAGTAAAACAGAAATCACCAATTTTGATAGGAAATTTCGATAAATGATAATGGTTTAAGGTAACATGTTTGATGGTTTTAAAATTAATTAAGAAAACTGCCACTTCAGTCTTTTCTACTCGAATCAAGTTTTTAGTCTTTTGTTTCCCGCTCACACTTCTCATTGTCTCTGAAGAACTAGATTATCTTCTATACGTTTAGATATCCTTAGGAAAGTAAAAGAAAGAAAAAATGATTTATTTCTAAACTGCCACCAGGGGAAGCTATGGGCCAGCTATATATAAGTTTATTGTAGCACACTACTAGGCAGACATTTTAGGCGACCTTAAAATTCTCTCGAACTGTGTTGTGGTAAAAAGAGCCAGTGCAACAATAATCACTGGGGTGGAAAGACTTTTTGCTTTTTTTATAAATAAAACGTGGCTGTCCCCGTGGCATGGTAGCGAGAACACAGTTTGGACTGCGAGCAATTGGAAAGAACAATGTTGTGTTCCTGCCCAGTGGAGTTTTAAACATGTTGTTTCTTGGCTATAGTATTTTATTATTAGGATTGTAGTTTTATTATATTTTGTATCTGCTAATATTCTTACCATTTATGCTCTGTTTTCACATCTCTGTTTATCTAACTGAAGTGGAAGCTAAATTGTTCTCAGGCAGCACAGATAGGCTGGGTAGTAGGCGGGAGAACTATGATCGGCAAAAGACCAAGTAATAAAATCAAAAGGTATACACAGTGGACAAAATTGTTGATACCCCCTTGTTTAGTGAAAAAAAAATAAATTGGGTCAGGAAATATACTATTTGAATCGATCATAGCAAAAAGTTGCAAATAACAAATAAATTACTGTATTTCTATGAAAAGAAGTGCAAATTGTAACGCGGCAGGGTCAGAGGGGTTTTTCAAGCAGGCAAATGCTTGCACAGGCAGTTATAGAAATACGATAACAGTGGTAATGCCTCAAGCAAAAGGACTATAACGCTCTAACAGGAAGGTTAAATATATTTTTTAGTCCCTTTGCTTCAAATTAATCTAATGGGAGAAGAGAAGGATGTATTGTACCCTTTTAAATTGATATACATTATTTCAAAAGTGATTGCACATGTTTTTAAGAGAGAATATATCAGTCACCATGGCAGGCCCCCCAAACAACATCAGAGGGATCCTGAAGGACTAACCCCTCTACGACCTGGCCCTTTTTTTGTTTTTTCATTGTCCATTTTTCACTTTCCACCTTCAAAAATCTATAACTTTTTATTTTTACACATAAAGAGCTCTGTGATGGCTGCTTGTTGCTGCGTAACCATTGCCCTTAATAGTGATGGTATTTAATATTCATGGACGGTACCGGAAGCAGGAAAAACATTCCATATGCAGTATGAAAAGTTGAAATGCACTTTGCCGTAGTTTTCTTGAGTGGGCTTGGATTTATGACTTTCACTCTGCACCCCAAATGACATGTTTTACTTTGTCTTTGGGTTGGTGTGATCACAGGGATAAACACATTTTTATAGGTTTTAGAATGTTTTCATACATTTTTACAAAAATTAAATCCTCCTGTACAATTTTTTTTTTTATTTTGGCCATCTCGTGACACTAAGATCTTTTCATACTTGTGAAATATGCGACTATGGAAGTGGGTGGTGATCTTTTTTTGCTACTTTGATAACATTTCAAAAGTACCCATTTTAGGGACTGTACAACATTTTTATCACTTTTTATGAGATTTTATATGTTTTCAAAAATGGCAAGAAAAGTTCCATTTCACGTGGTGCTATTTTCGTTACGGGGTTCAAACAGTGGAAAAACCTTTATTATATTGGTGTTAAACCAGGCATGTTGTCGATGTCAGTAGATACCCGTGTTTGTTATGATTTTTACTGCTATTATTAAGTTTCAAAGTGTAAAAGGGGTTATTGAAATTTATATTTTAGGTTAAAAACTTTTTTTTAATTTTTATTTTTGCATTGACAGGACCCCCAGGGTACTTTTATATCTGGTTATCTGATAGATCAATACCATGTAACCAAACGAGTTCAGAAAGTTGGCACCATCGCCCGGATAAACACACCCGATGGTGCTCGCCGCATCCCGGGTGTACCGGGTAAGGTCAGTCTGGGAGGGAATCAGCCTATTACCCATCTCTCCTGCACGGCTACCCAAATGGGGTGCCATACTATTACAATGCAGTCTGTAAGGGGTTAAGAGCCAATATAGTATTGAGAACATAGAAGATGGCACTTATAAAGAAAAGGCATTGAGGATATGCGATTCATTGAAATAGCTCTTGAATACTGTATAAGGGACAGATATATCAATAGAAAGTATACTGTGAAATACTAAGAAGGAAAAGTCATAGGAACATGCCAAGGTATAAAGAAATCTAAATAAACCCAGTAGAAGGGGATGGGGAACAATAAATGATGAATGGATACAGATGGTTGTATAATAGAAAAACCAAGAATGCAACTGATTATATGATGATTATAATACTAAATGAATAGCCTAAATAACTTTCAATTGCCAACTGTCATAAATTAAATAAAGAGAAATTACATCCTCTATCATTAGGTGTAATTCAGACTAATATTACATCTTTCAAGTTTATTCTAAGCTTGAATGTTTACAATCTGTAATGTATGGAGTCATGAAATGGGATGAATTCCCGAAAGTGCAAGTCTAATGCTATGTTAATCATCTTACTGGCTTAGGAAAACTACGGTACTGAAAAAAAGGACTAACAGGAGAGGCTGCAAAGATGCGAAGCTCACTTGCACTGTCTGTAAAGTAGTTAGGTACCCTATCATTCTAAGTTATGCATTCAATCCCTTGTAATGGATTGGGGACCTCTCAACGCAGGATTATCCTCCGATTACTTAAGCTCTGGAGGAGAGGGACTAATACAGAATGCAGCTGGGTTAGAATTCGGGGAAACGGACGAACTGAAACCATGGATTACAGAACCAAAGACAAGCATCAAGGTAATGTAGAGTTTCATAAAAAAAAAAACAAAGATACCATTCGTAACACCAGATAGCTCAAGGTAGCAAACTCACTTGCTCAAGGAATACTCAACCTGCATACCATCAATACTGGTGAGCTAAGGGGAAGCACAGAGATAGAGGCAGAACTCCTACCTGTTAAGGACCTATTCCAGGAAGGAAAACACTTGCACAGTGGAGCCTTCCGAGGAACTCTAATATACCCATCAGCCTGGGAGGAGGGACCCATGGAACAACTGCCCGGGAAAAGATCCAGAGGAAAAAAAACAGGACAACAAAAATGAAACAAATGAAAGGATTCAAAAAACAAAGGAAAAGAAGCAGTGCAAAAAACCGTCAGAACAAAAACAAGGTGCGGGTCACAAACAAGAAGACACAAGCAACACTAAAGAAAAGAACTAATGGAAAAAGACAATACAGAGAAAGCACACGGAGACAAATCACTGACGAAGTACCAAAGGACAAAATGCACAGACGGTACATCAGATACCAATATACAAACACTGAGAGGCACACAGAATCCCATAGGAGCAAGAACCCAGGCTGATTCAGAAGACAGACAGCATTAACTTCCACCTAAGCACATGCACCCTGGACTCCCATGCCCAGCGTGCAGAAGGGGTAACTGGCTGCGGACAGGGTGCAGCGTTTAGTGCGGAGACATGCAGAAACTCGGGGAAACCGCTAGCATTGTCAGCATGAGGTGGAAGGACCAGGAGACATGGTGTCCCTTCCAGCGGATCTGACAGGCTGGTTGTAGAGCTCTTAGGTCATTCAGCTAAACTCTATGCCTCCCTGACTTGATGATGATGACACCACCCTTGATGGATGATACAGCCACCCTGGGCATGAGCGAAACATGAGGTGTAAGGGGGTAATCTGCATTACAACTCAATAGTAGTGGTTTTTTAATTTAATTTATTCTGACAGGATTCCCTTTAATAGGATTTAAGTTCCATAACTTATGATTTTGTGGCTGGAATGGTAGTAATAAAATAGCTATGTTTTACCTGGGGTTTGTGTTTGTATTGAGTTCAGTATTCAAATACCTCAGTTACTTTGAATAACAATCTATTTAAACTTTCAACTTTCCTCACCGGCAGCATGCATTGAGATCCCTGTTTTTTCCTTCATTATCTCTGAAATATTTTTTATAGAAAATCTTTAAAGAGATAAGGGTGTCCAAAATCTGTTCCATCAATTCATGGAATGTGAGGAATTCCAGCCATCAAACGCCCTAAATCTATGAATTCATGAGCCAATAATGTGTAGAGAAAATGGAGTCGAATCTCTGTATGGTGTTAGATAGATACATAAGTTCATCATAGTTGTAATATGTAAGGAAGAAATTTTTATGTCTTATCCAAACAATTATTACATTTGCTTAATAATATGTGGAAATATTTAGTGTTTGTAAAATTCAGTGACTAAAAATGTCTTTCCTGTTAGCAACTGACAATGCTGCATGTATGACTCCACAATACTCACAAAGTGCTAATGAATTCTCGAACCGAACGATATACAGTTATTTTTTTCTCTATGACCATATTCATAACATAAAAAATCTTCCTTTATATCTATTCAACTTATTTAGCTCATTGAAAGAAGAGAGACCCGATCTAAAAACCTGGCATTTGTTATTGTTTGTTGGTGACATTTAACAATCACGGTTTTATTAAGTTATGCATTTTTTATAGATACTTCTAGCTGGTCACCATCAAGGCTCCCACATTAGGATATGTCTGCCATGAAGGATCCTCTAGTAGATCCATAATCAAGGCTTCCACATTAGGATATGTCTACCCAGAGGATCCCTACTAGGCCCATAATCAAAGATTTCACAATAGTATAAACACTCACCGCCACTTTATTAGGTACACCCTGTCCAACTGCTCATAACACTTAATTTCTAATCAGCAATCACATGGCGGCAACTCAGTTGCATTTAGGCTGTAGACATGGTCAAGACCATCTCCTGCAGTTCAAACCGAGACATAGTGGGGAAGAAAGGTGATTTTGAGTGCCTTGACGTGGCATGGTTTGTGGTGCCAGAAGGGCTGGTCTGAGTATTTCAGAAACTGCTGATCTACTGGGATTTTCACGCACAACCATCTTAGGGTTTACAAAGATGGTCCGAAAAAGAATAAACATCCAGTGAGCGGCAGTTGTGTGGGCGGAAATGCCTGTTGATGCCAAGGTCAGAGGAGAATGGGCAGACTGGTTCGGCTGATAGAAAGGCAACAGTGACTCAAATCGTCACCCCTTAACAAGGTAGGCAGAAGAGCATCTCTGAACGCACAGACGTCAAACTTTGAGCAGATGGGCTAACCGCAGACAAAGACCACACCGGGTGTCCACTCCTTTCAGCTAAGACAGGAAACTGAGGCTACAATTTGACACGCTCATCGAAATTGGACAGCAGAAGATTGGAAAAACGTTGCTGGTCTGCATTAAGTCCGATTTCTGCTGCGACATTCGGATGGTAGGGTCAGAATTTGGACCGTCAGAGGCTTGGTTGGTCGGTGGGTTCATGGTTGTGGGGAATATTTCTCTGGAACTCTTTGGGCCCTTGAACCAACTTGAGCAATCGTTGTCAACGCCACAGCTACCTGAGTATTGTTGATGACCATGTCCATCCCTTTTGACCACAATGTACCCAACATCTGATGGCTACTTTCAGCAGGATAATGCGGCCATGTCATAAAGCTGGAAGTCATCTTCAGACGGTTGTCTTGAACATGACAATGAGTTCACTGGACTCAAATGGCCTCCACAGTCACCAGTCCAATCCAATGAGCTTATTGGCTAAGGGCCAAATTGATAAGGTTGTAGGTGGCTAAAGACAGGATAACACTCAGGGGGGTGTAACCAAGCACAATAGTTATACAAGATCCAGAATAGCACTTGGTCCAAGAGAGCAACACTTTGTGTATGTCACACAAGTGGTCATACAAGACAAAAGTTGGTACAGGTTGTAAAAGTTTTATAGATTGAGGCAAGGGCATGATTTACAAAAAAAAGGTTTCAGATTGTCTGGATTTTAATTATTTTTCTATTTAGTAGAACATTACGTAACCCTTACTGCTGGTGCACATTTTTCAGGTTTTTTATGTTTTTTTATTTAAATATTGCATGATGTACCGAAGTCCAATACTTTTTGAAGTGTTGTTATACAGTGATGACTTTTTGAAGTACAAATACATTGGCCATGTTTAAAGGCCTATAGCAATCGCCACTTGAAACTGGAAATGTACAGCTTAATTTATTATTATAACCCTGCCAGTGGGAAAGATGCAAATTCGGATATAGTCTTGCTTCACGCAAAGTAATTTAGCATAATGGCAATCCTTTTACTCCCAGCAAACGTAACTTTACTGAGAAAAATTTGTGAAAAAAAATCTGTGAATTCTATAATAAAAAACATTCAGTTAGTTATTTGTTATATTTTGAAGATATCCATTTTTTATTTGAAGATATTATCATTTAACGAAGAACAGAACTGCAAAATATCCCTAGACTTGTGGTACCAATCACCCTTGGCCTCAAAGGGTTAACTTGTTTTTTATTGTTTTCAAAAAACATCATCAACTGATTGACTTAGTTCTTTCTCTCATTTCCACAAATTCTTTAAAATATTGGAAATGACCAAAATTACATATCTCTTTGGTGTGTAATCAACAAAGAAGATGTCTCTTCTTAGAGTGCTTGAAGCAGATTTAAATATCTATCCATTGTGTTATCTCTCTGACAGCATCCAAAAACATTTTTATGTCCATCATATGTTGGAAGTCAGGCTATAAGGTAAGAAAGTAAACATGAGAAAAAATGTTGCACATACTATATTGGAAATTCCATAAAGAATGTGAACCATTGCCGGTCAAAGATCAGAAGAAAAAGAAAAATATATGTGGGTGCCAGTTTATTTAAAGGAATGTGTTGTCATATTTAAAAGGTGAAAATATATCTATTCGCTAACATCAATCAGGTATCTATAAATGGACTAAAAAGAAGCATACGATACCGATTGAATCTTTGTTAACACTTTTGTTATTTTGTTAAACACATTAATATTATCTATCAAGAGATTGGCCGCCAATAAAAAGTCACTTTTTTTTTTGTATTCTCACAAATTAATGGATTGATAAACTGACAAAACTGTTCTAAATAATATTAATTTATTGAGAAATAATAATATGCATTTACATATTCCCAGAAATTCAGTAACTCGTAAAATAATTCTGTTCGTATCTAGCAGAACAGCCACCAGCAAATAGTCTTATGACAGGCACTGTTTCGGTTGGGTCTTATTCTGCTATCATCATGCAAAAAATGATAACAAATCTATGCAACCCATTCTCATGGTTTGTTTTTTTGCTGCAGATTTCTTATGGTTGAAATTCCTTCGCGACTCCACCCCACCGTCCGGTCGTAGTCTGAAGGGTTGGGTTTGCAGAACTTTGTTGAGCTTTATGTATCAGCTCACTCGTCCGTTGTAGCCATACTGAGTTTAGATATGCTATTTTGAGTGAACAGTTCTAACTACTTTGTTTGCTACTACAGTACAATGTTAGCATTAATAACTGAAGCCAATTACTGACTAAAACCATGATTTTAGTACACACCTCATGGCTTTTATGGCAACTAATGCAATTAAAAGAATGAAGATCCCATTTTATCCATCCACTATCTACATTTAACCCCTGCATTTGACACCCTGCTTCAATTGCCAGGAGCTGGCTTTTTACTTCAGTATATTCTTCATGTCCATCCACATCCCTACAACACAATTATGGTGGCAAGGGGTGTCACCTACACAATCCCCACATGTCTCATCTTAACCACTATTAGATAAAATAAAACAGGACTGAGGCACAGTATGGCAGTGTATATAATTTGACCAGGTTTGTGATGTTGAGGCACATATTAAAACTAGTAAAATAACAACTTTCTTACAAAAATTGCTTAAAGGGGCTTCTCAATTTTTGTTAATTTCTATTTGTATTGGGGACATGATGTTAAGCAACTACCAATATATGTTTGCTAAGCTTCCGTGAATTGTCATGCAACAGAAGCCATAGCCCCCCTCCTTTTATAATGCTTCAATGCTCACAACCCATGCTCCTGTACATAAATTGCAAAATGGAGGTCATGTTTCTCTACAAAAGCGTCCTGTGAGCTGTGCAGTAGTCCTCCAAGTTGCAATTGAGTTGTGCTTGGCCACGTCCTAGAAACCTTTACTTACTACTCCTCTGTCACCCTCCTGGCTACTCCACCACAGTTCTTAAAGAACTGTGTGTGCACCTCATTGATGTTCACTGCTAATCAGCCTCACTGTGGGTATGTACACCCAGAATGCCCTGCTCCCCGTGCCTGAGAAAATTCCTAACTAGTTTAGTACTGCGTATTGTGTTTCTCTGTCTTTTTGCCTACCTCTGTTTGACCATTGGCTTGTCCCCGTCACTCTCGGTTCCCAGATCTATGTCTTGATCCATGTAATAAAAATGAAAATTTACTGGTATCTGCTACACTTTTACCATTTCTCAAAATGGCTTCAGGTCTTTGCATAAATACTTTTGTATGAAGTAACATGTATAAAATTTTAGTATATACAACTCACAAGACATTACTAACCTAAACATGAATAATCTGTGCATGGTGTCCCTGCGTCCATGTCTCGGATCGCAGACACACCAGTGCCCCCTCCTCTTAAAGGGCACTTACAGCTTTCCCATAGACCTGCGGCTTCCATCACTCCCCGCCGGATCTTTGCACTCATTAGCCTCGGAGAAGCTGCCTTGGTTTATCCTGTAACCTTCCTTGTTCCCCTTAAGGTTTATATTGCGTTTTGTAAATGCAAATGTTAACAGTAATGAAATAAGGCAAATCACCAATCCTCAGCTGTTGTAATTATTTTCAAAATGCATTAAAAACGCAATTAAACAGCTATGTGTGACCTCACCCTTAGAAGTAACCAATAAACAAAAAAAATTCAAATATTTATAATTTTGACAAAATAGGTTACTGTGCAAAATGTAAAATAGTTAAAGCATGTGAAATAATTCCAATTTACATGTTAAAATTGAGTCCATGAAAAAAAGACTTCCTTTGCTCCTGCCCTGGATCAGGTGCAGAATTGTGCGCACAGTACGTCGAACTTTGAGGAAGATGGGCTACAGCAGCAGAAATCGAGACTCATCAGACCAGGCAACGTTTTTCCACTCTTCTACTGTCCAATTTCGATGAGCTTGTGCAAATTGTAGCCTCAGTTTCCTGTTCTTAGCTGAAAGGAGTGGCACCCGGTGTGGTCTTCTGCTGCTGTAGCCCATCTTCCTCAAAGTTCGACGTACTGTGCGTTCACAGATGCTCTTCTGCCTACCTTGGTTGTAACGGGTGGCGATTTAAGTCACTGTTGCCTTTCTATCAGCTCAAACCAGTCTGCCCATTCTCCTCTGACCTCTGGCATCAACAAGGCATTTCCGCACGCAGAAATGCCGCTCACTGGATGATTTTTCTTTTTCAAACCATTCTCTGCAAACCCTAGCGATGGTTGTGCGTGAAAATCCCAGTAGATCAGCAGTTTCTGAAATACTCAGACCAGCCCTTCTGGCACCAACAACCATGCCACGTTCAAAGGCCAATACATATTGGCAGACAAACACCACTATCATGATGTACAATATGTCACAAAAAAACAATCTCAAAATCACATAGATAAGTTGAAGTGTTCCAATTTTATAACCATATAAACTGACACAGGGCATATTTGAAAAATGGGTCTGCGTCCTTAAGGCCAAAATAGGCTGTGTCCCGTAGGGGTTAAATAGCTGGAGGACCAATCACAAAAGATGAAGGGTGTGTACACATGTGGATCGTGTAACTTGTTAATCAGGTACCTGACCAATGAACTGTCGGCACACACGGTCCAAAATGACGTATCGCCGGCTGCGGCACACCAAAACACTGCGCATGTGCGGGAGCCTGAGGTATCGCGAGATCACGCGCTTAAGGATGAATATATGTGCGTGCGCCGGAAAACAGAGTGTCGCCGGGGGGAGCGGCCCGCAACACATTGTTGGTTAGAATAACCGGCAAGGATATAGAGGGGCATGATGCGGGATCGCAGCTCCACTAATAAAGGTGTGCGCCTGCGCAGGGAAGCAGAGTATGTCGCTAGGACTAGCCGTCCATGCGACATTAATATATGGAATAACCGGTAAGGAAATGAAAGTGCACAGTGCATATATATCATTAACAAAAAATTGCGTGGTGCTGCACCTTCCCTCTTATGAGCTGTCCTTAACGGTCCTAGATGGATCCAGCAAACATCCACTATTCAATAATCCAGTAGAAGAAACTCTTTTGTGACCGGAGCTCAAAAACGAAAAAGACGGTCCATGCACGTTTCCTCCTTATTTGTGCACCAAACACAAGGGATCACTTTCAGGGATAAGTCACCATAGTAGCGCTAATCTCACTAAGGTGTATCTTAGGTCACTAATATAGTTGATCCTGATGACAGAGAAGGTACCAGTGGGGCCTGGCTGATCACAACGCTTCTGCTACTGCAGGGGGCTGTGTAGTTATGCACTTCATCTAGTTAGTTCCCTGTTTTTGGCTAAGGGCCATAGTGATAGGTTGTAGGTGGCTAAAAGACAGGATACACCTGCGCAGGGGGGTGATATACCAAGCACACTAAGTTATCAAGATCCAGAATAGCACTTGGTCAAAGAGCAAACTTTGTGTATGTCCCAAAGTTTCATACAAGCAAAAATGTTGGTACGGATTTGTAAAAGTTTTTATAGTATTGAGCAAGGCTCGATTTACAAAAAAAAAGGTTTCAGATTTGCGGTTTTAATTATTTTCTATTTAGTATTCTTACTACCCTTATGCTTTGTCACATTTTTCAGGTTCTTTTAATTCATGTTTTTTATTTAATATATTGCATGAGTGACCTAAGTCCAAATACTTTTTAGCTGTTTTTATACAGTGGATGATTTTTGGAAGTTCAAATACAGTTGGCCATTTTAAATGGCCTATAGCAAAATCGCCAACTTGAAAACTGGAACATGTCCCCTTAATTTATTATTATAACATCCTGCCAGTGGGAAGATGCACAATTCCGGAATATAGTCTTCTTCATTCAGCAAATAATGTAGCATATATGGGCATATCCTTTTACTCCCCAAGTAACGTAACTTTACTGAGAAAAATTTGTGAAAAAAATCTGTGAATTCTATAAATACAAAAACATTCAATTGTTCTTGTTATATTTGAAGATATCATTTTGTATTTGAAGATATTATCAGTTTTTAAAGACACGAAGCTAAACGAACTGCAAAATATCCCTAGGACTTGTAGGTACCAAACCCCTTGGCCTCACAAGGTTATGCACTTGTATTTTATTGCTATTCTAAAAACAGAGCATCACTGATTGACTTAGTTCTTTCTCATTTTCCACAAATTCTTTAGAAATATTGTGGAATGAACACAATTACATAATCTGCTTTTGTTGTGTAATCACCAAAGAGAATGTCTCTTCTCTTAAAAGTGCTCTGAGCAGATTTAATAATTCTATCCATTGTGTTCTCATCTGACACTATCCAAAAACCAATTTTATCATCATATGTTGGAAGAGTCAGGCTATAAGGTAACGAAAAGAAACTATGAAACGAAATGTTGCACATACTCATAATTGGAAATTCCTATGAAGAATGTGAACCACTTTGCCTGTCAAGACTACAGAAAAATGAAAAATATAGTGGGTGACAGTTTATTTTAAAGGAATTGGTTTCTATTTAAAAGGGAAATTATAGTCTATTCGCTAACATCAATCAGGTATCTATAAACCAATGGACTAAAAAGAAGCATAGAGATACGATTGAATCTTTGTTATTCCACTTTTTTCTTTTTGTATAAACCATTAATAATTAAGTTCTAAGCAGATTGGCCGCCAATAAAAACAGTCATTTTTTTTGTATTTCACAAATTTAATGGATTGATACTAGCACAAAAGCCTTCTAAATAATATTAGATTATTATTGAAATAAATAATATGCCATAATTACATATTTTTCCCAGAACATCAAGTACTCGTAAAATAATTCTGTTCGTATCTACGCAGAACAGCCACCTGCAATATAGTATTGTTTATTACAGGCAACTGTTTCGGTTGGGTCCTATTCTGCGATCACTCAGCAAAAAAATGATAAACTAAACTATAGCAACACCATCATTCACTGGTGGTTTTTTTGCTTGCAGATTTCTATGGTTGAAATTCCTTCGCTACTCCACCCCACCGTTCCGGTCTAGTCTAGAGGGTTTGGTTTTGCAGAACTTTGTTGAGCTTTGATGTATCAGCTCACTCGTCCATTGTAAGCATACTGAGTTAGATATCTATTTTAGTGAACAGTTGCTCACTACCTTTGTTTGCTACTATATCTAAGTCACAATGTTAGCATATAACTGAAGCCAATTCTAAAACCATGATTTTTAGTACACACTCTCATGGCTTTTAATGGCAACAATGCAATTATAAAGAATGAAGATCCCATTTTATCCATTCACTATCTCCATTTAACCAACCCTGCATTTGACACCCACTGCTTCAATGCCAGTTCTGCTTTTTTACTTTCAGTATATTACTTCCATGTCCATCCACACTAATCCCTACAACACAATAGGTGGCAAGGGTGTCCCCTACTAACATCCCCACAGTTCTCATCTTAACACTATTAGATAACATAAAACAGGACTGAGGCACAAGTATGCAGATGTCAATAAATTTGAACCAAGGTTTGTAGTGTTGAAAGGCACAATGTAAAACTATAAAAATAACAACACTTTTTCTTAGCAAAAATGGCTTAAAGGGGCTGGTCCAATTTTTTGTTATTTCATTATGTATTGGGGACATATGTTAGCAACTTACATATAGTTTTGCTAAGCTTCCGTGCAATTGTCATGCAATCATCGGCCATACCCCCTCCATTTATAATGCATTCAAATGCTCATCAACCCTCTTCCTGTCATAAAATTGCGGAATGGAGGGTTTCCGTCTAAGTTACCAAGCGGCCTGTAGCTGTGCAGTAGTCCTTCAATGTTGACAATTGAGTTGTGCTAGGCCACGGCCTATAAACCTCTCTTACTTACTACTCCTCTGTCCGCGCCGATCCTGGCTACTCCACCACAAGTGTCTTAAAGACTGTGTGTGACCTGCATTATGATTCAACTGCTAATCAGCCTCACTGTGGGTATGTAACCCAAATGCCCTGCTCCCCAGTTCCTGATGAAAATTCCTAACTAGTTTAGTACTGCTGTATTGTGTTTTCTGCTTCTTTGCCTAACCTCTTTTTGTACCATGGTCTTGTTCCCGGTCCTCAATCTGTTGCCAGATCTATGTTCTGGATCCAATGTATAAAATGAAAATTTTACTGGTATCTGCTACAACTTTTACCAATTTCTCAAAATGGCTTCAGGTCTTTGCATAAATAACTGTTGTTAAGTAAAACTTTATAAAAGTAATTTGTATATACAAACTCAGCAAGACATTAAACCTAAACATGAAAAATCGTCTGTCATGGGTGTCCCTGCGATCCCATGTCTCGACTGATCGCAACACACCAGTGCCCCCCGTCTCTTAAGGCACTTACAGCTTTCCCATAAAGACCTGCGGCGTCTCACTCCCTTCCTCCCGCCGGATCTTGCACTCATTAGCCTCTGCGAAGCTGCCTTGTGTTATTCCTGTCAACCTTCCTTGTTTCCCGTTCTCCTGCCTTCAGTTATTCCTGTTGTGATCCTCTGACCTCACCTCTGACTCTGCATCTCTGCGAACCTGTCCTGATATGCCTCGCTTGTTCCTGCGTTGAGTCCTGGATTACGATTCTGTGGCTTCCCCTTAGTTGGAATGATCTGGTTGCAACCCTAATGCACAAGTGAAGACCAGCGCCACTTAGACTCCAGTCCGCAGGTGTCGGCACTACCATCCTCCCCACGGTGGTGCCAGGGGACCCGAACTCCTGACAGTAGGTCCAGGCTATGGGACCCCGCTAAGGTGCCGCTTCTATACTGTTGATATTTCCAGAGGTTGTCGACCCAGCAGTCAGCAGATTGCTCACATGGAAGACTGCTTGGGTCAGTTACTGCCACGCTGCACTGCGCTTGCTCAGCTTCTGTGCAGTTCCTGGACTCCCAAGTCACTCCCGGCTATCTAACTGGTGGCAGAACCAATGGCCTCAGACTCACAATGCCTCCAAGTGTGATGGCAAACCCAAGGCTATGCAGGGGCTTCATTACCACCTGTTTTCCAGCCACATCAAACTGATGCGAGATCCTCCGTTTGTCAAAACACTCCAAGTGTGGTAGTATTGTTTATCTCCTCTCCGGGAAGCCCTGGCTTGGTGCTACCCTCTACCTTGGGACCAGGCAATCCATACACTCTATCCTACTGCATTCCTGGCTGAATTCCTGTTCCTGTCGAGGACCTGCCCGACGCTCCTTTGCTGAAACACCGTTATTTGAACCTTCGCCAAGAGGACTCATCCATGGGCCGGGTATGCCCGTCAATTTTCACACCCGGCTTCCTAGCTTTCTTCTGGAATGAATGCCCCCTGTCACACACTTTCAAAAAGGTCAAAGACACATTGGCCGCCCCTGACCTCAGGCTTACTGAGTGGTCTCATCCCCTGGACACTTGGATATGCGGTATCATGGAGCAGGCTGAGAGTTGCGTCACACAACCACACGTCCACCTCCGCTTTACCTTTCCCAAGGCCACTCCAGCCTCCCGGCTGCACAGTCCTGCAGTGACATAGCCTTGCTGACCGTCAAGGGAAAAGTTCCAAATATTGTCAGACGACCTCTGTTTGTACTGTGCCATCCAACAGCACTCTCATTGGGGCTTGTCCCTGTACGCCCCCCACTCCGTGGAACACCATCACCTAGGATTCCCTGGAGAAGCTGGCGTGAATACAAGCTTCTTCACAATCAACTTTACGTTCCTGTTCTTCTCGGGTTGTACCATGCACTCCTGGTCAAGTCGCCGCATTCTTGAACTGTTGTTTCTGCAGAGAACTTTGTGGGTGCTGGCTCAGTCTCCCGGCATCACATTCTGCGTCTTGCGGTTCTTCTCAAGCAACCCCGTTGTCCAGTGTCATGACCGTTCTCTTCGATCCATCCGGTACCCCACTGAGCCTATCTTCTACCAATTGGATCCCTTCACAAGGAAAAGAACTTATTCTAGGGGCCATGTTTCATAGTTGGTCTCTCTTGAGGTGCATTTTAGAGACTTTTGGCGCTAAGATTTTGCACCTTATGTATGATCCTGTCTTTTTAACTTGTGATACATGTTCATTTTTTCACTATCTGGCAGGCGCAAATTTTAGCTCTTATCTTGATCTTTTGTTGCAAAATGTCTCAATCCACATGGACACAGCCCGTGTGGGGTATATATGCAGGAGTGGACCAACTTTATATTTGGGATTGACATGTTGCATGTTAGCATTAACGTGACGTTTATATTCGTTTTGTAAATGCAAATGTTAACATTACTGAAATAAGGCAAATCAACTATCCTCACTGTGTGTAATTATTTCAAAATGCATTAAAACCACATTAAACAGCTAGTGTGACCTCACCCTTACAAGTAACCAATAAACAAAAAAATTCAAATATTTTAATTTTGACAAATAGGTTACTGTGTCAAAATGTAAAATAGTTAAGCATGTGAACTAATTCCATTTACATTTTAAATGAGTCCATGAAAAAAAGACTTCCTTTTGCTCCTGCCCTGATCAGGTGCAGAATGTGCCAAAATGGCGCAAAAATGGCGCAAAAACAGTGCAAAAAGTGCAAAAACTGGCAAAAGTTGCACGGAACATCTGGAAAAACAATAATCATGAGACACACTGCACAAAGGAACGTATTGAAAAAGTACAGAGTTTGAAAGTTGCAAAATGGCGCAAAAAATGTTCAAAAGTCGCTAAAAAATGACAATTTGCCTAGCGAAACTATACACAAAGTAGAATAAAACTGATTGTCTTGGGGCAGGCAAGACAGCCCAATCAGGTATTAGATATATACCAACAACTTGATGATGAGTGAAATACACTCAAAAAATGTAATTAGCAAAGAAAAACTTATTAGAAGTAAGCAAATGAATAGACAGTAAAGCACTCACTGGACAGACAACAATGAATAAAACTATGCATGGCAACATAAATGGCTGAACAAGAGCCCCAGTAGGTAAAGAGTCATACAAGTTACCTTAAATTGTCATAGCAATGTGATGCAAGACTAAAAGTGCATTTAAACATTAAACAGCAACATGCAGAAAGTTGAAACGCATGACAATCAATAAATACCATACCAACCAAGACCACACATATACCCCGACGCGTGTTTCGCAAAGTGCTTTATCAGGTGGAGTGGCAGGGGAAGGAGTTAGGGCTTATTTTAAATAGCTGGAGCACAATCACAAAGATAAGGGTGGTGTACACATTGTGGACGTGCAACTTGTTATCACAGGTACCTGACAATGAACTGTCGGCATTCAACGGTCCAAAATGACGTATCGCCGGCTGCGGCACACCAAAACACTGCGCATGTGCGGGAGCCTGAGGTATCGCGAGATCACGCGCTGAAGGATGATATATGTCGCGTGCGCCGGAAAACAGAGTGTCGCCGGGGGGAGCGCCCGCAACACATTGTTGGTTAAATAACGGCAAGATATAGAGGGGCATGATGCGGATCGCAGCTCCACTAATAAAGGTGTGCTCCTGCGGGGAAGCAGAGTTGTCGCTAGGACTAGCCCGTCCTGCGACATTAATATATGAATAACCGTAAGGAAATGAAAGTTGCACAGTGCAATATATCATTAACAAATTGCGTGGTGCTGCACCTTCACTCTTATGAGCTGTCCTTAACGGTCCTAGATGGATCAGCAAACACCACTATTCAATAATCCAGTAGAAGAAACTACTTTTGTGACCGGAGCTCAAAACGAAAAAGACGGTCCATGCACGTTCCTCCTTATTTGTGCACCAAACACAAGGATCACTTTCAGGGATAAGTCACCATTCAGACCAGAAACCGTCAAATATTTTCACTCCGTCCTAGTCTCCTCCACTCACTGCAATAAGAGACATATCCAGACATAGTTATACAAGTTTCAAACTTTTAAAACTTTTATTTCCAGTTCTACTCACATATGTAGATAAAAAATAGCGCATATCACAAATAACTCCACGAGGACGCCAATCCTTGCCCGACCCAGGGTTTCGCCTCTGTGCTTCTTAATATATCATTATTCCTAGTGGAATAAAATAAGTGATACATGGTAATAAACAATACAATGTAACGTGTTCATCAATCTTCATAAAGGGCAGAACAGGGTCCAAAAACAATAATCTAAAATGCTATTACATGTGGCGAAATACCAAAGTGAACACCCGTGCAGTGCAATCCCCAGTGAAACACTCGTGAAAGTGAAGGAAAAAATAAGGGGGCAGGGGTGGGACTGTACAGATGGTGGGCCGGTAAGTCAAGCGTGGTCCTGCAGGTAGCGACAAAGGTCTTTCCTTTCCTTTTTTTTTTAAAGTTCGATGCTTTTCAGCAATAAAAGATCTTCCCCTTTTTGCCCGCAAATTCGCTTTCAAAAAGATTTACCATGAAAAAGAAGCTGCAATATCTTCACAAGATCAAGAACAATTGGCTCTGCACTGCACTGTGTGTTCACTTTTTGTATTTCGCCACATGTATAGCATTTTTAGAATTATTGTTTTGGACCCTGTTCTGCCCCTTATGAAGTATTTGATAAACACGTTGCATTGTATTGTTTATTACCATGTATAACTTATTTTATTCCACTAGGAACATATTTTTTATGGGTACTTCATTCCTTTATTGTGTTTTTATATGTATTCACCTTATACATACATGTTGGGTCCATCATACTATGCACTTTAGGACCATATGATTGCATTCTAGGGCATTCTGCAATTATGACTTATGCACTTTACATCCTCGGACTGTGATATATATGCCTATGCACTTTCATTTCCTTACCGGTTATTCCATATATTAATGTTGCATGGATGGCTAGTCCTAGCGACATCTGCTGTTCCCTGCACAGGCAGCACACTTTATTAGTGGAGCTGCGATCCCGCATCATGCCCGTCTACATCCTTGCCGTTTATTCTAACCAACAATGTGTCGCGGCCCTCCCCCGCGACACTCTGTTTTCCGGCGCACGCTCATATATTCATCCTTAAGCGCGTGATCTCGCGATACCTCAGGCTCCCGCACATGCCGCAGTGTTTTGGTGTGCCGCAGCCGGCAATACGTCATTTTGGACTGTGTGTGCCACAGTTCATTGGTCAGGTACCTGATTACAAGTTACAAGATCCACATGTACACACCCTTCATCTTTGGTGATTGGTCCTCCTCTATTTAAATAAGCCCTAACTCCTTTCCCCTGCACTCCCTTGATAAAGCACTTTTGCGAAACACGCGTCGGGGTATTCCTATGTGTGGTCTCTGTTGGTAGGTATTTATTGATTGTCATGGTTTCAACTTTCTCATGTCTTCTGTTTAAATGCCTTTTAGTCTTGCATCACTTGCTATGACATTTTAAGTTAACTTGTATGACTCTTTCACCTACTGTTGGCTCTTGTTCAGCCATTTATTGTGCCATCATAGTTTTAATCATTGTTGTCTGTCCAGTGAGTGCCTTTACTGTCTATTCATTTTGCTTACTTCTAATAAAGTTTTTCTTTGCTATTTACATTTTTTTCTAGCTGAAACTATGATACATGTGCCCCGATGTGTTGGCGCTCCACCTCATCTTTCCGACTGGGTCTTCCATGGCTGCAACTCCATGCTCCGGTCCTCAACTGGAAGACAGGGGAGATCCTGCGTTGGGTCCCGGAGTTCCACTCACGCTGCATGGTGGCACCACTACCTGTCCTGACTTCTTCAGTGTCTTCTAAGTATCTGGAAGGTCTGCCAGCTTGCTACCGGGACTTTGCAGATGTTTTTTTTCCAAGAAACAAGCAGAGATTTTGCCACTGCATCATTCCTATGATTTCCTGTGGATCTCCCGCCAGGTGCCTCGCCTCCTAGAGGCTGTGTCTACCCTCTTTCTGTTCCTGAGATGGCTGCCTTGTCCGAGTACATCAAGGAGAACTTGCAAAAGGGTTTCATATGCATGTCATCCTCCCCAGCTGGCACAGGGTTCTTCTTTGTTAACAAGAAGGATGGCTCCTTTCATCCCTGCATAGACTATCATGGGCTGAACACCTGCGCAGTTCCAGGGTGTTATCCAAGCTCTATCTCCGTGGTGCTCATAATTTCATCCAGATCCGCAAAGGTGACGAGTGGATAACGGCGTTTAACACCCGTCATGGCCACTTTGAATATTTGGTGATGCCATTGGGACTGTGTAATGCTCCTGCTGTCTTTCAGGAATTTGTGAATGACATTTTCCGCAACCTTTTATACACATGTGTTGTTGTTTACCTAGATGACATCTTGGTGTATTCTCCAGACATTGAGTCCCATCAGGCACACATAAGTTCTTGGCCAGCTCAGAGACAACTGTCTCTACTCCAAGCTGGAGAAATGTCAGTTTCACCAACGCAGTCTTTCATTCCTCGGCTACAAATTTAAAATTTTTGACAGAGGCCTCCAGACGGATCCTGCTAAACTGTATTTCTAAAGTGGCCACGCACAGAATATCTATGAGCTATACAGAGGTTCCTGGGTTTTGTGAACTATTATTGGCAGTTTAATCCACATTTTTGCCCCTGGTGTCTCCCATCGAAGCATTCACCAACAAGGATGCCAATCCCCGTGCCTGAACTCCTGCGGCTGAAGAGGCCTTCTCCAGGTTGAAGTCTGCTTTTGCCTCAGCTCCTGTACCATTTCACCTCGAGGTGGATGCATCCTCCATAGGAGCAGGAGCTGTGCTCACCCAGAAAGGGCCTAAGCGCTGAACCCTCACATGCGGCTTCTTTTCAAAGACTTTTTCTCTTGCAGAAAGAGAAATTATTCTATTGGTGACAGAGAACTGTTAGCCATCAAAATTGCTCTGGAGGAATGGCGCTATCTACTGGAGGGAGCTCTCCATCCTGTTTGTGTGTATACAGACCACAAAAACCTTTTGTACCTCAAGACAGCTCAGCACCTGAATCCCAGACAAGCCCATTAGTTGTTGTTTTTCTCAAGTTTCAAACTGCTTATTCATTTTTTTCCTGTGGACAAGAATGTCAAGGCTGATGCTCTGTCCCGTTCTTCCGGTTTTGTTCGAGAAGAGCCAGTTCCACAGCATATCATCTCTCCTGAACAGCTTGTTGTTGCAGCTCCTGTGGATCTTCGGCAGCTACATCCCGGCAAGATGTATGTTAGACCAGCTCTCCGGAAGAGGATTCTGTCTTGGAGACATTCGTTGCGAGTGGCTGGGCACTCAGGGGTGCAACGTTCCATGGCCCTTATCTCCCGCTACTACTGGTGGCCAGACCTGGTCAAGGATGTTCGGTATTTTGTGGGATCCTGCTCCTCCTGTGCCCATAATACAGCCTTTTCTCTCAAACAGCTGGACTGTTACTTCTGTTGCCGATACCCAGGCGCTCGTGGTCTCATGTGGCAATGTCAGTGATCTGCCTGTCTCCTCTGGCAATACTGTCGTTTGGGTGGTGACGGACCAGTTTTCCAAGATGTCCCATTTTGTTCCCCTTCCAGGTCTTCCATCTTCTCCACTGCTTGCCAGTTTGTTCTCCAAGCATATCTTCCGACTGCACGGACTTCCACTGCACATTTTGTCCGGCCGAGGGGTTCAGTTTATGTCCAAGTTCTGGCGTTCCTTGTGTAACCAGCTGCAAGTTAATCTTGACTTTTCCTCTGTATAACACTGTCTGTAGCTTTGCAAGGTCAAAATAATTTTTAGGATGTTGTGTTTCTGATTTTTCTAATTTGTTATATTTTTGTCCTCCAAAGTATATGGGCTCATCGATTGCTCATGCAATATAATGCAATACTTCTTTATTACATTCAATTCTAGGTCCCTGTAATAGATATAGTTCAATGAAAGGCCTGTGAGCTTTCAATAGGGTTATGAATGTCATGACAACTGTTTTGTAACACAACAGTAAGAAAGGATACAGATTCATTGAGGACAGCAGAATAAACAAGGTCAATACAAGTAATATGTTATCCAGTACATTCTTCCACTGTTGCTATGCAATAGCCTAGGTACTTTCTACAAATTATTTTTTTATTAAGAAATACTCAAGAGACTTTTTGACATCATTATTAGGCAATCATTTTAAATATTTTTAACTGTCACCAGATTTTACCCCATTGAACTATTGGCACCCTCAGGTAGGTTATTGAAATATCCTTTCTAAAATTCCTTCTTTTATGTCTTTCCTGTATAAAGGAGTTGGCACTCCTATCTTCAGTTCTGTAGTTTGGCCAGGAAATCTTGACTTTTTGTCTGTTTTACATCCCATATGCAACTTTATAAAAAGTAGTTTTGGCAGGGCACAGGGTGACCCAGGTTTGGGACATCTTGCCCATCCAAATTTATTATGACCTAACCAAAGTCCTGGCAAAGGTTATACCGTATATACTCGAGTATAAGCCGAGTTTTTCAGCATAAAAAATGTGCTGAAAAACCTTCCCTTGGCTTATACACGAGTCAATAAAAACCAAAAAACTTCCAGACTCACCCTTGGGAGGCCCGATGGTCCACGTGGCTCCCGATGTTCAGCGGCTCCTCTTCTGGCTTCCCCGTGGTTGGTCTTCCGTCTTCTCTTTTCTCGGTGTTGTATCAGCCGGCAGATACACGTCCACGTGATCTGCCGGCTGGCACACAATATCTCGGGACGGTGTCGCCGCTGATGACGTCATCAGCGACGACACCACCACGTGATATTGTGCGCCAGTCGGCAGATCGTGTGGACGCGTATCTGCTGGCTGATACAACAAAGAGAAGACCGGGGACCAGCCGCGGGGAACGGAGCATCAGGAAGCCACCTGTAGGTGAGTATGGTAGTTTTTTTTTTTATGTGCTTGGTGAATGTGACTGGCAGTATACTAAGGGCTTGCCTGCTGTATACTTCTAGGGGGCAGGCTGGCTATATACTTCAAGGGGGCTGGCAGGCTGGCTGTATACTGCAAGGGGGCTGGCAAGCTGGCTGTATACTTCAAGAGGGCTTGCAGGCTGGCTGTATACTTCAAGGGGACTGGCAGGCTGGCTGTATACTTCAAGGGGGCTGGTTGGCAGGCTGTATACTTCAAGGGGGCTGGCAGGCTGCATACTTCAAGGGGGCTGGCAGGCTGTTTACTTCAGGGGGAGGCTGTATACTGGGAGGCTAAGACTAATGCATTTATCACCCTTGGCTTATATTCGAGTCAATAGGTTTTCCAAGTTTTTGGTGGTAAAATTAGGGGTCTCGGCTTATACTCGGTTCGACTTATACTCGAGTATATACAGTAGATTAAAATCTACGTCAAGTCTGAGTGCTGCACCTAAATTACTTAAAGTTCAGAGCCTTATAGTAAATCTGATGTGTCATGCGCCTTATTGAGGATTATTAAAACTGGCATACAATGCGTCTGTCTTAGTAATTCTTAACAAGTGTGTTTCCAGATATTAACTATAAATTCCTGTTAACACTTTAACAACATGTGATGTATCGGTAAAAAAGTTTAAATCACGCCTCTTTCACTAGATTGAAAATACAGATAAACAAACACAATCAAAAACATGTTAGGTATTGTCATGTCCCAAAAGTACTCATCAATCAAAATATAGAAATGTTTATTCCCAGTGGTGAATCCCATAATGAAAAATAGTGCCAAAATGAGAGAATCAACACTTCACAGCACATATACATTTTATTAATAAGTGATGAGAAGGTTGTAATTGTAGAAATGAAAACAACAGTTTGTTCTCCAAAAATTACACCTTACATATCTGAGCACTGATAGGAGGGTCCTACAGCAGGATATGATGACTCATGCTGCCCCCCCCCCCTTTCCTTATGTATGTCAGTGAGACGGACTGAAAGGAAAAAAGAAAAAGTTGAGGTTGCCATCAGGAAGAACTGAAAGAATAAGAAACAGGAGGTTGTATATAAGCATTCAGCATTCAGGGGTAGTGGACCCACTGAACCACCGCAGATGATGACATAAGCCGACACCTGAGAGCGGAATCTAAGATGTACATAGTTTACACCAGGGCCCACTGTTGGACTTGCTGCCACCAGGTCGCTCCAGAGGCACGAATTTGTCTTTCGGTGGTGGTGGAGGAGGTGCAGAATCGTGAGGCAGAGCCGGAGTCGGGGACAGGCAGGAGGTCAGGACAGGCAGCACAGAATTGAGGTCACAACAGGAAATCACTATAAATGCACATGACATAGGGAACAAGCTTTTTCTAAGGCACGAGGCTAAAAAATCTGGAAGGGGACACAGGAAGGGGCTGGCAATTTATCAGGGCAGGTGGGCAGCCAGCATCAATTAGCAGTGCGCTGGCCCTTTAAAACTTAATGATCTGGCGCATGCGCGCACTAGGAGATGGGAGCAAAGGAAGGTGAGTGAAGCTGCAGCCTAGCTCTGGGGGCACAGTGAGGCACAAGGGTAAGCCTTCGACCCAGGATATAGGTCGCAGGAGCACCCATGACAGTGGCCAACCCCTTGACTTATCTCTAGTTATGAGACTGCAAGTGAAATAAATTTTACCTCAACTTTTCATGGTCGTTTGGTGTGATGCCTGTTTTTCTACTCTCCTTATCAGGAGTTTGGACACAGTGCTGTCTAGTCTGTCTTTTCTTATAGTTATAAGTAAACAAAAGCTTAAAAAAATCCTTTAGGAGTTAAGAAATTTTAATCTATATTCAATTACCGTATATACTCGAGTATAAGCCGACCCAAGTATAAGCCGAGGCCCCTAATTTTACCACAAAAACCTTGTAAAACCTATATATTTTTTACTCGAGTATAAGCCGAGTTTGGGTTTTCAGCACATTTTTTTGTGCTGAAAAACTAGGCTTATACTCGAGTATATAAGGTAAATCATTACAACAATCCTTATTATTATTCTGGGGGGAATATTGGCCTTATTGACAATACTATGTTTATATTTTTATTTTAAATCGATATTTAAATATTCTATTTCATGATTCCATTGAGTCATCATTTTCATTTCCCTATATATTGTCATTTTAATTTGTATAACACTCATTTTGTCTCTTGCACTAAGAATCTTTTTCCTGTCTTCATATTCAATATTCATTTTGATGATTTTTAAATGAAAAGCGATTTTTGCTTTAATTAAGTGTCAAGTGAAGAGCATGTATATTTTATTCCAACGAGCGGATTTTACATTTTCAGTCCTGTTATGTGCAATCACATTATCGAAAGTAAAAATAGGAATTTTGCAGGATAAGATATTTATTTATGGATGGACAGATGCTATTCAGTGTCACTGAAGTTATAGAACTGTTTTGCTGATGTAAACCGTAAGTGGAGAAAGACTTTTTATTTTTAGACATTGAAGTTAACCCAATACAGTTTCTCTTTGTTTCTTTAAAGGAAAACTTGAAGGCTGAGAGGAAATGAAATTGAAGACCTTTTTAAACTCTTTCACAAATTAAATAGCTAATTATAGCTTCTTTTCTATCTGTCAACCTTCAGCATGATAGATAATAAAAATTGAAAAAATAAAAAAGGTATTAGAGAACAAAATGTATGTTCCAATCATTTGCTGTTGCTCATAGTGTACGTCAGAATGTCAGAGACATACATTAGGCCATAGGAATTCAGTGTATTTGTACAATATTTTTCTATCTATTTATGTTGATGTCAAAGCAAAAGCTAAAATGTTATTTTAAAAGTTATTTTAATTAAGTATAATTTTCTGAAGCATAATAGCACAGCGCCAGACCTATTAAGGACAACAAAGCATTCCTCATTGTCACAACTCTTTTATTCTTTGTCGCCTTTCTTTTATTTTTCTGTCATTTTTAACATTTTGTGGAATTTTTCTTTGGAGGTGTTATCTTGTTGAATAGATCCATTTTAGTGTAACGGTTACACAATGTTCAGTTTTTTTTATAATGACCAGGCTCTTTTTTGTTTTTGTGTTTCCATTTTTCACTCCCCACCTTCAAAAATCCATAACTTTTTTACTTTTCCATGTAAAGAGCTGTGTGAGGGCTTCTTTTCTGCTTAACAAATTGCACATAGCGATGGTATTTAATATTCCATAACCCTGTACTAGAAAGCGCTAAAAAATTTGAATGCAGTAAAATTGGTAATAAAACCCATTTGTGTCATTTTCTTGTGGGCTATTTTTGACCTTGGGTGCCATTTTCTTTTATGGGCTTAAATGCCAGGAATAACTGTTATTATATTTTGATATATCGGACATTTAAGGATGCGGTGATATCTAACAGTTCTAGGGAAAGAGGGGTGATTTAAATTATTATGTTTTATTTTTGTTAGTTTTTTTAATTTTTAATTTATTTTTTTACTATTTTTTAGACCCCCTAGGGTACTTTAACCCACCACAGCGTAGAGGGATTTTCCACATCATCTATTACAATGTGTGAATATCAAATCATCAAGGCTATTGAAGGGTTAACACCCTTACCATGTTACCGTGAGCCCTTTCCATACACCCACAGAGCGTGACATACTAATACATCACATGTCAGTAAGGGGTTAACTTTGGGGAGAAATTGAGAAAAACTTAAATTTGGAACCTATATTTGGACATACTAAATACAGTGGAGGAAATAAGTACAGTTCTTTACACACTGCAGATTTTGCAATTTTTCTCACCATGTTATATTTATAAATATATAAAGTTTATTAAATAAAAATAAATAATTACATAAAGTAAAATTCCCATAAACACCACCATTACCTATATTAAAGTGCAAAAAACCTACATATTTGGTATTGCAGTTTATGTAACAACTAGCACAATAAATCAGAAACATTTGTGGACTTACTCGGTGAACACTGAAAAAAAAACTCTGAAAGTTGTAAATTTTTTATAAAATCCTTTAAAAAATGATCAAAAATAAAGTCATGTGTGACAAAATGGTTTCAGTGAAAATAACAACTCGCCACATAAAAAATAAGCCCTAAACCAGCTCTGTCAACAGAAAAATACATAAGTTATGCCTCTAAAAAGAGGGCGACAGTAAAACAAATTAGATTTTCTCTATACTAGTTTTTCTTCAATAAAATTGTATAAACATGTAAGAAACTATATAAATTATATACTACTGTAATCATAGTGCTCCATAGGATAAAGATAACATATTATTTTCATGGTCCAATGAATTGCCCCCCAAAAATGCAAAAAATCAGAAACCATAATTGATGATTTTCTTTTCCTCCATGTATCAAAGAGTTAATAAAATCTCATCAAAAAGCTAAAGAACCACTAAAATGACGTAGTTTCATAAATAAGCACAAAACATATAACCAAGCTTTTCAACTGAGATGAAGTGCAGTTTGTCACAAGAAAACAAGCTCAAAATCACCTGGATATGTTAAAGCATTCTAAAGTTATCCATTAAAGAGTTAATGAGGTTAAACAAAGGAGCGATCAATAAGTAACAATTTTAAACACAATCAAGACAGGACAACAATAAATATAAAAACACTTAAAAAGTACACCAGAGGGGTGTACAAAGCTGCCAAGGGCCAAGTTGCCCTAAAAACCCCTACTACTGTCTGCCAAGAGTAGAACTACAGTAACCAAACGGACCAGAATATGAATAACCATATAGAGCTAAAATGATGCATGAAAAGTGCAATTGACCAATGTAACAAAGCTCTGCTGCATTGATCCCTACATGCCCAACATATACAATACCATGTTGTCGTAGAATGAGACAATAAAGCAGGGCAGGCAGGTGTAGGCAGAGAGAGAGGGGGTTATATTTCTGTCTAGCCTTGTATACATATCCCACATTTTTCTTGTTTTGTTTGCACTCTTACCACTCCATAATGGTCAGAAATGAAAGACTCTTTGCGATCCTTTAGACATCAATAATCCCCAGGCAAGCAGATGATATATTGATACCTAATTTGTGTGATAAAAAAAAAATCATTTTTGTCTATGAGACTATGTTTTGGATTGCTTTTTGCCAGACAAGTTTTAATTTTTATTGGTGCCACTTTGGGATTAATCTTGCTTTTTTATATTGCTTTTATAATGTGGGGTAGGTAAACAAAAATTATAAATTATTATTATGACATTTCCATGGTTACTTTACATATTTTATAATCATCGCCCAGAATGCTGCTATTTAACATCTACAAAGTACTGGTGGTGCTTTGTGGAGGTTAAATCATGTAGTAGATTTTCTTTTGAACATATGATCATTTGGTCTCTTGTATAATATTCTGCAGTATATAAGGCATATAATGCAGTACAGTATTTTATACATTGCCAGTATAACTATAAGGTAAGCTTTTAGACCTTGCCTCTGACCTTGTAGCATTCATTAGATCCTCCCGTGTCCTGCATTGAAGGCCACAGCCCACGATAAAGCTAAAAGGTGGTTGCAGAGGGTAAATAAAACACTTAACTAAGCCAATCAAGTCATTTAGATTACATGGTTGCTATAACTGTAAAATCTAAAAAACCAGACTCCCTTAATGCAGTTACCTTAGTTGTAACTGTGGGAATGGGACTGTGCATTAGAGAATTTATCCCTGGATTGTATACTGATAGACCTTTGACATGATATTTAGGACAATGCAGTGCCAGTCTGGGTGCATACAAATGTTCAGTTTTTCAGATGCAGCCAAAGAATGGTGTGGTTGATAATGGGTGAGAATATATCAATGAGAGGTGCTACTCCACCTCTTTCTTTCATTCAGCTCCTGTTTCGGACATCGAAAACTGCATCTGAAAAACTGAATGTGTGAACACACCCTCCATCTGAATCAATCTTTTCAGTCACCTTTCTTACATCTCAGTCCATTACCAAAAAAATAAGAGTTTGCAATAGAGTGAACACTAGAGATGAGCGAACACACTCGTCCGAGCTTGATGCTCGTTTGAGCATTAGCGCACTCGAAACTGCTCATTGCTCGGACGAATATTTCGCCAGCTCAAAAAAAATGGCATCTCCCGCCGTTTTGATTTTTGGCGGCCAGAAACAAAGCCAATCACAAGCCACGAGACTCTGCACTCCACCCAGCATGACGTGGTACACTTACACGTCGATAGCAGTGGTTGGCTGGCATGATCAGGTGACTCTGGAATAGACTAGCCCCTGCCCGCTACCGTGCACGCGGCTACATAGGAAGTGAATGAGAGCCGCGTGCACGGTAAGCGCCGAGCGCGTATCTGCCTGCACCGGCTATAACGTTTAAAAAGTGTTTTAAACCGCGATACCGCGGTTTAAAACACTAACTAAAATAAGCTCCGGCACCAGCTCACCCTGAGCTGGTGCCCGGTATTGCCATCGGAAACCTGCCACTACAAGTGGTAGGTTTCCTTTAAAGAGTTAATGAGGTTAAACAAAGGAGCGATCAACAAGAGAAAGCTCTCCCAAATGCTCAAAATACATAATAAAATTAAAAAAAAAGTATATGCCCAACTGCTAATCAAACAAGCAGTTCCATCCTATTTAAAAGTCACTCTTACCACTCCCTAGACCAAAATTGTGTAGTACAGGCACTACCAAGGTATATGAATGTACGTAAGCCAACGCACCCCAATAGCTATACAATCCAAACAAAACAAGAAAAAGGTGGGTTGCGTACACAGGGCTAGACAGAAATATAGCAAAAATGTTTATTGGATAAGTAACAATTTTAAACACAATCAAGACAGGACAACAATAAATATAAAAACACTTAAAAAGTACACCAGAGGGGTGTACAAAGCTGCCAAGGGCCAAGTTGCCCTAAAAACAACTACTACAGTCTGCCAAGAGTAGAACTACAGTAACCAAACGGACCAGAATATGAATAAACATATAGGGGCAGATTTATCAAGTGTCTGAAAGTCAGAATATTTCCAGTTGCCCATGGCAACCAATCACAGCTCAGCTTTCATTTTACCAGTGCTCGCCACATCAAACTTGTTAACTTTGTCGCCACCCTGCTGTGTTATCCACAAAATATACTGCCAAACTTTTATCATTGACCGATATTATTTCAGCGCTTCTTGCGCATCTGTTTACATTCCCCTCCCCCGCCATAACCAGACCAATTACTTATAAGAACAGTACTACACTTGATCTTAGACAAAAGGTTCTTAGAAATGCTGTTTGTAGCCCTGCCTGCTTTGAAAATTATAATTTTTTCAAAGTAAACGCTTCTGGATCCCAGGCCCATTTTTGGTGGGGAGGAGCCCAGAGGCAGGGGCTTGGACAGGCAAAAGCTCGCCTGGCAGCGGACCGCCAGCTCCATCCCAAGATTAGGCAGCCTCAGAGGTATCCATGCATACTGCCCCTCCTGTTTTCTGTCCATTTCACCTCCACGATCCTCCACAGCGTCCACCAATGTTTCCATGCGCAACTTTCAACTGTCTATACCCAAACGCTGGAGCGCAAGAGGAAATACAGCACATCATCCTCTTATAAAACAAGCTGTGTCAGGCAGAATTTTCAAGCGTTTCACCAGATACATAATGGAACTCGGCGCATCTGTTGTCGCCATGCTGGAGACCTGAAGTTGCAATCATAGCAGCACAATATGGATGCCCCATACTGTCGCTCTTAATCATGGAAGTCGTCTCCATGGCCGAAGTTGCAATCATAGCAGCACAATATGGATGCCCCATACTGTCGCTCTTAATCATGGAAGTCGTCTCCATGGCTGCCTCCACATGTCGTCCCCTTATCAAACGAGCTGTGTCAGGCTAATTTTTTGGGTGATTCACCAGATACGTTATGGAACTCGGTCACTATGTCGCCACCATGCTGTGTTATTGACTAAATATACCGTCAACCTTTTGTTCACATAGGAAATCATTTCAGAGCTTCTTGCTCACCTCCTTTGGTTCCTCTCTGCCGCCTTAACCAGGAAAAATACTGATACATACAGTGCTACACGTTATCCTCGCCAAAAGGAATTTTTATATTGGTTTGAAGCCTGCGTCCATTTGGGGTATGTCACCATGCCACTCTCTAGCCTGCCGCTGCTGCTGCTGCCTCTGCATGCCGTCTTCTATAGTGTCAGGGTCAACTATTGGATGTTTTAGATGCTATCTAGCCTCATTCGGTCACTCTGTCATCGCCATGCTGTTGCCCATAATTTTGGTATAATGGTGCGATTAAGCAGCCTCAGAGGCATCCATGCAGGCTGCCCCTCCTGTTTCCTGTCCATTTCCGTGGTGTTTCCATCATTTTCTTAGGTTTCCAGGTCTTTGGCCAAGCTTCCCTATGCAGACCCTTGGTCCCCTTGAAAAATGCTCGAGTCTCCCATTGACTTCAATGGGGTTCGTTATTCGAGACGAGCACTCGAGCATCGGGAAAAGTTCGTCTCGAATAACGAGCACCCGAGCATTTTAGTTCTCGCTCATCTCTATTGAGTACTATTAATGTAGGTTGTGTTGGTTGGTTGCCATTAGAGATGAGCGAGCACTAAAATGCTGATGCTCGAGTGCTAGTCTCGAATAACGAGCTCCATTGAAGTCAATGGGAGACCCGAGCATTTTTCAAAGGGACCATGGTTCTGGAATAAAATGTATTATTTAATTGAAAAGGAATGTCTTCTGATAAGTTAGCAGATGTATGCAAACATCTGCAATCTATTCTTGATGTGAAGAACAGTGAAGAACAGATGTGAAGAACAGTGATGCCTCTGCGCTGCTCCCCGATGCCTCTGCGCTGCTCCCCGATGCCTCTGCGCTGCTCCCCATTGCCTCTGCGCTGCTCCCCGATGCCTCTGCACTGCTCCCCGATGCCTCTGCGCTGTTCCCCGATGTCTCTGTCCTGCTCCCCGGTGTCTCTGTCCTGTTCCCCAATGTCTCTGTCCTGCTCACCGTGTTTCTCAATGTGTTCTTCACACATATATATTGTTCTTCACATACTATTTTGTTCGCACCGTTTCGCGCGTATCTTCCGACAAGTAAGCAGATGTGCCGAACATCTGTAATCTATTCTTCACTGTGTTTTTCACTTAAATGATGTTGTGTTCACCGTGTTCACCGTGTTTTTATTCTATTCTTCATTGTTCTTCACTGTGTTTTTTTAATTAAATGCTCGATCTCGAGCAGGGGAAATTCTCGTCCAAGCAATGATCCGTTTCGAGTACCTTAATACTCGAACGAGCATCAAGCTCGGACGAGACCCAAACAATTGTGTCATTCAACGTCAACCCCGACATGTGTTTCATCGAAAACCAGCCTTTCTCCAGGGGTGGCGCTATCAGTCTCCTTTCTAGTTAAATAGGACTGTTAACCAATGGTGAAGTCACGTACACATCTGTAAATAACATATCGCTTAATTCCTAAGTTTCCTCCCGAACTCCTATTGGCCAGGATCAATTAAGACCTCATTATAAGCATTATTCTAGGAGTGAATACCCTACATACTGGAGAGAGTAATAGGAATTTATACTGCTGTTGTTTTGTCTATGTGCTCGAACGAGCATCAAGCTCGGACGAGCATGTTCGCTCATCTCTAGTGGTTATAACTTTGGAACGCTTTAAGATGTTCAAATGATTTTGAAATTGTTTTCTCGTGACACATTGTACTTCAAATATAAAATCTTAATTTTTTGGCAATTTGGACAAATAAGGGCTCATTTTTTGTGACATGAGATGCACTGTAGCTTATTGATGAGATTTTATTAACTCTTTATGGATGGAGGAAAAGAAAATTGTCAATTTAGGTTTTCTTTTTTTTTGTATTTTTTGGGGGGTCATACACCGTATACTAAAATTACTATATTAGCACTGGAGTCCTGGGTTCGAATCCGACCCAGGTCAACATCTGCAAAGAGTTTGTATGTTCTCTCCGTGTTTGCGTGGGTTTCCTCCGGGTACTCCGGTTTCCTCCCACACTCCAAAGCATACTGCTAGGTTGTTTAGATTGTGAGCCCCATTGGGGACAGGGACCGATTTGACATGCTTTGTGCAGCGCTGCGTAATCTGTGTGCGCTATATAAATAAAGGATTATTATTATTACCGTATATGCTCAAGTATAAGCCGACCCAAGTATAAGCCGAGGCCCCTAATTTTACCACCAAAAACCTGGTAAAACCTATATATTTTTTACTCGAGTATAAGCCGAGTTTGGGGTTTCAGCACAATTTTTTGTGCTAAAAAACTAGGCTTATACTCGAGTATATATTATTATTATTATTATTATTATTATTATTATCTTTATTCTATCGGTCACTACGATTATGGTGATAATTTTACTGGAAAAATTTTTTTTTCGGAGATAGAACTTTAATACTTTTTGGTTGACAGAGCTTGTTCAAAGCTTATTTTTTGCGTTTTGAGTTTTCCTTTTCAGTGATACCATTTTGGCACACAACTTTTTTTTATCACTTTTTGGTACATTTTTAAGAAAGGATTTTATGAAAAATGTACATTTTTGGCAAGTTTTTCAGGTTTTGTTTTTACAGCGTTAACCAGGTGGGTCCAAAAATGTTTATGAGTTATTGTACAGATTGTTACAGACATGGCTATTCCAAATATCTGGGTTTTTTGGGGGTATTTTTTTTTTTTTTTTTACTTTATTAGACGTGTATAGGGAATGTTTGTGTTTAGGGGACTTTTACTTTATTTAATTAATTACTTTTATTAGATAAACTTTATTAAATATTTTTGACTTTTATTTTTTACTTTCTAACAGGTTGGCTTGAAAAAGTGATGCTTGTTCAAGCCGTCATTACTATAACATTACACTGTGTAATGTAACACACTGAGCATGCTGCGCCAGAAGCTTGACAAAATAGTACTGCACAATGCGGGAACACACCTCCCGCCATGCAGTACTATTACGTCAAATGTCGGGAAGGGGTTAAAGTGGCTTTGACCCTTGATAAATCTGTTGGTAGTGTTGTTTGCTTTGTGGATTGTTTGTGACAGTCGCATGAAAAGTCACAAAAAAGCAACAAAAGTTGTAACACAGGCCAGAGTTCAGACTGGCGTAATGTGCTCCAAAACGTGCCCCTAAACAGAAGGGGCGCAAAAAAGGCGCATATCAAGCAAGCACAACTTCCCTGCTTACATAAATAGGCCAACAACTTCTCTAATTTTAAACAACCTATGGAATAGGCAAATAAAAGTTGTGAATAAAGCACAAAACTGCCAAAAAGGCACAATGAAAGTGGAAAAATAAAAGAACTATGATAAACGACCCCTGTAGAGTATATTCAGCAACTGAAATAACAATGTTTTAAACTGTGGTTTTAGGCAACAAATGTGCTGCAGCAGGTTGCATTCAACCTTTGCCTGAAAAACGAGAAATTATTAACATGCTGTGATTCATCCTCAGTGAAACTCACTATAATCACAACTAAAATTTCTATAACTGCTATGCTGCTAGTGAAAATTGCTGAAGGTTTGCTGTAGATTATTCCATCGTGGTTAACCTGCAGCCAACTTGTTGTATGTGCCTAGCCTTACAGAGCTATTTCAATGTTATACAATTTAGTCCTCAAGCTCTCATATGAAAAAGGTATTCTACACTAATAGCCAATGGATGGAGAAGGAACCGTTTTTAAAAAAAATATATATATCTTTTTTTAAACCATAAATAACAAGAGTCTTCTTTATTTCTCATTAATTGTAGTTTCTTTGAACCTGCACAGAAAAAAGTTTTCTAAAAATAAACATCTTCAAATCACCTTATTTTATTTCTCTTTTATGTCCTAAAATACCCTTATTCCAAAGGAAAACTATTAGTAGTTGTTGCAATATTATTTTTAGAGATGCATCTTGCAATATTACAGGGGGCCTTTTGACGTCACATCAATACAAGTAGCACTGAACACACTGTTCTCTCTGCAAGTCTCTGAAGATTTAGTGTTTAGATGATAAAGGGCAGCGCTTTTTGTAATTTATTATTAACTGTCATATGTGTATTTTGCTCTGAAACCCTCAGCAGAAAAAGCAAGTCATGTGTTGGAGGTAGAATGATGAAGCTTTTTAGGATGCATTTCCTTTACTCTTACAAATGTTGCTGCTTCGTTGGTAGCAGCTTTTCCTGCCACAGAACAGAGTTTTGGAAAGTTATCTGTAATAGGTATTTTACTGACAGTCTTTAAATAATTTTGCAGTTCTAAAAGGACTTATAATTATCTTGCCTGAATTTCATGCCAGTTAATTGAACGCTGTTCAAATACATCCACATTACAGTCTGTTTATAATTATTGGGAGGCATCATGCTGAGCCGCTGGTTCAATTAGATTCTGATGGCTGATATTTCTATTGTTGACAGGGTGTGTACACAGTAATGTGTGGGAGGAAGACAGTCGTATTATAAATATTCACGTCTCTGTATATTTAGAAACTAGAAGTGACTCTTTTTTTCCAAGCAAAACGTGGTACTATGTCGAGAAGACACAGCTTTAAGCAAAAATAATAATAATAAAAAGAGCTAAATAGATACTTGTTAAGTTGTTCAATTAGAAGTCTTTCTTGGTACACTGTGACCTTTACACTGGCAGGTATAGTGGGTATGTGAACTATGAAGAACACAAATAATTATATGATATTGGTAATGATTAGGTCATCAAAATGTCCTTACCCTTTACCATCTCCTTCGTAACCATTAGACATAGTCACTTTGACCTTAACTCTGCATATTGAACTCTATGTGACTAATTGCATTGCTTATATTCCTCTATTTTGTCACAAAGTGCACTCACTGCCTTTATTCAGTTGTGTTACTGACAGTGTGACCTTTATCTCCAGTATGATATCACTTTCTTTATTAGCTTATATGTTTTTAAATATGTTACCTTTCATCTATCCATCTTATAGAGAAATTCAAGGTAACTATAATCAGTGTCATTATATGAGTGAATTATGTAGATGTGTGCGGAAATCTGGTAATGTTTATTTATATTGTTGTTCTTGATTGATATTATTTGGCCATGTAATAGCTTATTCTTTCTTTTAGCGCAGTTTTATATCACATTTATCACATTGAGTTTTCAATCTACTTGGAAAATCTTTGCACTAAAATTTGAGTTTTTTTATTTAAAAAATACTGAAAGCGCTCTTCACAGTAAACTCCAATGTCTGTTTTGGCAAGGGTGATTTTTGGGAATAGTGACAGTATGTAAATTAAATATTTCAGTGAAGGTAGAATATAGGGTGAAATTACATGGTGGCATTACATATGGTACTTTTATGCAGCTCTTCACCTATAGAAAGAAAAATAAAAACAAAAGAGTGATTAAAAAGTGTGCATTGGTTCTGAGATTGTTCTGAGATGGCAGTTTTCCATGAGCTTGTGGATTGGATATATAATGCAGAATTTTCAGCTTAAGGAAATCTACCACGGATACTTTATTAACTTTATTAACCATGTGTGAAACCCAGAATTATAATTATGGACATATGTTTATTAGGATCATTCCTTAACATAAAAAATAAACTTTTTTAAATGAAGCACAAGTGGTCTGTGACACTGTCTGAAAAAAATCTTGCGGCTTCAGTGAGTATGATAATCTGTGTTGAAACACGATTTCAGCATTCAACGTTTACAAGTGTTTTGGGGGCGTATAATAGCCAAAGCTAATGTGCCACATTTAATTAAAGATAAAAGTTGATTTCGTAAGTTGACTACTGGAGAAACGACCTTAATAAACATATGTCTGTACTCATGCTGCTGGGTGCATGAATAGGTTAAAAAAATCCATGGTAGATTTCCTTTAATCATTTGTAGTACTATGAATCTAATAATAATTGCGATATTGAGCAAATTACAGAGTTATTTGGCTAATTATGATCCAGAGCCCTAAGAAGTCTGAATCAGTTTTTGGAATATTTATTACCTATCCACAGGACACCAAATAAATACTTTCATGGGGTTAACCACTGAGACCTTCAGCCACCATGAGAAATAAAGCTAACCTAAAATAATATGCTATGCTGATTTTAAAAATTGCCTTTGTCAACATTCTGAATCATTTCAGTAGTTTATTTGACATTGTAAGCATCGGTCCCAGCTCCATAATTGAAAATAGTAACTTCCTTAATTATTACATATTAAAATACAGCAACGTGACTATCAGTACTTAGCAGCTGACACTTTCTGGGTAAAAGAGAACTCACATGCCCTTAGTCATAGCCCCCTTGAAATGATTCTGATAATGTCCCAGTTGGCTCTAGGGCTCAAGACCATGTTGGGGTGCAGGGGTTGTGTTGCACACTGGGGTCTGCCTAAAGCACCCAAATGCCTTGTCCCAGTCCTGTTAGTAACCTTTGACTCACAAAAGTTATAGAAGCGCCAGATACTCAAAAAGAAGGCTCAGTACAAAAAAGGGAATCAAAAATAAAATATCCTTGGTCAGGGTATGAAAATTGCTCAGAAGATAAACCCTCTTTATTCTTCAAATGGAAGCAACTATATTTACAGCAGATATTTTTGACTTAGAGCCACAATTAGTGCAAATATTAATGGTGCCTTTACAACCTTTAGAATTTTTCAACAGCATATGATTGTCTCAAAGATGGGGCTTCATGTGGCTCTGCGAACAAAGAAGTAAAGAATAAAATGATCTTTTAAAGACAAAGAGAAAAAATAATTAGATACTCAAAAATTAAAAATGTCTCTGACAGTTAATATACAAAATAAGCATCCTGTATATTTTAACTGTATTATATACCATTAAATGACACATTGGATCTCTTTACAAACAACTTAAAACCTTTGGCAAGAAGTTACAATCTTCTTAGCCCTATTGAATCAAGTAGTAGATATGAGTATCCATGCCAGCAAATTAATAAAAAAAACAAAAAGAATGACAACAATGGTGCTAATAGACACTCACTAGCAAGTTTTTAAAAAAAAGGTTCCAATAAAAACTATTCTTTAAAAAATGCACATAGCAATCAGCAATATTAAAATCAGTACAACGCATTTCGGGTCGCAAAACAATCCTTCATCAGATGCAAAATTTCTTAATGAAGTGCTAATAGCGTAACAAGGTATATATACAAATTAGGATTCCACCTCTGGGTGTATACAAGGATAAATTATGTCATTCTAACAAAAAAACACCTTGAGTGCCACATTTGGAGGTTACTTTAAAGTGAGTGTGGAGTTCTTGAGGAAACTATTCTTTAAAAAAGGATAATGCAATAAAATCTGCTAATGTTTCCTAAAAATTTACTTAATCAAAGAAAAATCACTAGAAAAAGTGGTGATAAAATTAACAAACATATGGTCTGTGCAACTCTTTCTTTTTTAACAAGACATTTTGCGGGCTAAGATGGGAGGTGGCTATTAGTAATAAGGTATAGGATTTATACTGAAACTGACTAGTCACAACCTTGCTCTATTCTACAGTTCATACACATTACTATTAGAGCAGTTGCATCTGATTTCTTTTTTGCTGCCCAAAAGGTATATTTGTAAGCCATTGTTTGCAGTGGCTACTCTTAAAGTCTAGTAAGCTATTACCGTCTAACCTCTTAAAAAGGTTTTGGTTTTGATACAACTATTGGAAATATGAAACATCTAAGAATTCTGCATGATTTAAAAAAAAATGATTGGCATTGAGTGACTTGACAGAATTTCCTGCACTCTCTACTGTTTTTTTCCATACAATAAATATGTCGTCTATATAGTGCTTATAAAAGATAAGCATTTGGCATTTGTATGTCGAATTGTCAGACGAAATGATATGAACTAATAAAGTGGGTATTAGAGATTGTTACTACCAAATACAGTGGAGCTATGGAATTTTTTGATTTAACAGGTTTATCAACTTTATATTTTATGAATCATATAAAATACACTACACATACATTCAGTGAAAATATAATCTATCATTTTGCCATTATATTTCCCATGACTTAATGTATATCAAAGTAATGTTCATAACATTCTCAATTTAGCTCATTGTTTGGGTCCAGTTTTTCTTTTGATTTGTATTGATTTGCATTGACTTTCCCTCCCTACACCAAAGTAAGGACACAAAACAAGAATTACAAATGAATAACAAAAAAGAGAGGACAGAGAATCAGGCCACAGCAGGAATAGGAAATACGGTACAAAATTGGAATACAAAGGGATAGTTCAAATACGTAAGCCAAGATCGGATAATAAGAAATGCTGAAGAATAGCAAAAGAAGATAATATGGAGCTAGCTAGGAAATATAGCCAGCAGAAAAATATATATAAATAAGATTCATATAGGTGGAGCAGTCCATCACATCAGGTGAGCTGTTGCTGGAACAGAACCTAGCTATGGTGCAACTAGTCTCAATACAACTAGCAACATAAACCACAGTTCACATATGAAAAGTAAAAAAAAAAAACACAGAAAAATTAAACGTATCCTAAAGCACATACTGTGGACAGAGACTGGCACAGATGTTAAAACTCTATGGTGCGCTATAATTACAGTCGTCAACTTCTTAACTGATCAACTTTAAACTGAGCACTGATCCTTGTACAAAATGTAAATTTATATTAATCCTAAGGTCTGGGTTAAAACACGGGTATACTTATTGAATTATCTTTTGGTTTAACTAGTTATTAAATGATGCTCATACTAATCTAATGACATTAGTTAAATTTGCAGGGAAAAACTCAAGGACAAGATATATCTAAAAGAAGGTAAAAGACTTTCTTGTATTCAAAGCCCATTCAAGTTGATGAGGTGGTGATAAATTATGTACTGTACATTGAGATATTTAAGCACATCATGTAGATCAATACTGTGATAAAAGAAAGCATGGTTATACACCCTAAGCAATTAAAAATGCAGCTTTATATTACAGATCAAAGAACAAGCTAAAAGATATTTTATTTCAAGTCTCTGTGTAGATTGATGAAATATAGCTGAAACAAGGTTATAGTCATGCAGAATAAGGACATATGAATTATATTACGGTTCTTTTGGTCCTATGGGAAATACATTTTAGGTTACAGGATAAAAAAACTTTGTTAAGCTAAACACTTGAATGACAGAAAGGTCTTTTAACATCCATAATACTTTATTATGCCTTTGCTAAATTGTATCTTTATCCAAAAGATACCATATCGTACGAAAATCACAAGACTATAATCTGTCCATTAAAGTCAATTGTTTAATTGATTTTTCAATTTTTTTTTTTAAAGTCTTGCATTTAAGTAGTATTTTCATAGAATTTCCTGCCCTATGGGAAACATATCTTAGCCAACAGATAAAAAGAAAAAAAAAACTTTTTTATACTACAGTGAAATTACTGAAGGATTCTTTTATAACCATTTATCATGTTATTTTAAAATCTGAGTGTATCTTTGACAAAAAGATATTACATTCTAAAAGAGTATGAAGCTAAGTATCCCTTTTCTATTAAAGTAAGATATCTAATTGACTAGTTAGCCAGTCTTTTGGAACATCTTTGGTATTGTTAAATACTCATATGAGGTATGATTGAGAACTGCTAATTGTTAACCTACCTTTCTGTTACAATAGAAGCTCAACCCCAAGTCTATAATTCTAATCCAACAAAGTATAGATGCAGAACAAAAACAGCAGGCAAAAGTAAATGGTTATGTGTTTAATAATTAACCCTAGAGAGCTCCTAACTATGCTTAGGTCATTCTATGAGTGTTGTTATTAATGTTTTAATGCTACCATATTTTATTTTGAATTGAATCTACATTGGTATAACATTTATGTACTAATTCAGGCCTTACTACCATCTTCTGCCCATAATGTACATTAGATGCGCTGTTGACTGTGATTTTGTACTTAGTGTGCATTCTGTCCTGCACTATTCTGAACACTGCTTTATTTCATTTCTGGCTGTCTTAGTTGATTTCTACCAAACCCATCTGTCTCCTGTTGACTATGTTCTAGGCTGCAGACTTTTAAACTACCTGTGATAGACAGATGCCTCCTTAACTAACATTCCGTTTCTTTTAGTCTACTTTGTTTAGATGTCAAGGGATCGGTCCAATCTTATATAGGATCATAGGTGGATTGACTCCTCACTTCCCTGTGATTGCTTGACGGCGTCTTGCATTTTCCGGATTTCCATATTTCTTGATCTTCTTGATCTTGCTTTTGACTTTCATTTGTACGAGATTGGACCGATGTTTGTCCTGTTTTTGCCTTCATGCTTCACTTTGCCACACCTATCATCTACCATCTAGGGTAGAGAAAGCAAATAGGTAGGGATAGTGGGTCAATCTTTAGGGCTCACCATCCATATCTGTTCTTTCCTTTTTCATCTTATTGTCTGTTTCCAAATAGCAGTATTACAATTTATTTTTGCAAACTATATGTGTTTCTATGATATTGCTCATTTCTAAAAAAAATTAGAAATCTAAGATATTTTTCTCTTGTCCAGTAAAATAAGGGACAACTTTGAGGAAGTCTAACCGTCACAATGATTATCAATAGCAAAGGAGAACAATGAAGGCCCTAGAACTAGTGTGTGAAAATATATGGCTGGTATTACAGTTATAACTGGTAACTGCTTAGGGTGGAGATTAACCAATCTGATTTAGTTATGGTGGAGGGAGCCTTATGTCAGATACAAAATGCATGCTGTAAATGAATAACTGGTGTAAGTTTGTAATATCACAATATAATTAGGTTATCATCAGCAGGCTTCAATTATCACACATTAAACATTCACATAACGGTAAACCATCAGTAATGATAAGCTATAATGGCAGGTTGCACAACTAGGAATAATAAGAAAGCTGTTTAATCTAAACTGTATTCACTTGGTAACCATTGGCTATAAGGACCGGAGGCGACATATATCAAGCAGAGAATGTTAAATATGCATTTATCTTTAATTGGTTTATAGAAAGATAAGTCCCATGCTCTAAAAGGGGCACTCTGAGGGCCAGTGCTTGACTTGCCAGAGTGTTTTGCTGATATGCCTCAGCTTTGAGCGTCACAAATGAAGGGATTTTTAGAAATTGATGATAGACACTGAGTCTACAGCACAGCTTCATATAGTAAATCAGCAGGGGAGAAAAATCTTACATTGAGAAGCAGCTTGAAGTAATGAATTATACAGCTGCTTGTTTCCCTAACTTTGCAGCACAACATTTATAATGTAAAACATGCATACAATCGGGAAGAAAAACAGTCAATGCACATTTTAACCAGAAACAATAAATTCCCTCAACAGTTTAATGCCTAAATGTCTGTCTTCAAACAAAGGGATATAAACCAAATAGACTTCTTACAAATGATGTTCTATATAGCCTTGTTCTATCTTCGCATTTACATATACTATAAAACACATGGACAGTAATAATATTAGGCAGATTTTTTTAAAATCCTGTAACAGCATGTATTGTAAATGTCAGATTATTTCATCATGCTATTGCAGGAGTAGTCAAATTGGCCCACAGTTTTCAAAAACAGTGCCTGTGTAGTATGCAGAGGGCGCCAGATTCATGAATTATGGTGCAGGCTCTGCATGAATCTGGCACTCCCTGTACTGCTCCAACAGAGTGCACCAATTTTTTTTTTGGTGCACCTTTAACATGGGGCATGCATAACACTCCTGGCTGACTCTGCATTTTAAATATGGGGCATGGTCCAAATGCGCACCATAATGCCCTTTTACATGCAGAAATATGGGTTACATAGTGCAGCCACGACACTTGTTAAATACATGTGCGCAAGCAGTTCACACATAAAAGAGCATGCAAAGTCTGACAGAAAACTGGCACAGGAGCTTTTGCGATTATTTGCCCCGATCCGCCACCTTCACGCTAGTGGGGCGTGAAGGTGGGGGGGCGCCGCCGAGCGAGGCAACGCCGGACAGGAGTGGCGACGCGGGCTTTACTGTCCCCACTCCTGGCACTTGCTGCTGACGGCGACTTTTCATACGTGAAAAGTCGCCGGCTGCGTATTTTCTACCCAGGGCCCTCCGCATAGGATACAAGCTGCGCTGCAGTCAGCCCCGATACATCACGAGGCAAAGCCTCTGATGTATCGGGCTGCGAGTTTGCAGCGGCGGGCCTATCATACGCTGGCGCACGAGCACCAGCGTATGATAAATATGCCCCTTTATCTCCGAATGGTCTTAATGAAATGAATGAAACAATCTTATAATGAAAAATTTTTTTTTATATGTAAAATTGCATTATTTAGCTTCATTTCATCGTATTCATTGATATCCTTGTTCAAGAATATTTTAATATAGTTTTTTATTAGATCTGCCCCCTTTCTACTTACCGAGAATGACCATAAAGTTAGTGTTTCACCAAGACATTCTCTGCTTACCTTCACCTGGCAATGGATCGTGAACTCCGGCGGACCTCGGCGGACTTCAGCGCAGCAGCAACACCTGGTGGATGTCGGAGGAACTGCCTTAGTGAATCGCCGGAAGACCCGAATCCACCGCAGAGAACGTGCCGCTGGATCGCGAATGGACCGGGTAAGTAAATATGCCCCAATGTTTATTACATTTTGTTTTTAATTTGACAATTTTTCATTCTGTTATATTTTACCTGCTCATGCATACCGATCCAGCTTCTCTTCATTGTCGGAAATGATGTCATCAGCCATTGTTGGCGGTAAGCCTTTATAATGTAGTATTCTCATTGTATTGTTAGGAACCAGATAAAGTGCTGAGCACGAGCGCGGAACACGCTGTTCTATATGAATATTTTAATTTATGGAAATAAAACCACTTTTTAAAAAAAGTTTTAAGCATTAAAGTCATCCAGCGCCGGTCCAAAAACGCTCAATTTCAAGTCCAATGGACAAATCCAGGATTCTTTGCTTGTGACAAGTTCTCCATATCCCGGGGAAGGAACTACTGCACAAGCGTTGGCAGCAGGAGGACAAGGAACTAAAGACACACGACAACGGGTGTTGTGCCTCATTGCACAACCTTGTCAGGTTAGCAGCTTTATGCATCACTACTAACCATCTCACCTTTTAATATACTACACTATAAGAGCGCCCTTTTCTCTCCCCTTATCTCTTTCCATATTCAGAGTAAAGGGTCCAACCTGCTCTAACCCATGTTCTTTTGCATTGCTACACTTAAAACAATTCTTAAGATTTGTTTTCTTACCTCTGGCCACCTGTCTTTTTGGCTGATTTTATTTTTTTCTTACAGAACTTAGTAAGCCCATCTATACTTGTTACCTATTGGATAGATTTGAGATTTGAGATAGATTTGAGTTTCTCCCATTTAACATTAGTATCATCATGTGACAGTATCTGATTTCAGTCAGTAGTGCTGTAGTGCAGCCCTGAATTTCTGGAAATTAGCCTTCTTAATATTCAATGTTTTTTTATTTTCCCACATGCTTTTGCTTTTTATAGTTTTAGAGGAAACATTTGATATTAAGAGGCTAAGTTCCAATTTCCCAGATTAAGGCTGCACCAGCCGACTGACTGAAATCAGATACTTTTCACATGTATGATACTAATGTTAAATTGGAGAAACTCAAATCTATCATCAAATCTCGAAATCTATCCAATAGGGTAACAGTTAGATGGGCTTACTAAGTTCTGTAGAAAAAAATAAAATCAGCCAAATACAAAATAAAGACAGGTGCTCAAGGTAGAAACACATCTTAGAATTGTTTTTAAGTGTAGGCATGCAAAAGAACCTGGTTAGACAGGTTGGACCCTTTACTCTGAATATGCAAGAATCAGGGAGAGAAAAGGGCGCTCATATAGTGTAGTCTTTAAAAGGTGAATGTTAGAGTGATGCATAAGCTGCTAACCTACAAGGTTGTGGCAATGAGGCCAACACCCGTTGTCGTGTGTCTTTATTTTTCCTTGTCCTCTGCTGCCACCTCGTGCATTATTTCCTTCCCCGGGATTGGAGAACTTGTCACAATCAAAGAATCCTGGATTTGTCAAAAAACATGACTTGACATTAGCGTTTTTGGACCGGCGCTGAGACTTTAATGCTTAAACCACTTTTTTAAAAAGTGGTTTTATTTCCATAAATAAAATATTCATATAGAACACCGAGCGTGTTCCGCGCACGTGCTCAGACACTTCATCTGTTTCTAACATCCAATGAGATACTACATTATAAGCTTACCGCCAACAATGGCTGATGACAATCATTTCCGACAATAGAAGGAAGCTGGATCGTATTGCATGAGGCAGGTAAAATATAACAGAATGAAAATTGGCAAATTAAAACACAAACTAATAAACAATTGGGCATATTTACTTACCACGTCCATTCGCGATCCAGCGGCCGGTCTCTCGGTGGATTCGGGTCTCCTTCGATTACTAAGGCAGTTTGCCTCCTCAACATCCACCAGGTTGTTGCTGCTGCGCTGAAGTCCGCTGAGTCCGCCGGAGTTCACATCCTTGCAGGTGAAGGTAAGCACGTGTCCAGCAACACTTTCTTTTTAAATGGTGGCGGTTTCTTCCTTCGACTCCGTAGGTTTTCGTTCGGCCACAGCCCCACCCTGATTTCCGTTGCGTGCCAGGCCGTCGATGCGCCGCAATCCGATCGCATACTCCAAAAACCCGGGCAATTCAGGGAAATCAAAACGCTATCTTGGAAATATTTGGGTAGCGCGTCGGGAAAACGCGAATCGGGCCCTTAGTAAATGACCGCCATTGTGTTAAATATAACTAGTAGGTGTTCTTTCTACTTATTTAAATGATCTTTAGTAGAAATACAAATATGGTAACTTAAAATTCGGTTATTACTATTAAAAACTAATCCTTACGGAAAAGGATTTGGGCCAAAAGGTTTAGTATGGATCGATGACTTCAATCCAGCTCTGTCTGTTAAAAACTAAACTAACATGGGGATTTGTTGCCACAAAGGTTAGTATGGACTCTGGGACCCAGAGATGTCTTGGTGAAACACTAATTTATGGTCTTCTCCGGTAATAAAAGGGGTAAAAAGCAGATCATTATCAGAACATATTACAATATTCTTGAACAAGGTATCATAGTACGATTAAATGAACTAAAATAATACAATTTTTACATGATAAAAACATTTTTGATTATAAGATGTTCATTCATTTCATTAAGACCATTCTGAGATAGGGCATATTTTCATACGCTGTGCTTGTGCGCCAGCGTATGATAGCCACCCGCAATCGCAGCCCGATCATCAGAGGCTTCTGCTCTTGTGTATCGGGGCTGACGCGCGTCCTTGTTCCTATGCAGCGGGCGGCTAGAAAAATCGCGCCGGCGCTTTACGTATGAAAAGTCGCCGTCAGAGCAGTGCGCAGGCGTGGGGACAGTACGCCCCCCGGCCCATCTGTCCGGCGTTGCCCTCCGCTCGGCGGACGCCCCCCCACCTTACGCCACTAGCGTGAAGCGTGGCGGTATCGGGGCAATAATCGCAAAAGCTCCTGGCCAGTTTTCTGTCAGACTTGCTGCTCTTTAAAATGTGTGAACTCTGCGCACAATGTATTTAACAGTGTCGTGCTGCACTATGTAACCCAAATTTCTGCATATAAGGGCATTATGGTGCGCATTTGGCCATGCCCCTATTTAAACAAAATGCAGAGTCGACATGGAGTGTTATGTCATGCCCCTTGTTAAGGTGCACAAAAAAAAAGTGTGCACTCTGTTGGAGCAGTACGGGAGTGCCAGATTCCATGCAGAGCCTGCACCATAATTCTGAATCTGGCGCCCTCTGCCTACTACACAGGCACTGTTTTTGAAACTGTGGGCCAATTTGACTAACCCCTGCAATAGCATGATGAACTTATCTGTACATTACATACATGCTGTTACAGGATTTAAAAAAAATCTGCCTAATATTATTACTGTCCATGTGTTTGTATAGGTATATTGTACATGCGCAGATCGAACAGGCTATATAGAACATCTTTGTAAGAAGTCTATTGGTTTATATCCCTTTGTTTGAAGACAACATTTAGGCATTAAACTGTTGAGTGAATTTATTGTTTCTGGTTAAAATGTGCATTGCTGTTTTTTCTTCCTCCCGATGTATGCATGTTTTAATTATAAATTTTGTGCTGCAACGTTAGGTGGAACAAGCAGCGAATTCATTACTTCAAGCGTGCTTCTCAATGTAAGATTTTCTCCCCTTGAGTTACTATATGAACGCTGTGCTGTAGACCAGTGTCTATCATCAATTTCTAAAAATCCTTCATTGTGACGCTCAAAGCTGAGGCATACACAAAACACTCTGGCAGTCACCGCACCTGCCCTCAGAGTGCCCCTTTTAGAGCATGGGACTTATCTTGCTATAAACCATTAAAGATAATGCATTTAACATCTCTCTCTTGATATTATTCGCCTCCGGTCTCTTATAGCCAATGGTTCCCAAGTGATACGTTTAGATTAAACAGCTTTCTTATTCCTATTGTTGCAACCTGCCATTATACTTATCATGACTGATGTTTTCCGTGTATGTGAATGTTTAATGTGTGATAGTGAAGCTGCTGATGATAACCTAATTTATTGTGATATTACAAACTTACACCATTATATTCATTTACAGCATGCATTTTTGTATCTGACATAGGCCTCCTCCCACCATAACTAATCAGATTGGTTAATCTCCACCCTAAGCAGTTACCAGTTATAACTGTAATACCTGCCATATTTTTCACACACTATTCTAGGGCCTTCTTGTTCTCCTTGCGCTATTGAAATCATTATGACGGTTAGACTGTCCTCAAAGTTGTCCCTTATTTTACTGGACAGGAGAAAATATCTAGATTTTAATTTTTTTTAGAAATGCAGCATATCATACGAAACACATATATTTGCAAAATAAATTGGTAATCTCTTTGGAAACAGACAATAAGGATGAAAAAGGAAAGAACGAAATGGATGGTGAGCCCTAAAGATTGGACCCACTATCCCTACCATTTGCTTTCTCTATCCACTAGATGGTAAGATGACGTGTGGCAAAGTGACAGCATGATACGGCAAAACAGGACAAACCTTCGTCCCAATCTCGTACAAATGAGTCTCAAAAGCAGGATCAAGAATCAAGAATATGGAAATCCGAAATGCAGACGCCGTCAGCATCATACAGGAAGTGAGGAGTCAATCCACCTATGATCCTATAAGATTGGACCGATCCCTTGACATCTAAACAAACTAGACTAAAAGAACGAGATATGTTTAGTTAACGATGGCATCTGTCTATCACAGGTATTTAACGTCTGGCAGCCTCAGAACATAGTCACACAGGAAACATGATGGTGTGGTAGAACACTAAGACAGCCAAAATGAAAAAAGCCAGTGTTCAAGATAATTCAGGACAGAAGCACACTAAGTACAAAATCACAGTCAAACAGCGCGCATCTAATGTACATTAATGGGCAGGGAAGGCATAGGCCTGATTAGGACATAATGTTTATACCAGGTATGATCTCATTCGAAATAAAATATGGTCATTTAACACATTATAACAACCTCTAGAATAACCTAAGCATAGTGTTAGGAGTCTCTCTCGAGGTTAAATTATTAAACCCTAAACCATTTTAACTTTTGCTGCTTTTTAGTTGCTGCTCTTTACTTTTGTTGGATTAAATATAGACTTTGGGGTGAGCTTCTATTGTAACAGAAACGGTCGGTTTAACAATTAGCATTCTAAATCATACCTCAATGATATTTAACAATACCAACAGATGGTTCACAAGACTGGCTCGACTAGTCATTAACTTACTATGAATACTGGATCTTAATACAGGATCTAATCCTATTTTTTCGAATGGTAATATCTTTTTGTCAAATGATACACTCAATTTTACAATACAGATAAATGTTAGTAAAAGAATCTTCAGGTCATTTCACAACAATATGTAGTATCAAAAAGCTTTTTTCTTTCTTGTTTATTCTTTGGCTAAGATAATGTTTCCCATAGGCAGGAAATTCTATGACAATATCTACTTAAATGCAATGACTTTAAAAAAAAAAATTGAAAAATAATCCTAAAACACATTGTGACTTAAATGGACAGATTAATAAGTCTTTGATTTTGAGACATATGTGTATCTTTTGAAGATAAAGATACAATTAGTCACAACGGGCATAATACAAGTAAATGATGTAAAGACCTTTCTGCATTCAAGGTGTTTTAGGCTTAGTTAACAAAGTTTTTTTTATCCTGTAACCTAAAAAATGTATTTCCCATAGGCCAAAATAACCGTAATATAATTCATCTTGCCCTTTTATTCTGCATAAACCTTGTTTCCAGCTATATTTTCATCATCTACACACACGAGACTTGAATAATATCTTTTAGCTTGTTCTTTGATCTTAATATAAAGCTTGCATTTTTAATTGCTAGGTGTAATAATCCATGCTTTCTTCTTACACAGTATTGATCTAACATGATGTGCTGTAAATATCTCATGTACAGTACATAATTTATTACCACCCCATCATCAACTTGAATGGGCTTTGAATACAAGAAAGTCTTTTACTAACTTTTTTAGGATTATCTTGTCCTTGAGTTTTTCCTGCAAATTTTAACTATGTCATTAGATTAGTATGACATCTTTAATAACTATTAAAACCAAAAGATATTCAATAAGTATATAACCCGTGTGTTCTTAAAAATACCCGACGACCCTTAGATTTATGAATTTTTCAACTTTTGTATACAAGGATCGTGCTCAGTTTAAGTTGATCAGTTAAGAAGTTGATACGACCTGTAATTATAGCGCAACCCAAGAGTTTACCTCTGTGCCCGTGTCCAGCTCACTCTGTCCACAGTATGGTGCTTTAGGATTGTTTAAATTTTTCTTCGTGTTTTTTATTTTTACTTTTCACTAATGTGAACTGTGTTGATGTTTGCTATTTGGTATTGAACTAGTTTCAGTGCGCACCATAGCTAGGTTCTGTTCCATTCGCAAACAGCTCGACCTGAATGTGATGCTGCCTCCATCCCTATACGATCTTATTATATATTTTTTTCTCTTGCTCATCCATTTCCTATCTAGCATCCATATTATAGTCTTCTATTGTGCTATTCTTCAGCAATTTCTTGTATCCTATCTTGGCTTACGTATTTTGAACTATCCCTTTTATTCCCAATTTTGTACCGTATTTCCTATCCTCTCCTCGCTGTGGCCGTGATCTCGCTGTCCTCTCTTTTTTTGTTATTATTAGCGAATTCTTGATTGTGTCCTACTTTGGTGTATGGAGGTAAAGTCAACTGCAAATCAATACAAATCAAAAGAAAACTGGACCCCATACAATGAGCTAATTGGAGATGTTAATGCAACATTACTACTTGGGGGGGGGGGGGGATATACATTAAGTCATGGGAATATATGGCAAAAACGTAGATTATCTTTTCACTAGCTGTTCGTATCTTGCTTCTCAAGATATCCTTGTCCCGTTCACCTTGTATTTATTGACCAACAATAACCTGTCCTTCCTCAAAGTTCCAACCTCCCTGATTTTTGTAGTTAACATCCTATAGCCCACTTTATTAGTTCATATCACTTCGTCTGACATTGACATACAAAGCCAAATCTTATCTTTTTTATAAGCACTATATAGACACATATTTATGGTATGGAAAAAAACAGGTAGAGAGTTGACGGAAGTTCTGTGCTCAAGGAATCGCGTCAATGTCCAATCACTTTTTTTTTTTAAAATCATGCAGTTACTCTCTTAGATGTTTCAGTTTCCGATAGTTGTCATCAAAAACCAAACCTTTTAAGTAAGGTATACTGTAATAGCTACTAGAACTTTAAGAGTAGCCACTGCAACCAATAGCTTACAAATAACCTTTTGGGCACCAACAAGAAATCAGATGCAACTGCTCTTATGTAATGTGTATGAACGTAAGATAGATGCAAGTTGTGACTAGTCCGTTTCTCAGTAAAATCCTATACCCGTATTACTAATCGCACCTCCCATCTTAGCCCGAAAATGTCTTGTTAAAAGAAAGAGTTTTCAACATTTGTGTTTTGTGTTATTTTATCACCCACATTTTGTTTAAGTGATTTTCCCTTGATTAAGTAAATTGTTTAGGAAACATTAGCAATTGTTATTGCTATATATTTCCTTTTTTAAACGATAGTTTTCCTCAAGAACTCCACACTCATTTAAAGTAACCTCAAGTGGCATCTCACGGTGGTTTTTGTTTGTTAGAATAACTCATTTATCTTTGTATAAATACAAAACCCGAGAGGTTGGGAATCCTAAGTTGTATATTACCTTGTTGAGCTATTATGCACTTTCATTAAGACATTTTTGTATCTGATGAAGGTTGTTTTTTGCGACCCCTAAAATGCGTTGTACGCACTGATTTTAATTATTGCTGATACTCTAATGTCATTTTTTTTTAAAGAATAGTTTTATTGAAAACTCTTTTAAAAAAAACTTGCTAGTGATGCTCTATTAGCACCATTGTTGTCCATTCTTTTGTTTTTTTTAATTATTTGCTGCTGCGATGATACTGCATTCTACATACTTGATTCAATAGGGCTGAAGAAGATGTAACTTTTCTTGCCAAAGGTTTAAGAGTTTTGTGGAAAGGAGATTCAAAGTGGTCAATTTAATTGAGCATATAATACCGTTACAATATACGATGCTTATTTGTATATTGCCTTCAAGACTTTTTTAATTTTTGAGTCTACGTATCTAAATTATTTTTCTCTTTGTCTTTAGTCATTAATCTTATTGTGCCACCAAGAGCCCCATCTTGAGACAACATAATGTAATTGACAAAATTCTAAGGTGGTAAATAAGGACACCATTATATTTGCCACTACATTGTGGCTGTAGTCAAAGATCTTGCTGTAATATAGTTGCTCCAGTTTGAAAGATGAAGAGGGTTTATCTTCTGAGCATTTTTCATACCCTGACCAAGAGAATATTTTATTTTGATTCCCCTTTGTTACTGAGCCTTCTTTTTTGAGTATCGGCTTTCTTAACTTTTGTAAGTCAAAGTCCTACTAACACTGACAGGACTGAAGGATTTGGGTGCTTTGGGGCAGAACCCCAGTGTTGCACACACAACCCCCTGACAACCCCCAACATGGTCTGAGCCCAAAGATCCAACTGGGACTTATCATGAATCATTTCTAGGTGGCTATGACTAAGGGCATTTGAGTTCTCTTTTACCCAGTAAAGTGTCAGCCGCTAAGTCCTGATATCCGTTCTGTACTTTTAATATGTAAAATTAAGGCAGTTACTATTTCAATTATGGAGCTGGACCCGATCTTTGCTTACAATGTCAAAATAAACTACTGAAATGATTCGAATGTTGACAAAGGCAATTTTTAAAATCACCATAGCATATTATTTAGGTTATCTTTCTTTCTCATGTGGCTGAACGGTTCTCCAGTGGTTCCAACCCCCTGAAAGTATTTATTTGTGTCCTGTGATAGGTAATAAATATTCCAAAAACGTTCCAACTTCTTAGGAGCCTCTGGATCATAATTAGCCAAATAACTCTGTACTATTGCTCAATTCTCAATTATTATTAGATTCATAGTAACTCACAAGAATTAAAAGGAATCTATCCATGGATTTTTTAACCCCTTAGTCGCACCCAGCAGGCATGAGTACAGACATATGTTATTAAGGTCGTTTCTCCTCAGAGTCAAACTTATTGAACATCACCTTTTTCTGATCTTAATTAAATGTGGCACATAAGCTTTGGCTATTTATCGTCCCCCAAAACACTTGTAAACGTTGAATCTGAAATCGTGTTTCAACACAGATTACTCATACCTCACTGAAGCCGCAATTTTTTTTCAGGAAAGGTCACAGACCACTTGGTTCTCATTTTTAAAAAAGTTTATTTTTTAATAACTGAAGGAATGATCCTACATATCATATGTCCCATAATTATAATTCTGGTTTTCAACCCAATGTTAAAAGTTATAAGTTATGCCGTGCACTAAGATTTCCTCTTAAGCTGAAATTCTGCATTTAAGCCAATCCACAAGCTCATATGGAAATACTGCCATCTCAGAACATCTCGAAACCCATGCCCACACTCTTTTCCATCACTCTTGTTGTTTATTTTTTCTTATTCTTTTTCTTCAGGTAAGAGCTACAATAAAAGTATCATATGTAATGCCACATGTATTTCACCCTATTCTACTTTCATACACTGAATATTAATTTACAATACTGCCTACTATCCCAAAATTCCCCTTCTTCCAAACAGACAATTGGAGTTTCCTGTGAAGACGCTTCAGTATTTTTAAATAAAAAACTCAAATTTTAGTGCAAAATTTTTCCAATAGATTGAAAACTCAATTGTTGATAATTGTATATAAACATCGCTAACAGAACGAATAAGCTATTACATGCGCCAATCATATCAATCAGAGACACACAATATAAATAAACAGTACCAATTTTCCGCCCACTCTTACATAATTCACTCATATGAAGGACACGCTGATTAGTACCTTGAATTTCCCTATAAGATGGTAGATGAAAGGTACATATTTAAAAACATATACCAAGACGTCTCAATAAATGAATAATCACTGGATCAAGCACACTGTTCATTAACACACTGAATAAAGGCGTGAGTGCACTTTTGTGACAATAGAAGGAATAATAATCAATGCAATTAGTCACATAGAGTTCAATGCAGAGTTAAGGTCAAAGTGCTATGTCCTAATGGTACCGAAGGAGATGGTAAAGGGTAAGGACATTTGAGTGACGTCTACATCCTCCCTATCAATATCATATATATTTGTGTTCTTCATATTCACATAACCACATGCTGCCAGTGTAAAGGTCACAGTGTACCAAGAAAGACTTCTAATTGAACAACTTACAAGTACTATTCTAGCTCATTTTTTATTATTTAATTTTTGCTAAGCTGCTGTCTCTCCGACATAGTACCACCCTAGCAAACACGACATCTTTGCTTGGGAAAAAAGATTCACTTCTAGTTCTTTAAATATACAGAATAGTGATATTTATAAACGACTGTCTTCCTCCCACACTTAACTGTGTACACACCTGTCAACAATAGAATATCAAGCCTCAGAATCGTAATTGAACGCAGCGGCTCAGCGGTACATGATTGGGCCCCCAATAATAATAACCAGAACTGTAATGTGGGATTGTTTTGAACAGTCGTTCAATTACTAAGTGCATGAATTCAGGAAAGTAATTATACAGTCCTTTTAAACTTGCAAAATTATTTAAAGACTGTCAGTAAAATACCCATTACAGATAACTTTCCAAAACTCTGTTGTCTGTGCGCAAAGCTGCTAGCCATGAAGCAGCACATTTGTAAGAGTAAAGAATGCAATCCTAGAAAGCTTCATACTCATATTCTAAATCCTACCAAACCTCCAACAATATCTATGTACTTGCTGTTTCTGCTGAGGCTTCAGTCCAAAATACAATATTACAGTTCAAACTAAAATAAACAAAAGCGCTGCTGCCCTTTATATCTAAACAACATAAAATCCTTCAGAGACTTGCAGTGAGAACAGTTGGTGTCAGTGCTACTTGTGTATTGATGTGAGCAACAAGGCCGCCTGTAATATTGCAAATGCATCTCTTAAAATAATATTGCACACAACTACTAATAGTTTTCCTTTGGAATAAGGGTATTTTAGGAAGGCATAAAAGAAATAAAATAAGCGTTGATTTCGAAGATGTTTATTTTTAGAAAACTTTTTTCTGTGCAGGTTCTGTACACTACATATTATGAACATAAGAGACTCTTGTTATTTTTCGGTTTAAACAAAGAAGAATAAAACCTATTTATTTTAAAAAAAACCGGTTCCTTCTTCTCCATCCATTGGCTATTACTGCAAATACCTTTTTCGTATGAGAGCTTGAAGGACTATTTGTCATAACAATTGAAATCGCTCTTTAAAGTCCAGGCAACGACAACAAGTTGTGCTGCAGGTTAAAATCCGATGGAATACATCTACAGCAAACCTTATCAGCAGTTTTCACTATGCAAGCACTGCGTTATCAATAATTTTAGTTGTGATTATATGAGTTTTCACTGAGTGAATCACAGCATGTTAATAATTTTTCTGTTTTCAGGCAAAGGTTTGAATGTGCAAAACCTGCTGTCAGCACAATTTTGCCATAAAACACATTTAAAACATGGTTATTTCAGTTTAGCTGAAACTCAGCAATGCGGTCATCTATCATAGTTTCTTTTTTATTTTTTTTCCACGTTCTTCATTGGTGCCTTTTTGGCTGTTTTGTTGGGCTTTATTTTCACCACTTTTATTTGCATATTTTTCCATAGGTCATTGGTGAACCTATGGCCTGTTGCAGAGTGCAGCACTCGAGCCCTCTTCTGGGTCACCCATGCCCTCACCCCAGCTGAAGTTCAACACCAGACGGACTCAAGAATCATCCTGCAGCTCTTCCTACATGATAGGTGAATTTGCCCTCCTCCTTTCACTGTGTTGGTGTCCTTTAGGAGGCTGAACGATTGAAAGTTGGTGCAAAGAACGACTGAGAAACAATTTCTGCTTAAATTTCTGTGCGGGCACTTTGATAAAAAGTGGCTTTTGGTTGCAGTTTGGGCACTCAGGCTCTAACAGGTTCGCCATCACTGCATCGGTTTGTTTAAATTAGAAGAATGTTGTTGGCCTATTAACTGTAAGCAGAGAAGTTGTGCTTGCTTTATTATCGCCTTTTTTGCATCTGAATTACGCCAAAAAGGTGCAAAACTATTCCAGAAAAACCTTGGCATGAGCAAGCGTCTTCATGAGACAAAAACCGCCCTGAAAACCCTGCCAAGAAAATGAATTCACAATTTAACACAGTAAAAAAAACATAAAGATAAATTATATACATTTAATTACAATTAAAAAACAAACAGGGCAAAGACTAAACAGAAACAAGAGAACTCATTATGATAAATGACCCCGCTAATTCGTGTGATAAACCTAGAGTTTACCAGACAGGACTTTTCAGTGAGAAGGTATGGACAAGGGTGATCTGGGATGTCCCTCTTTACAGTACTTCCGTAAAGATGGCTACACTGTTAGTCTGGATTTTACCCTCCCCTTTTACTGTGTTTGAGTGGAGGAGATGCCATATATTGAAAGTTATAAATGGGTGGGGAACAGGGGCCACTTCATGAGGCGAGTTTGAGATAAGCGCGCCTCAGCTGCGTGGTCCTCTTCTGACGCTACCCTCCCAACCCTACCGCCACGGATCTCCTGTCCTTCGTGCTCCCACCCCTCAGCTTGCGACCTTGCCTTCACAGCCCTCCCGCCCACCTGTTCTCCTCTCCTGCCCACTGGCGGGTTCCGAGCTTATGCCACTCACTCCCTGCATACTCTGCCTCGCCCAGTCTTTGACCCCCCCCCTTCCTCTCCCGCCCCTTCTGTTTAGGGGCACCGTTTTGGAGCACATGACGCCAGTCTGACTCTGTCTTTGTTACAACTGTTGGGTGTTTTTTTTGAGCTTTTCATGCGACTGTCACAAACAATCCACAAAGTAACACACTACCAACGATTATCAAGGGTCAAGCCACTTTAACCCCTTACCCGACATTTGACGTATAGTACTGCATGGGGGGAGTGTTTCCCGCATTTTGCATACTATTATGTCAAGTTTCTTGGCGCAGCATGCTCAGTGTGTTGACATTACCCTGGTATTCTTTTATTACACTGTGTTAAGTATGACGGCTTGAACAAGCATCTTCTTTCAAGCCACACCTGTTAGAAGTAAAAATAAAAGTAACCATATTTAATAAGTTTATCTAATAACGTATTAATTAAATACAGTAAAAGTCCCTAAACACAACGTCCCTATACCGTCTAATCAAAATTAACCCCAAAAATTACCCAAAAAACCCAGATATTTGGAATAGCCATGTCTGTAACCATCTGTACCTACTCAGAAACAATTTTTGGACCCGCGTAAAAACAAACCTGCAAAACTGGCCAAAAATGTACATTTTTCATAATCCTTTCTAAAAATGTTCCAAAAAGTGATAAAAAAAGTTGTGTTGCCCAAATCATTAGAAAAGTTATCACTGAAAGGAAAACTCAAAATGCAAAAAATAGCTTATGACAAGCTCTGGTTCAACCCAAACCTAAATTCTATCTCCGAAAAAAAATATTTTTCGAGTAAAATTATTGACCATATCGTGAGTAAAAGATAATAATAATACCATATATACTCGAGTATAGCCTAGTTGTTTTAGCACAAAAAAATGTGCGGAAACCCCCCAAACTTCGCTTTAACTCGGTAAAAAATGTAGGTTTTAACCAGTTTTTGGTGGTAGAATAGGGGCCTCCGCTATACTTGGTCGCTTATACTTGAGTATATACGGTATTATACAATATAATATATATAATAATCCTTAATTTTATATAGCGCACCCAAATTACGCGCGTTGCACAAAGCGGAGTACCCGGGAACCCCTGCAAACACGGAGAGACTACAAACTCTTGCATTGTTGACCTTGTAGGATTCGTACCAGGACTCCAGTGCGAATATATTATTTTAGTATAGGTTAATGACCCCCCTCAAACAATACAAACAGAAAGGAAAACCTAAATTGACATTTTTTTCTCTTTCCTCCTCCATAAGAGTTAATAAATCTCATCATAGCTACAATTCATCTCATTTCCAAACAGAGCCCTATTTGTCCAAATTGCCAAAATTAGATTTTATATTTGAAGTATCAAATGTGTCCACGATAAACAATTGCAAAATCATTTGAAACATCTTAAAAGCGTTCGCAAGTTATAACCACTTATAGTGACACAGGGCAGATTTTCATCAAAAATGGGCCGTTCAATAAGGTGACAGGTGGGGGGGGGGGGGGGGGTTAATAATTCTGACTGCAAAAACTCCTATACCAAAACAACAAGCAGTCATAAATTCCTATTACTCTCGTCCAGTCTGTAGGGGTAATTCCTCACTCCTAGAAAATGCTAATAATGAGGTTCTTATTGATCTGGCCAATAGGAGTTCGGGAGGAAACTTAGGAATTAAGCGATATGTGTCTATGTTCAGATGTGACGTGACGTCACCATTGGGTAACAGTCCCTATTAACTTAAGGAGACTGATGCGCCCCCCTTGGATGAAAGGCCTGGTTTTCGATATCACACTGTCGGGGTTGACGTTGTAATGACCAATTGTTTGTGTATATGTGCTTCCTAATTAATTTCATGTACACATTACATGTAGAGATGAGCGAGCACTAAAATGCTCGGTACTCCGTTATTTTGAGCGAACTTTTCCCGTGCTCGAGTGTCGTCTCGATACCGAGCCCCATTGACGTATGGAAGACGCGAGCATTTTCAAGGGACCAAGGACTCTGCACAGGGAAGCTGGCCAAGCACCTTGGAACCTCAGTAAAATGATGGTCAGCACACGAATGGACAGGAACCGCAGGGGCGCATCATGATGCCTTGGCTGGCCCTTAAACGCACCATTATGCCAAAATTATGGGCAACAGCATGGCCTGACAAGTCGACAGAATGAGGCTAGATAGCCATCTACAAACATCCAATAATTGACCTGACACTATAGGGGACGATGCAAGAGGCAGCGGCAGCAGTGCAGGCTAGAGAGTGTCTTGGCAATACCCCAAATGGACTCATGTCTTAAACCATGGTGGCAAAGAGGAACCAAGGAGGTGACAGAAGCGCTCCAATAATAATCGATAAATGATAAAATTTTGCCAGTATATTTTGTGGATTTCACCCTAGCAGGTGTGGCGACAAGTTAACAAGTTTGATGAGGAAGCCATGAAAACAACCCAAATTCTGTCTGACACAGCTTTGGATAAGGGGGTCCATTATGGAGCAGTGAACTAGTAGTAGATAAGCTAGGTGCTGCAGTTAAAAACTATGTTAGTTGAGATCTGGTGATGGTACGGGCGCTCCGCTGCCATGGCCAGAGCTTCGCCTAATCAAGCCCCTGTCTCTAGGCTACTCCCCAAACATCACTTCTAAGAGCTTTTGCTAAAGATCAAGTGTAGTAGCGTTCTTATAGTTTAGGATAGGGCGGGTGAGGGGATGTAAACGTGCGCAAGAAGCGCTGAAATAATCTTGGTAATGATAAAAGTTTGCCAGTATATTTTGGTGACTTACACAGCAGGGTGGGACCAAGTTTAACAAGTTTTGATGTGAAACTGAAACAACCCAAAATCTGCCTGAACACCGCTCGTTTGATAAGGGGACCTGTATTGAGGCAGTGACTATAGTAGATTAAAGGTGCTGCAGTAAAACTATGTTAGTTGGATCTTGGGATGGAGCTGGCGCTCCGCTGCCAGGCGACTTTTCGCCATCCAAGCCCCTGCTCTAGGCTACTCCCCAAACATCACTTTAATGAACCTTTTGTATAAGATCAAGTGTAGTACGTTCTTATAAGTTTTTGGTTCTCTTGCGGGTGAGGGGGGGAAAGGTAAACAGATGCGCAAGAAGCGCTGAAAATAATATTGTAAATGATAAAAGTTTGCCCATATATTTTGTGGATTACACAGCAGGGTGCGACAAAGTTAACATGAAGCAGGTAAACATCCAACATTGTCTGCCCTGACCATGCTCGTTGATATGGGACCATTATGAGGCCTATATGACTACTTTTTGAGGCAGCTATGGCGATGACCTTGTGGAGGTAGCAATGGAGACAACGTGTGAAAGGCAGCTAAAAAGACGACGTGTGGAGGCTGCATGGATACAATTTTAATTGGATCGTGCCTGTAATGTGGGCAGTCCCAAAAAATTTCAACCACGATAGCAGGTAGCAGGTCCTCCAGAAAAATTACTAGATTAGTGCCTTTGTGCAGTCCAAAAAAGTTTTGCAACAGAGGGAGGCAGTAGCTGGTCATCCTTTTTTATTTTCCCACATGCTTTTGCTTTTTATAGTTTTAGAGGAAAATAGTTATAATTGCTATGCCCAAGGGTGACATTTTGAACAATTTCCACATTGTTAGAAATCACAACAATGCATCACTTCTTGTAGGATCTTCTACAAGCCATAACATTATCCTGCAGAAAGTTGATAAAATGTCTCCCTTCACAGATAAAGAAGAGCCCTGACCCCAATTTATATTTGGAAAGTTAAAGTCTCCCATAATCACTAATGTCCCCTCCTCTGCAGCCTGCTCCATCTGTTTTCTCAGAGATATTAGGGGGTCTATAAATTACACCAAAATAATTTACCCTACGTCCTTCTGGCTTTGAATCTCATCCCAAATCCCAAGTGCAGCGAACTCACACTCTTCTAAGACCACTGAATCATTCACAATTGCTTTTAATTCTCTTCTGACATACAGCCATTTACCACCTCCTATTTGCCCTGTCTTTTCGAAAGAGTGTGAAACCTTGAATATTAACACCCCAATCATGTGATGCATCGAGCCATGTCTCCTCTACACCAACGATATCCAACTGTTCTAATACCAGTGTTTCAAGCTCAACCATTTTGCGTGGGATACTGATACAGGCAGTAATTACAGGGTTACATACAATAAAGGTTCCATAGGTTTACTGTTAATTTGAATTTGTATGCAAGCCAAAACTGTATATTTTATAATTGTAGTTCCAGACAAAAAAAAATGTGCCCCAATGAAAATGCTAGTTTCACATTTTTTTGCTGTAATGGGACCAAGAATTATCAATAAAGCTTCATTACAGACACCTTACAGCTGATCATTGCAGTCTGGAACTATAGTAAAGCATTCAGAGAGTTTCACCAGAGGTCACAGTGCACAGAAAGGTCAGTTTACAAGTATGGGTCGTCTGTAAGTCAGGTGTCCTTTAATAGGGGACCACGTGTATTTGTGAACATACACTTTAATTTTCCACAGTTATTTATTTGAGTTATAGTAATTTTACTGGCACATACACTCACCAGCCACTTTATTAGGTACACCATGCCAGTAACGGGTTGGACCCCCTTTTGCCTTCAGAACTGCCTCAATTCTTTGTGGCATAGATTCAACAAGGTGCTGGAAGCATTCCTCAGAGATTTTGGTCCATATTGACATGATGGCATCACACAGTTGCCGCAGATTTGTCGGCTGCACATCCATGATGTGAATCTCCCGTTCCACCACATCCCAAAGATGCTCTTGGATTGAGATCTGGTGACTGTGGAGGCCTTTGAGTACAGTGAACTCATTGTCAGTTCAAGAAACCAGTTGAGATGTATTCCAGCTTTTGACATGGAGCATTATCTGCTGAAAGTAGCCATCAGATGTTGGGTACATTGTGGTCATAAAGGGATGGACATGGTCAGCAACAATATTCAGGGAGGCTATGGCATTGCAACGGTGCTCAATTGGTACCAAGGGGCCCAAAGAGTGCCAAGAAAATATTCCCCACACCATGACACCACCACCATCAGCCTGAACCGTTGATACAAGGCAGGATGGATCCATGCTTTCATGTTGTTGACGCCAAATTATGACCCTACCATCCGAATGTCACAGCAGAAATCGAGACTCATCAGACCAGGCAACATTTTTCCAATCTTCTACTGTCCAATTTCGATGAGCTTGTGCAAATTGTAGCCTCAGTTTCCTGTTCTTAGCTGAAAGGAGTGGCACCCGGTGTGGTCTTCTGCTGCTGTAGCCCATCTGCCTCAAAGTTTGACGTACTGTGCATTCAGAGATGCTCTTCTGCCTACCTTGGTTGTAACGGGTGGCGATTTGAGTCACTGTTGCCTTTCTATCAGCTGGAACCAGTCTGCCCATTCTCCTCTGACCTCTGGCATCAACAAGGCATTTCCGCCCACAGAACTGCCGCTCACTGGATGTTTTTTCTTTTTCGGACCATTCTGTGTAAACCCTAGAGATGGTTGTGCGTGAAAATCCCAGTAGATCAGCAGTTTCTGAAATACTCAGACCAGCCCTTCTGGCACCAACAACCATGCCACGTTCAAAGGCACTCAAATCACCTTTCTTCCCCATACTGATGCTCGGTTTGAACTGCAGGAGATTGTCTTGACCATGTCTACATGCCTAAATGCACTGAGTTGCCGCCATGTGATTGGCTGATTAGAAATTAAGTGTTAATGAGCAGTTGGACAGGTGTACCTAATAAAGTGGCCGGTGAGTGTATATCCTCAGTATTATTTTGTAACTTGTGGATCTCCCTATCCACTGCCTCACTCCCTTATTCACCGCCCACTTCGCCACCAACATAGGCTTCCATTAAGTTGAAAGTTATATGCGGAAAACAGCTTGCACTACATTGAAAAGTCAGCTCAGTGCTCTAGGAACCCAAATCCCTCTGCTCTACACCAGGATCTGAGCCATGCATTTAACTCCCTGAGCTCCTGCTGTCTTCTCTGCGTAGTACATGGCACATGTAGTATTATTTTATCATCTCATGTGCTGTACTTATTCCTTTGAATTCACTTCCATTAACAATTTTTATTTCTATTAACTTCTTAAATTGCTACCTGGAAGTATGCATTTATAACTAATTTCTTTACAGTTGCATGCAGCAGGTCATATAATTATGGTGCATAATGTATACACAACTTGACCACCTAATTGTAAGAGAACTCTTACTGCATAATTCTATATTTTTTTCTTTGACTTATAGGACACCTGTCATCAGGTCTGTGTCACTTGTCCTGTCACTACTACCTGTTGGAGCAGCTCACAAGGATCCCATCCCAGCCTTTATCTAGTTATTTCATACATTATTCATTGTAAAATCATCTATTCTTTATTATGTAAATGAGGCTGGTCATATGGTCAGAGGCAGTGATGTCACACCTGTTACCCCACCCCTCTCCTCCCCCTGCTCATGTCTGTGTGTAATGTATAGTAAAGCATGGCTAGTGTGTGTGCTGCATCTGCTGACATGCTGCATCCTCCTATACAGGTGAGAGACACAGACATCAGCTACACATGAATCTGACATGTTCTGCTGTAACATGGCTACCTGGAGCTGTTGTATCTCTCCTAAACACACACACATGCTGCAGGGGGTGTGGCCACCAGCACCAGGAAGCACATCATTATACAGCCTCACATCATTATACAGGCTGTCAGTCATGCACTGGGGGTGTGGCTGTGCCTCCCACTCATGAATAAGGTGGACAGCTTGAATATGCTAATGCTTCATTGGACATTTCACAGGTCATTTGCATACAGCTTTAGGACCTCATTGCTTAGGTTTACAGGCATGTAGAGGGACAATGAAGGGATAGAGGCAATGCTCTCTAATGGCAGTTTAAGAAAATACATTAAGTTTAGGGGGGTTATTTTGCATGACGGGTTCTCTTTAACACAGATCAGGTACCCTAGACAAGATTATAAGCATGTACTCACTGGAGAAGATTTATCAAATCTTCTACACCAGAAAAGTGCAGTGAGTTTTTTAGAGTAATTGCTACACCTCTGTTGTGATGCTTTTCAGGCTGAACAGTGCTCTTTTGCTGGACTGTTGATAATATGCAAGCTTTGCTTTTACGTTTTGCTGGATACGTAAGGGTTAAGGCTTGCACAACTTCAGAGTTCTGCCTCTCTTTCACCTGGATAACTCTACTATTTGTTTTCTATTTTTGCTCTGTTTCTTCTTTTGTGCGTTCACTATGGCCTAGTTATTGGCTCAGCTTAAGGTGGGGCCAATAAACAGACAGATGACAGCTTGGTGGCTCAGTATTATGGCTGACTGTCTTGTCTGTGTCCTGCCATTACAGTAATAATTGTGTTATAATTTAATGTATTAATTTTTATTACTTCAATATCATACATTGAGAAGTTTCAGAAAATGAATTATAATTTATGTTAAACATTCATGTTGTTCACTAAAGATATACATATTAAAGATGCGATCTTAGGAAAATATTTACAGTATCTAATAAAAGCTGTGAAATATTGTCATTAAACATTCCTTGTGAAAAAAAAGCAGTGATAAAATTTAGCAAGATCTTAAAACTGTTAATAAAAAATAATAATTCTTAGTCAAGCTATAAAAAGAGCACCCCTTCAATATAAGATACTGGTTCTTCTGTTTTTAAAATTCATTACCACTGAAGAATATATTTAAAGCATGATGCATAGATTAATTTATTAATCAGAAAATCAAATTTCCAGTTCAATGTTTCATATCTGTAGTCACTGTACCAAAACAATTCTCCTTCCAGAGCTTTAACATAATCTTATTTGTATGAGTAATGGCAGGGAATTGTCTCACAGAAAGGGGTAAAATATTTTAGAAATAAGGACTGCAACTAGAAAATATACAACAGAGTAAGTAATGTCAATCAGTACAGTAGATAATCCTAACAGTCATAAAATTAAGTATGTCTTGTAAATCATGAGGAATTCTGTGATTTTACATATCAAGACATAACATATAAAACCACAAATTAGCAACAACACACAACAACTTCTACTGTGCCATTATTTATTTAGCAAAAATTGGACTTAAATGCAGAATATCATTGTCAGATACCTATCCAGGAGTTAGTGCAACCACAACCAGACTTAGTGCAAGTTGTCACATTGGGTAAGCAGTGGCAAACTTCCTGCAGGCCACTGCCCTAAAGCAGATATACTGCCCTGGTAAGGGCGAACCCACTAACAGGAACCTGCTAACATTCCTTGGGAGACCCTGCAAATGGAACGGGAGAACTTACTTCGTCTGGCAGCTGCTTGACTGTAGAGCAAAGAAGTAAGATGAAGTCAGAGATTGACCAGCGTACACACGGAAACTAAAGAACAAACAACAGATGCAGACAAACAACTGGGGTCAGACAAAACCAGGTCAGAACCTAGAAGGCTGCAAATTGTATTACTGGAGAAAGGTTGGATACACACAATAGCAAGGTAATAATGAGCAGAAATCAGAAAAACGTATGAGGAGACTAGTAGAACCAGGAAGTTGTATTGTCACTGGGCAAATATATAAAGGAGTTCCTGGATGCTTCCCCCCAGCAGCTTACTGATACTGACATCCATCCATTAAGTTAACCGACTGCTGGACTGAGCTAAGCTGCAGAGGGTGTGGCTTAATAAATCCCAATAAAGTAGCAACGGTTCACAAAACACAGAGATAGCTAATGCCAACTAAACTACACTATGCGGACAGAGTCTGACTTTGGCACGGATGTTACAGTCATGTGAAATATTAAATACATCTTTACTGGTTCCATAAATTAATCAGCAGAGTGACCACCTATAGAAAAGCAGAGATTTTGGCAGTTTTCTTGTCTAGAACATTAAGAAGTATGCAAACACAATTCTATATTAACAGAGAAAACACTTCAACACAGCGTGGTCACTTCAATAATAAACCAGTATTTAAAGCATCAATCCATATTAACATATGCAGCGGTATACAGCAAGTCACACGCAGTGATAAATCACAGCTTCAAACTTATGTAGGGCAGTAACCAGGTACATATAGTCCATATTTCTTTGGCTCGTGGCCATAAAAGCTCTTCTGGACATACCAAACAGATAGAATAGCTCCAATAGGCATGGCAGTACTCCAAAGAGCACATCAGCTGACATTTCTGTAGAACCTTCCTTTTCCAGTTGGAGGAAGGGGGCTGTTCCCCCTGAAACATAACAGGATGTGATCTTTGGCATACTGTGCCTACCATGCCTAGTTTCTCTACTTTGCTAGTTTGGTACTGTCCTACATAAGGTTGAGGCTGTGATTTATTACTACCTGTGACTTGCTGTCTACCGCAGCGTATGTAAACATGGATTGATGTTTTATAAACACATTTATTATTGAAGTTACCACTCTGTCTTGCAGTGTTTTATGGGTAAAAACAGATGTAATAGGGTTGAGGGAAGACCCTGTAAACACTACTACTGAGAAGCTTTAATGCGTCTCTATGGTGTGTTATGGTGATAATCTTATCTTAGAAAATAATTGTTCTAAAAAACCATCCTCTCAATGGTCGTGTGGAGACTCTAAGGGATACCTGTGGTCATTGTCTTTATCTTTAATGGGGTCTCTGCATTGTTTCGGTCACTTGGGTTTCTTGACCTAAACCTTATAACTGCCAGTGGCTATTCTATTTGACATCCAATGGCCCTGTGTTGGGGACCATATTAGTAATGATAATAATCTTTATTTATATAGTGCCATCAAATTCTGCAGCAATTTACAAATCATAGGGAACATATACATATGTAATATTACATTAAAGAGTACAAACAGTCATATGGAACAATAAAAGTGAGGGCCCGGCTCCCAAGAGCTTACTGCCTGTAAGAGTGTGATGTAAACAAGAAATTGACGGCTCTAAACTGTTATTAGCTACAATGCAGAAGATAAAACCAAAGATGGATGAGTTTGTTTTGTTATTATGTTTGTTTTATTCATTTACCCATTTTTCTTTCAATATATTTTGGATCAGTGTATGTGGTTTGCTATTTTTGGTTGGTAGACTAAATCATTGCCGAATTCATAAGTAAAATAATTTACCAGAATATTTAAGTAGTTGGTGATGGTAAAATGTAAGTTACAGAAGACCTCTGATGAATGTCTGTCCAAATTCTATTAATTAGAAACAGTCCAGCAATTTGAATGAATTAAAATCAGTTGGCAAGCAATGACTGATGCACAGCATAAGCACAATGCCGCATCACTTGTTTACTGGTGGATGGAAGAAACTTTGCCTGTCCAAAAGAGTTTGGCTTTTAACAAGAAAATACTAATCAACGTTTTAACCTTAGCAATAAATACATGGCATCAGCTGGCATACCACAACCCCCCAGCGCAAGTCACTTTTCCGATTTTTTACAGAGTATGTGGATGCAGGTTCAGACTGGCATCCAGGTGGATTTGTGAATCCATCCCTACTGACTCCACCCCAGATACCCACCAACTTACCACTTATGTTGCTCACTCCACCACTATCCTTCACTCCTTGTTTCTCACACATGCCTGCACCTCAGTGGCGCATAGAAGCAAGGAACAGAGGCAGAAATGTGATGGAACCCCAATATGACGGGAAGTGAGGGAGGGGCCACAAAATAAAGGGGGACTCTTGGGGCCAGAATAAGGGGGGAAATGAGAGGTACCACTATATAATGAGGGGATGGACCACAATATGAGGGATATGATGAGGGACCACAATGTGAGGTGGAGATGAGATGAGCCATGATATGAGATGGAGATGAGGGGCTACAACAATAAGGAGGAGATGAGGAGAAGCACAATATCAGGGAGATATGAGGGACCAAAATATGAGGGGAAGATGAGGTGAGATAAGGGGGAGTACAATATGAGGGGAGGTAAAGGAGGTACAATGAGAATGTGATTATTTCAATGTCACAGTAGGTGGCCCTCAGAATCAATTTTATGGGTGGGCCCTAAGCTTTCCATGTATTTTGACATAGAAACATAGATATTATATATCATATATTAAGTGTAAGGAGTAAGGAGGCAGTTTCATTAAATGTATAGGTGTTTTTAGACTTACTTGGTGTTTAAAATGCAGTTCACCCATCATTGTTGTAGACAAGTTATCGTGAACATTTGGAATGTCCCTGAAGTAAATCTGGAGAAGTCAAGGGGACGGAGGTCAGGCCATGTGTCTGTTTGTATCAGAGAACAGAGGCTATGGAGGGGAATGTAGGAAGTAATTGCACTAGGCTCCCCACTACAAATAGTTGATGACAGCTTGAACAATACTTGCTTATACTGCAGCTGCCTGGTACCTTTAATCATCATTGTCAGTAACGAATCCTGCTATAGTGTCCATGTCTGTGATAATCTGTGTACATATACTGTCCCAGATAGGAAACAAACTCCAGGACACATGCTACAGTACTCCAGCTCTTCAGCAACTGCAAGTGGTGGACCCCTCTTTTCTGTAGATCCAATGTATTTGTGTATGTATGCCTCTTCATATGATATGAGCTCTTCCATTGTGTGGTGGAATCTCAGTCAATGTGTAATCCTTTCAATAAAAAAATAGATTAGAAAACATATTAATCCCTTGCCACTGATGCCCTTTTCCATTTTTGTGTTTCTGATTTTTGATCCCTTCTTCCAAAAAACGTGAACCTTTTTATTTTTCCATATACAGTTTGTTTTCACCATTTACTATTCCATGCAATGTACTGCAAATCAGGAGCATTATTCTAAAGGCATTGAAATTGACAAACTTAACATTTCTGCTGTTTTCTTTGAACGGTCCATATGACACATCCCCTTTATTCTTTGGGTCAGTTATATTTTCAAAGAACAGGTATAGGTACATAGGTACCTAACATATTAAACATTTGGGGAGATTTATTAGAAGTGTCTGAGAGGAAAACTATGCTTGCTGCTTTCAGCAACCGATCAGACATCTGCTTACATTTTATAAACTGCTGTGGAAAAATAAAAGCTGGTTGTCTGGTTGACATGAGGAGCTAGAACAGTTTGGCTCACAGACATCTCTGAGAATCTTTCTACCTAATTCTTTCCTATTTTATTTATTTGTTCATGGTCTAAATCAGATTATTCTATAACAAAAAGACTGATCCCTGGTCACCCTACTTCTCAGCAAAGGGAAGTTTGATTTGAACTTTTTTTATCATCACTTTTTACATCTTTTTGCTTTTTTTTCAGACCCCCCCCTAGGGTTTATGTACTGTTGGGGACCTGAAAAATGCAGCTTTATAGCTTCCCTAATCAGCCAAACTGTATTCAGCTGTCCTATCATACTTGAACAAGGGTTTTCAAGGGTTTTCTAAACATCCATTGGCCTTCTTACACAGTTAGCAAACACAATGTACCATTAAACCACTGGAGTGGTAGTTGTTGAAAAAGGGCCTATGTACACCTGTACACCTATGTAGATATTGCATTAAAAATCAGATGTATGCAGGTAGAATAGTCATTTACTACATTAATACTGTATAGAGTGTATTTATGAATCAGTTAATGTTAGCGTCATTAAAAGAAAATGTGTTTTTCTTTCAAAATTAAGGAGATTTCTAAGTGACTCCAAACTTTTGAGCGGTAGTGTATATCTGACAAAATCAGAATAAGCCTTTCCTGTTTTAGGTCAGTTAGGATTGCCACAGTCATTTATATTTGCCAAATGGCATAATAATGAGTGAAAATGATTTTTAAAGCATTTTTTATACTTCCTGCAATGTCACAAGTTAACACTACTACAATACTTTGCATTTAAACAATTTGGGATGGCCCATATGATGTTTTCATGTCTTTGGAAGCTTTTGATTTATTGGCAGCATCTGAGTTAATTAGAGATACACATGTGGATGTATTGTATGGTACACCCGAAACACACTGCTCCTTTTATAACATCATGAGATAGTCTAAAGAAATAAGCCAAGATAGCAGGAAGAGTCTTGAGGACTTGCACATTTCTGGTTCATCTGATTCATGAAGATAAAATTCAGGCTCAAATGGGTCTTCCAAATGAAGAATGACTCGAAGCATACTGCCAAACTGGTTACAAAGTGGCTTAATGATAACAAATTCAATGTTTTGGAGTGGCCATCACAAAGCCCTGATTTCAATCCAATTGAAAATTTATGAGCAAACATGGCTCAGTTACACCAGCTCTGTCTAGTTGTGAAGAGAGTTTGTGGGGGGATATCCAAACTTTTGACTTTGCAGAAAGCAATAACAATGCTAGAAAAATTCTATTTCAGGCTTCTGGTTTTGCTCCTTCTCCTAATCTGCATGTCCATACAATGACAGCAAAAGGAAAATTAAGTTATGGGTTTAGGAAGATGATGACAATGATGAAAATGATAAAATGTAAGGAAATGCTGGGTTATTTATGTGGAAAACAGATGCATATTCAAGGGGTTAAATGTGGTTTTCACCAAATAGTTGGTGCAATAGAAGTTTGAGAAAAAATCTTTGGACAAAAGAACTAGATTTATAGATGTGTAAAAATTGGAATAGAGTGTGTGTATCCACTGAACAATTGCGACTGCAGTCTGCCACTGGGGTGCCAAGCCTACATTGTAAAGGTCTCGATATTGCTGTATAAGAATGAAAGGGAAGTCAATCAGTGGTCCAGAAACTTGAGTAGCATCATGTGGCAGATTACAAATGAGAAGAAAGGCAATGTGTGGACAAACATTTAGAGGGATACTGTACTGGGGACTAGGAATAAGAAGAACCATACAGTTAACTTGGAATTAGAGGATAGCTATGCTGTGGACTAAGAGGTTCCATGCCCCGAGCTAGAACATGTGACTTCCATCCTAAACTAGAAAGTTTCCGTTTTCGGAAGCAGCTTTGACAGCTGTTTAACAGGGGTTTGCACTGGGATTGTGTCACATGTGATAGGATTGTGGCACATCTGCTCTGGCTTTCATGTGACAGAAATCGAGGGGCATGACGTCGGACGATCCGACTGAATTGTACTGAGCGCAGGATTTAATTTTCAAATTGTGTCGCAAGACAATGCACTTACATGCACCAAGACGAAGAAGGTGAACTCCGTTGCACCTTAGCGGGGAAGTGAAACATGCAGGATATCGGGCCCACAATCTTAGTGAATCACAGTTCATTATCGTCGGACAAAGCACTTTCTATGAGCTCCAAGGAACGGGTAAGTAAATGTACCCCAATATATGATTTGGAGCTCCCTTGTGATTATTTGTGTGTGTTGGGGGCTGTATATGTTTCTTGACCCCATTTAACACTTCAATTTGTATTCTGCCCACTTATACCTTTTGAGCAGACAACACCATTAAGAAAATTATAAAGTGTGTACCAGGAATGAGGTCAATTCATCTATATCAGACCCTTTTGCAAGTCAGGAATATAAAACAGTAACTTTTGGCAACTGAAATTGTTTTTGTAGGGCACACGTTCTACAATTCTATTATATACAGTATCATAGTATCACAAGATAAGTTTTAAGCAGAGCATGAAAGACAATTACATTTTGTATAGTCTGTTTTATATGTCATCAGTTGTTCCCATTACCCTGCTTCCTGTTATTAAAGCTGTACTAAATTTTGAAAAATAGCAGGTTTTCTTCTGTTTGTCTTGTATATCAGCACAGTAAGAAGAACAACATTGTTGCCTCTCACTGATGGTATAAATCATCATCATTATATTTCTTACAGGGGATCTGCAATAGATGCTGAAATTTCTTGTCCCAAATGCATAATTTTGCATGGGTTGGCAATGAATAGTGAGCAACACAATGCATCCCCGTGGGCTCCATTTTCTAGGTCATTAATTCTGTTTACTGCACTCCAAAGAACATTTAAGATTGAACCATATGGATTCATGTAGACTCCATTCAAGACCAAATTATAGATATGTACCTAATAATATTTGTTGAAGTCAAGCAAAGCAATGTGTCCCAAATAGCGTTTGCACAACATAGGAGAATAAAATTGGACTTTGGTTATGTTTGAGACAACTGCTAACTGTATTATATTTATTTATTTATGCTCAAACAAATAGAGCAATCATAAAAAAAAGTATTTATGAGTTATATGAATACCAGGCCAGTGTCCTTTATAGATAATTTTCTATACTGCGGTTTTTCTAAAATGAGACTTGGATTTTGGATCCCATCCTGCATCCCTGCACTGACCAGTACTTAGAAATATGTTGACTCTCAATCTGTACCACCTGTCCTGACCCCCAGACCTAGGAAAGTGCTTTAACCACATCTCTGCCTGTTTTTTGGTGCCGGGAGTATTCTGAGAGGTAGCAACCTCAAGACCTTTTCACGGGGAAATCCAGATCCCTGAGATGTCTTTGTGACAGCCAAGGGGAGACCTCTTTTGAATCTACAAATCCCTGAATGCGTTTGCAAAGACCACTTTATACCTAGGCCTGTGACCAGGACATGGGGGCATCCTCTGCGCCTAGAGGAGAAGCCAGGGATTCTTTACAGTAAGAGCAGTGAGACTATGGAACTCTCTGCTGCTGTTGTTATGGCAAATACTTTGTACACGTCCAAGAGAGGCCTGGATGCTTTTTTGAGAATAAAAATATCACGGGTTGTAGGGAATGTTATAGGTTGGACTTGATGGATATGTGTTTTTTTTTCAATATTATCTATGATACTAGGTTTTTTTATCTAACCCAGTGCAGTCCTAGAAACCGCCTCCACATACAATATAATTCTTACAACCCGGTATGTAGCAGACTGCAAGAGAACTCAGTTGACCTGCGCTGCAGTTAACTTGAAATCTATACTGTACATTTACAATTGTGAAGGCTTGGAGCTTTCATTTGTATAGTGCTGATATTGCCTAGCCAGTTACCCCAAGTTACACAAGTTCTGCAATGGAAGACCATTGTGCATTTTACAGTATATAATATTGATTACAGTGATTACTCCATATATCTGCTGTATTGTGCGAAGGCCTCATTGAATGTTAATATAACATATAGTAGGGGAAAGTAGGATGAAATCTACAACTCAATTGTCAGATCAGAAGGTTACAAAAAGTACAAAAATAATAAAGCTACATTAATAACCAATGAGTAACAGTTGGATTTATCAGTAAAGCTTTATTTAGAAGAATCAATGAGGTTTTGAGGAATGTTTAAAATAAAAGCATTGCTGTAATTGGTTCCTATAGGAAACCCCATTTTTCTCTTAGATAGTTTGCTAAAGTTGCCTCAATGTCTGAACTGAAGTAAGCAACCCCAAACATTCAAGGTCATACGTTTAAAAAAAATGTTTCAAACCTTAATTGTAAACCTTTCCTGTATTGCAAAATAATTATTTATTAATACTTTCTACTTCTTTTGGGGAATTTTACTCAGCAAGTAAAGTAAAAATGATAACTCCATTAGAAGAAATAGAAATAACCTTGGCAATGGAAATCAACAGAAAATTGTTGCATAATGCAAAAAGATGATTAATGAATCCCTCTGTTGATCTAGACGACACTTGAGATATAAATACAAATTGTGAAAATAATGCTGTTGCTGCCTAATAGGTCAATGTAGTCATAGCAACAAAGCATAAAGCTCTCGAAAAAATACATGAAAAAGAATGGAATAACGGTAGAGTGGCCATGATGTCAAAATAAAATAAAACAAGGACTTTGAGGGGCAAACCACTATATGACACATCTTCTGAAACAATAGTCACATAAGATTGCATTTTTTTCCAATAAATCATAAACCTTGATCTGAGAATATTTGGTTATATATCCATAGATATGTACATATGTTTTTTTCTCATTCTTGGCCGTTGGTTTTTTAAGCTATCGCACTGTAGACAAGGATATAGTAATTACAGCGCTTTTTGCTTACGTAACTATAAATCAATAGGGAGAAATGGAAATGAAATTATGTCACTGAATGTTAATGGATACAATTGCAATAAAATCTATATAGGGAGCTTTCAATGACTATTCTATGATGCTAAAAAATATAGACCAAGAATATATACAGTTTATACACACTCATACAAATAAACGATTAAAGGAAAACTATCATCAAGTATGATAAACCAGGGACACTGGTTTTCTGGCACTGTGACTGTGGGGATTGTCTTATATTAGTTATGCATGTCCTCCTTCCTTCTAAAATTAATTTTTAAAATTATTCTAATTAGCCTGAAAGGTTCCGGGTGGTTGTTACCCACTGTGCTGCAGTTTTACAGGTTGTTGCACTGTCTTACCCTCCTGCTCTGCTCCATTAGCACTTCACCCACTCCCTCTGCCTGAGGCAGGCCACTGCAGCAGAGGAAGTTCAGGCCCACAGTGGGAGGTGGGAAGTTCCCCTTGCACAGTGTAACAGCCTGCAAAGCTAGCCCTTGTAATGGCACCAGGAGCCCTTTAGGCTCATTAGCATAATTTTAAACATTGATTTTAGAAGGAAGTAAGCCATGGATAACAAATATAAGAATATTACTACAGTCACTGTGCCTGGGTTTATGAGTAAGTGTCCTTGGTTTATCATGATGGATTTTGATGGTAGATTTCCCATAAAGACATATACAGTATTCAAATATAATTTTGTTTTATTAAAATAGCTCTATTAAAATGTATTCTTTATATGGGAGGAAACACATACAGTAGCTTTAATCACTGCATGTTAACAGAACAAAATCGTCTAAAGTTTATACAAAAAATTTAATTAACCGAAATGTGACCAATCTTATTGACATGCAGCATAAGAAATCCACAGTGGAAACAAATTACAGGCAGTCCCCTACTTAAGGACACCGGACTTACAGATGACCCCTAGTTAAAGACAGACCCCTCTGCCCACTGTGACCATTGGGGAAGCTATGTGAATGATTTACTATAGTCCCAGGTTGCAATGATCAGCTGTAAAGTGTCTGTAATGAAGCTTTATTGATAATTTTTGGTCCCATTACAGGAAAAAATTTGGAAACTCCAATTGCCACTGGGGCAAAAAAAACTTTTTTTAGCACTACAATTGTATAATATACAGTTCCGACTTACATACAAATTCAACTTAAGAACAAACCTATGGAACCTATCTTGTACGTAACCCTGGGACTGCCTATATATATGTTAATTATTGCTACCCCCAAGTCAGGTCACTAGACTTGTTGAAGTCATTGATTACTAGGGAGCTTCCTTATTAAAGGTAGCAGAGGCATAGTTTTCCTGTTCCCGTCCCATAAAATTTATTTTCATATTCCTTACCCACAATTCTCAGCCAAGCATGCATTTTCCGTAAAAACATGCCCTCACACATGACTTTATATGAGGCCTACTGATACTGACTATTATACTCTATGGTGACATATCTACATGTACTTATAAGAATTGTCAGTATTAACTTTTCTTTAGTTTATCTACTTATTTATATGATTTATCTATAATACTTAAGAGACAATGCCTCAATGAGGCAATGATGAATAATAATTTATCTTACTGATCTATGTGTCTATTTAGAGCCTTGTTTTTATTCTGTACAGGCGGTCCCCAGGTTATGTACAAGATGGGTTCTGTAGATTTTTTCTTAAGTTAAATTGGTATGTAAGTTGGAACTGTATATTTTATCATTGTAACCCAAGCCGAATTGTTTTTGGCCTAAGTGACAATTGGATTTTAAAAATGTGGGATGGTCATAAGGACTGAGATTAACAATAAAGCTTAACTGCAGACCCCTTTGGCAACTGTTATAGCTGTTTATTGTAGCCAGGGACTAACGTACAGTAAATTACCAACATCCAGAGGTCCGTTTGCAACTAGGGGTCATTTGTAAGTCGAGTGTTCTTAAGTAGGGAACCACCTGCATTTCTTTATTTTATTACAGACCAGATCTAACTTGACCGAAGATGACCGAAGGGTGAGATGACCAAAACGTCATAATCTGTTTCATATATCTAGACTTTTTCATATATTATGGTGAACGCTACATTCCGTGAAATATGAAATATTCACTAAAAAATGAAAGAATAACTGTGTGTGCCATGTCTTCTTAATTGATGTAACTGGACCGAGAATCCAACATTGAGCACTACTAATTCAAGAGTGTGCGGTTTCTATTGCTTCATTGTTAATGTGAGGCCCACTTCATGAAAGAAGTTGACAGCTTCAGACAATCATTGCATAGAGACTCTGGAATGTACTTTTTTTTTATTGTTCAATAAACTTTATTGTGAACGAGCAGAAAGCCTACAGATCAGGCACATGTTCGGGTCGCAGCCCCATATTTATTTATGTCACGGCTTCATATGCATGTTGGTCTCAAGCTCATAAAGGCAAACAAGGAAATACCTATAATACAATCAAACAACTAACTGGAGAAAAAAAAATGAAAAAGAAGGGGAGTAGGAAAGAAGGGGAGGAAAGAGAGGGGGGGGGGCAAGGGTTCCATCACTACATCTCAAGGGTGGGAAGAGGCCCACTGTTGATGGGTTTGTGAGTCTGACTGTTAAGTCTCCTGGATCCAAGGGAGTAGGGTGGGTGAATTCCTGAATGTCTCCCATTTGTACCAAGTTTTATGAAAAACATTGTATTGGTTATTGTCTAATGCCCTCAGCTCCTCCATGGGTCTAAGCCGGACCACCTCTTCCACCCATAGTAATTTAGTAGGTGGAGAGGTGGATTTCCACAATCTGGGGATTACCAGTCTCATTGCCCCTATGAAGTGGCGCAGAAGACCTTTTTTAATGTCTCTAAGCATTCCTGGGAGCATAGACAACAAGGCAATATCAGGGGATATGCTCCCTGTGGAGCCACATAGCTGCTTATAAAGATCCCAGATGGCATTCCATACTTCTGCCACCACTCCGCAATCCCAGCAGACGTGAAGTATGGTGCCCCTGGCATTTTGACACCGCCAGCAGATAGGAGAGACCGAAGGCAACATGCTGTGCAAGCGAGTGGGGGTCCTGTACCACCTGGTAAGAATCTTAAAACTAGTCTCCTGTATTTTGCTAGACACCGACATCTTATGCGTTAGGAGGAGGGATTTTTCCCACTGTTCTTTAGTGAAAGCTTTGCCCAACTTCTCTTCCCATGCCCTCATGTAGGGCAGTGTCAGGTCTTCCCCTTCGCACCCCGATAGCATCCTGTAGACTAGAGACACTCCATGAGGCTTTGGTTTGCCTGATCTGCAAATAGATTCAAATGCAGTAGATGTGGTTGGCAGAGTTCCCCCCGAAGTCAGAGCCTGGATAGCACTTCGTAGTTGTAAATAATGTAGCCATACCCCAGGATAAGGTCTCCTATCTCCTAGAATGTCATTTAGGAGCCGTATCCCTGTTGTGGATATCATCTCTCCTAGCGTCTTATGACGGCCATTGTCATTTAGTAAGAGAGGACAGTTTTTTAGAGTTGTCGGCATTCCGGGGAATCCCAGAGTTGGGGAGAGATGGCCGGTAAGTCCCATGTTAAGGAGGGAGCACTCCAGATCCACCCATAATTTCCCACTATTGCGGCATGTCAGATCTAGTACCACTTTACTTATGGTCGCCTTATGATAACGTGAAAAATCTGGAAGACCTGCCCCCCCACACTTCTTTATGTCTTGTTAAAACACTGGGGCAGATTTATCAAGCAGTTTGAAAGTCAGAATATTTCCAATTGCCCATGGCAACCAATCACAGCTCCCCTTTAAAATATTCATGAGCACTGGTGAAATGAAAGCTGAGCTGTGATTGGTTGCCATGGGCAACTGGAAATATTCTGACTTTCAGACTGCTTGATAAATCTGCCCCACTGTGTTTTATCCGAGGGGGAGAGCCTCGCCAGATAAATTTAGTGGCTAGTTTACAAAGACGATTCAAGAATGCAGCATTTAGGTCTAAGGGAACAGTCTGAAAAATGGAGAGGATCTTGGGTAGGGAGTCCATCTTAAGCGTGTTCATTCTACCAAACCAAGATAGGGTTTCTATGGCCCTAAGCAGAGGAGCATAGTTTAGAGCGTAGATTTGGTTCGGGTCTGACGGTATTTGTACCCCTAGATATTTGATGTGCCCTTTTGCCCACTTAAAAGGAAGGGAGGAGGACAAGGAGGAGACCAAAGAGTTCGGTATACTGATGTTCAAAATCTCAGATTTTTGGACATTCACCTTAAAATTACTTACTCTACTGTATTCTTCAAACTCACGCATAATATTGGGTAAACTGACCGCTGGGAACGAAACATAAATGAGTAAGTCGTCGGCGAACAGTGAAAGCTTGTATTGTTTCCCCTTGATCTCTACACCCCTTACGGAAGGGTTGTCCCGCAGTGCACATGCCAGTGATTCCATTACCAGAATGTACAAAAGGGGGGATAATGGGCACCACTGTCTCGTGCCATTACAAATGGGGAAGGGGGAGGATACCGAGCCGTTTACCCTAACACAAGCCGACGGGTTTTTATAAAGAGCCATTATCCTAGTCCTCGTCTTCGATCCCAAACCCAGCCTCGTGAGCGTGGCCTCCAGGAACCCCCAGTGCACCCTGTCAAAAGCTTTTACAGCATCCACTGTAAGTAGGCACAAAGGGGCCCCGAGCGCCGAGCCCACGAGATCAGGGTGAGTGTTTTTTGGGTGTTGTCCCTGGCCTCACGACCCAGGACAAAGCCCACCTGTTCAGGATGGATTAAATTTGGTATTAATGGGGATATGCGCATGGCTAGGATCTTGGAATAGATTTTGAGGTCGATGTTAATCAGGAAAATGGGCCTATAGTTACTACAGTGATTGGGGTCCTTACCCGGATTAGGAATTACTGAGATGTGGGCTCTAAGGGATTGTGGGTCAAGGGGATTATCTATGTCAATAGAATTGAAGAGGTCCGTTAAAGGTGTAACTAGGGCTTCCCCGAATACTCGATAGAATCTAGGAGTGAAGCCATTTGGCCCAGGGCTTTTGCCCACTTTCAGTTCCTTTATCACCTGTAGAATTTCTTCTGAGGTGAAGTCGTTATCAATTGCAGAGGCCTCCTCTGTGGAGATGGAGTTTGGGAAGTTTTATTCCAGATAATCTGAAATCTCTCCTGTGGCCGGGTTAGGATCATTAGGAGATGCACCTAGATTATATAGAGTGGCGTAGAAGTCCCAAAATTCCCGAAGAATCTCTTTCGGAGAGTTTACTATCGTGCCTTGAGGTGAGTACAGGGAGATAACTGGCGACTGAGGAGCCCTAGGGTTTAAGGTTTTGGCCAATAGTTTCCCACATTTATCCCCATATTCGAAGTAATCTTTTTTAACCTTATCTCTAAAACATAGACTCTTTTGATCTAGTAATTGGAGGATCTTGTGTCTAATAGCTGATATTTCCACTTTCAGTAAGTCGGTTGGGGAAGATTTATTGGCAGTTTCTTTGGAACCCAAATCAGAAAAGAGAGATTTTAATTTTGCGGAGTTCTCCTTTTTAAGTCGCGCCCCATGTGCCATAAACACCCCTCGGATAGAGCCCTTTAATATTTCCCATCTAACCGGCATTGGAAGGTGATGGGCCTGTAGTGTGGAAATAAATTCTGTGATTACACTACGTACTTTGGCTTCACATAGGGAGTCGTTTAGTAAGTTATCATTTAATCTCCAGGAGAATTCCTTGGAGCGTTTACCCAGGTGCCCCAGCCAACCATAAACTGGTGCGTGATCCGACCAAAGTGTGGAATCAATAGAGCTTTTAGGGCCACGATCTAGTAACCGGTGGGACACAAAGAGATAATCCAAGCGGCCATAGCTGTTATGCGTATGGGAGTGATGGCTATAGTCTCTGAACCCGGGATGGAGCACCCTCCATAGATCAACCAATTTAAGGCTTAATAATGCACGTCTTAGCCTACATAATGCTGGGTGAGAAAGGGAGGACCTACCTGTGGATGAATCCAATGAAGGTTCGAGGGGAGCGTTGAAATCACCTCCTAGTATCAGTGCGGATCCCTCAGAAAAGACAGCAAATTTTTTCAGGACTCCCAAGCCAAAGAGAACCTGGCCCTGATTAGGAAAATAAACATTGGCAATCGTGAAAACATTTCCCAATAGGTCAATTTTAAGAAATATGTAGCGACCTTCCGGGTCAACCTCGGTGGCCAACATAGAGGGTTGGAACGACTTATGGAAGGCTATGGAGACTCCACAAGCCTTACGAGAGGGGTGAGGGCAGTGGTGCCAGGTTGGGTAGTACTTGCTTTGGCATTTAGGGATACTATCTACTCTAAAGTGAGTCTCTCTGAACATAGCCACTAATACTCTTCACTTATGTAGACGATACAGTATTTGGCTGCGTTTCTCTGGCTTATTGAGACCCCTGGCGTTATATGTTCAAAAGGTTAATACCACCATAATTTAGGTAGAGGAGAACTTAGATCATGAATAGATGATGCAGTGAAGGGAGGGGGAAGGTTAGGCCAGGAAAGAGCGGGGGGAGGAAAGGGAGGGATGAAACCAAAACAAACAGAACATGTAAAGGATAATATACAGCCCAATGGGCCTAGTCATCCTAAGGTAAGGCATAAGTAGCCAAGGCGGTATCCAGCACCGCAACCCTAAAGGGGAGAAGAGGAGACCGATGGGGGGCAAGACTCCCGGCACATCTCCACCAACAAAGTGAAATCCTATAACAAGGTAGTATACAATGAGCGCTACTAAGTTAAGATATCAATTAACTATAATCACCCCAGTTAGGCCCCCGTGGGTAACAAAACCGGTAGTGATACGAGAGGTAAAGGTAAGACTATAAAACCATAAGGAAAAAGTCTAAGGCACATTGATTAGGTAAGTATAACAAAAACCACACATCAGGCAGTAAAATATGCGCTAACCATTCAAGTTCCGGGAGATGGGATTGTAGCTCTGTCTGAGCCTCTTCTGCACGCTTCTTTCCATTTCTCTCTAGGCGGCTGCACCGGAGCTGAATTGATTATAGGCCACTCAGGTAAAGCTATCTGTGGAAGTTCAAACGTCCCTAAGAACTTCGGGAGGTCACCGAGGGTTCTGAAGACAGCCGACTTCCCATTTTTCTTAGCAATCAGTTGAAATGGGTAGCCCCATCTATAGGGGATGTCCCTGTAGGGCCCTCCGTAATTGAAGGGTTCTCTTCGCTAGGTCTGGAAGAACAATGATTTTGGAGCCACGAAACGTGATATCTTTAAGCTCTCTTGCACGGCGGAGTATCTCCTCTTTTTCTTTGAAAAAATGGACTCGGCAGAGAATGTCTCTAGGACGTTCTGTGGACGCAGGCTTAGGACACAGTGTACGATGGATACGGTCTAATTCAATGGGAGAAGCAGAAGCAGATATATGGGATGCATGTTCCTGCAGAACTTGTGAGTGAGTGTCCAATTGATCTAGAATTTTCTCCTGCATAGATTCGGTTTCTGCCACCCTGTGGCCAATATGATGTATTTCCTTTTGCAAGCCAGCAATGTCTCTTTTGTGAGATTCCTCCAGCCTTGAAAATAAGGCATTTATTTCATGCTTGGTAGGCATGGCACGTATATGAGCTTTCCAATCCCAGTCTTGTTGGGAAGCACCTGACCCTGGGGATGGAGAAGTATAGCCCCCTGACTTGTAGTGGGGGTGGGCGGCAAGGCCCTATGTGGTGAGGGAGGCCAGGTTATGGGAGGGGAGGCCTGGGCCTGAGTATGGTCTCCATCCTTCCCTGAAAGTGAGGGAAAGTCCTCCATTTGCCTCTCTGAGGAGGTACTCACTGATGAACCCGGGGAGTGTGCGGCAGACTCTCCTGCTGCTGTCTGCATCTGATGTGTGGAGACCGCAGCGTTGGTGAGAAGCTCAGCAGTTGCGGCCGCCATCTTGGCCGCCTCGTGCTCCGTATCTGCCGGCAGCTCAGTTGTTCTGAGGAACCTGGTGATGGCTCCCGGGTCTGTCGCCGAAGGTGCCGCGTTCCTCCTCGATCCCCTCCTATGGACCAAAACTTCTTTCGGGCTCGGTGAGCGCTTTGGAGTAGGTAGGTGACGGAGATGGCCGGGAGCTCACAGACTGTGCGTCTTACTCCGCCATCGGCAAGCCATGCCCCCCTACTTTTTTTTTTAATGTCTATCATAGATTTTGTAAAGTCAAAAAAGCTACATCAGATTAGTAAACATGATTTCATTCCATTTTTTGGTTTTGTTTCACTTCTATGATTAGACTCTAACATTTGAGATAAAGCATTTCTGCAGGGTGTGCATTCAAGGGATATTCTTATTCTCAGCTCTCTGTGTAACAAATATCTATGTTGTTTCATATCAAGAGATAAAAAAAGGAACTACAAATCAGCAGTTTCTCAGCAGAGTTTTTTTGTATTACATCTTATATGTATTAAAATATCTGCCACAGCAGCTGCATCTAAGAGAACACAAGGATACAGTACATTATTTTTATCTACTGACATTGCATTATCAAGAACAAAATTTTAACAGAACATAACAAAAATAATAAAAAAGACAGAGAGAGCCAGATCGTTTGCCTCGGAATGTGTTACGTGAGCTTCAATTACCATCTATAATCAAAAGCTGAATCATGATCTTAAAAAAGCATAATCTTAATTGTTCATCTAAGAATAGGTCACAAATTAGGTAAGATTTTTCTTCCACAACACAGGAGATTTTCAGTCAAATTAACAATGGCCTTTCAATTATAATGCCCCCTTCAATTTGTTTTCTCTACTTTACATTTTTCTTTTCAAAGAAATCTGCCTCTATCAAAAGGACAGCAATAAAGTCAATCTCTCCACTAACAGATATTATTCAAGACACAGAATCTTACTAATGAGGCGTAACAAGCACTAACTATTGTTTACCGCTGTTGCGATTATTAGTGATTACTTTGTTTAAGTGATTTAACCTATGTACAAAAATATTCTTGCACGTAAAGCTCCTTATCTATGCTTTGGTATACTTATTTAGATCAGACAATAAATAGATTTGGCTCAAACAGATCTAAAGTAAACATTACAATTATTGCATGAATTAACCCACCAGGTCAGGCACCATGCAAACATTGTTCTGCAGCACCCATTAATTGGCTATTATTGAGATGACATTTGATGAACTTGTATAGTAATATGATCATTTGACACCTTGATTTACTTGCTAAAGAGGATGAACAGAAAGTGCAAAATCCTCTGTTAAAGATTTCAAATTCTATGAAAAAAGAATAATTTTTGTTAATAAAATATTATCTCTGGACATCACATTGTTGCCTCAGCAGCAAAGGATGAGAATAATTGGAAGGTCAATTAAATATTCTCTGTGTACTTTATGGAATGATGGTCCATACAGAAAAAGGAACGTATCAGCTAGAATGATGTCATCTAAAGATATTGCCCATTGCAACATAAAGATCTTAACAGTGTAAAATATAAATAAATTGATGTACCAGAAAAAAGGCAAATAATTATCTTGTTGCAAGTAGGTGCTGGTAATTATATAGTGAATTGGGTTTAGACAATTGTGGAGCTGTGCATTATGGCCAAATATCTGGGGCGTTGTTTCAGTGTTGTATGGTATGAAGATGAAAATTTACAAGCTAAGTTAGTAGTACAATGCTCTATTAATCTAGAAGAGGCATTATACTAACAACCGTTCTTAACTAGCCATCCTATTCATTTTTTTAATTTAATGCCATGAACTTAAAATGTCACCTAAGCCCTGTAAAGGAGATAGAGCTTTTTTATTTTAGTTTTTTATTGCAATTTTATGAGCATTGCATTGTCTAGCCATTAAGTAGATTTGCAGGGATGTCTATATTCACAGTTTTTAATTTACTTCTTGAAAAAAGGTGGGGATTTGTCAATACATTCAACATGTCACCTAAATTGTCACAATATCGCTCTAGTAAGGAGGAGATATAAATAACATTTCAGGACAAGAGTTAAAATGCATTTTTTGCATCAAACAGTTCATAAAGGGGTATTCCCACTTTGTCATTGTGTGTATCATGAAAGATAATACAATTTTCCAATATACTTTCTGTATCAATTCCTCACAGTTCTCTAGATCTCTGCTTGCTGTCCTTCTATGAAAAGCTTTTATGTTTACTTCCAGTGGATAGAAATCTGACCATGGTCACACACGTGTGGGGCTTGTGAGCATCACAGAGAGCAATCAGAGCTGTGTGATATAATGAGCTGCGTGATTAAGCTTAGATTTCTGACCACTAGAAATAAACAATGAAGCTTTCAATAGAATGACAGCAAGCAGAAATCCAGAAAACATTTTAAAAAATTCATACAGAAAGTATATTGGAAATTTGTATAACAGAAATATCAGTTACTTGTTTAAATGGGAATACCCCTTTAAATCTACTTAGCTTCAATCAAAACCCAGTTTCCACAGGGACCTCAAACCCCCACAGGGCTGGAGTAAGGGAAGGTAAAATTAAAAACTTACTTACCCTACCCTACCTCTCAGTTTCAGTGTCACAGAAGTCTAAGGCTCACCAAAACTTCTAGCAGGACTGAAAGTGTCAGGGGTCACAAAACCCACTTCAGCCAATATATGGCCTCATATCATGTCACTTAACAACGGTCCACTGAAGTCACTGATTGACCAAATTGAGATAATAATTAATAAAAATAATTGAATATTAATAATTTGCACTTTAACATAAACTAACATTTATGAAAAAATGGAAGCAGTAAAAATATTGTTTAATGGGAAACTTAAAAATCTGCTTGTTGTTCCCTCAAGAAAAAAGTGTCTCACCGATATAAGGTAAGACTATCTTCCAAGTTACATTAGGAATGAAATCTGCAGTTCTGCTCTTTCATATTTATATAAAGAATGCACGATCCAGCTGATTAAGTTAGAAGGATGTGATACCACCTGCCAAGATGCAATATATTTCTGCAGTTTCTTGTCTGTGTTGCTCTGCCTTCACTTTGATGGGATCAGTACCTAAAGTTCATCTCAGTCGTACTACTACTGTATGCCTCACAAAGAGCTGTACTACAACTGGGTATTATGCATCCACACTGAAAAAGTCTCATGCTGTTAGCACAGCAATAGCTTAAGTAAGCCCCACCTGTGAGTTCATACAATGGCTTTTCACTTGTGGTGAGAAAACTGAATTTTCCACCGCCTATGAACATCAAGGGATTTTTGCTATAATTCTATAACATAGCAGACTTCTCAAGTAATATACCTGGCAAATAGCATCAGCCAAATATATGTAGACGTCTTATACAATGTAACCTGACTGCATATGTACAGTGCATTATCCCTGTAATATGTTTCTATGTATTTGCAAAAAGGAAAGAGGATGCAAAAGCCAACATCTCAATTACTAAATCTTTATTAGTGATAATATTTAAAAACATTTAAAAGTGCAACCGATGTGCACATAAAAAGTTCCCATTAAAACAGGTAGAGTGTGACCAGAAATAAATATATATACAAATATCATACCCAAGGAAATAAATAAATGAATGAATGTGTTCTGAGATATTAAATGTGATAAACAAGCCGCAAAGAAAATCTATAATAATTGTAGTAAACCTTAATTAATAGTGGACAATATAGCATCAGTTAAAACACATTCTACCAATAAACCTGGTAAGATATGTAATCTACCTGGAAACGGTAGAGGGGACTGCAAGCTCCCTACGCGTATCGCCTGTCCTGGCAAAAAGCGTAAAACGTACCTGGCACAGAGGGCCATTCAATATTTTACCCAAAGCTATGTGTGTCAGTACCACTCTATGATATTGTATGACCATGATTCATTTCAGGGTATAGGGAGGGGGGACTGGAAGGCAAAATGAAAAGCTTTGTATAAAAATAACCCCTTACCGACATGTGACATAGTACAACATCACATGCCAGCTGTGGGAGTATGGAGAAGGCTCACGGCCTGAGCCCTCTCCATACAAGGTGGGAGTTTGCAGCATATTGCCTCAGGCAAAGCTGCCGAAGGCATTTAAATCCTGAGGGTGCATGGGCGCCGCCATCTTGGATACGATCGCCACCCTCCTGACGTCATAAGGGGGTCATTAGTTGCCATGAAAGCCTGGGGTCTAATGACCCTGTCTGGTTTTAACTAGAGATGAGCAAGCACTAAAATGCTCGAGTGCTCGTTATTCGAGACAAACTTTTCCAGATGCTCGAGTGCTCGTCTCGAATAACGAGCCCCATTGAAGTCAATGGGAGACTCGAGCATTTTTCAAAGGGACCATGGTTCGGGAATAAAATGTGTTATTTAATTGAAAAAGAATGTCTTCTCATAAGTTAGCAGATGTATACAAACGTCTACAATCTATTCTTCACTGTTCCGCGCGTATATTATCTCCCGACTAGTTAGCAGATGTGAAGAACAGTGAAGAATAGAATAAAAACAGTGAACACAGTGAACACAGGATCATTTAAGTGAAAAAACACAGTGAAGAATAGATTGCAGATGTTCGGCACATCTGCTTACTTGTCGGGAAATACGCTGTTCCGGAATCCGAGTCCCAAAATGTCCAATCTATCAAAATATAAGCACGGTTATTCCTGACATTTTGCCCCATAACAGAAAATAGCACTTTTTTTCCATTTTGAAAAATATAAAAAATCCAATAAAAAGTGATCAAAAGGTTGTATAGTGCTATAGCATTAAAAACATAACCAAAATTCACAAAAAAAATTATACTACACACAGCTCCATAAACTGAAGTGTGAAAATTATAAACCTATACAACCTATACAAATTTGGTATCCCTGTGATTGCACCGACCCAAAGAATGTCAGAATGTCATTTGAGACCCACAGTGAAAACCATATAACCCAAGCCCACAAGAATACAGTCCTCACACAACTCTTTGCATAAAAAATTAAAAAGTTATAGATTTTTGAAGGTGGGTAGTACAAAATGATAATGTGAAAACTAAAAAGGGCCTTAGCGGGAAGGGGTTACCGAAACAAGATGGGAGGTTTTTAAGAGATAATTGTGCTTTAGAGGACTAGATTGTTATATATCAATTTGCAGGACAAGTAGGGCAAAATTGAACCCAAACTGAATCTTTTTTAATCTTTACATGTTAGTTCAGTGCAGTGATATGAGGTTCAGTCTGAGAAATCCCTTCAGTAATGGCCAAGTGGCCTTAAACAGTGAATTTGCCAATACAGGGGGGCAGCGCACATTTGTAACAGTGACCTTATTCAGACATTTGTTCTTAGACTTAATCCTTTTTCATGCATCATTTTTTTGCAGTATGCTATTTTTTATTTCAAAAGAGGCCCTGACCTTTTAGTTTATCTGGTACAGGATTGTACATGTAGATAATTTGTGTATTTTGGCCAATGCACTCATTCTGGGAGATCCTATCCACACCCATCCATACCCAGTTAGCTTGTGTTTATTCACATTTTTTTCAATGGATCAGTGTTGCAGGGGAACATTATTCATAATTGGACCCTCTGCTCTATTATTATATATATATTACATATAGCGTAAATGGATACAGTACATACTGATAGCAGTCACTGATATTCTGGGGTGAGATGTCAGTGAGTACTGAAGCCATTGGGTCATTAACATATCAGAAGGCTTTGAACAGTAAGAAGCCACCATGAACCAGGTGTGAAATTCCCTGCACACTACTGGGGTCTATCCTGAGAGGGTCTTAGGGGGGAGTTATAGGCGGTGGGCAGAGACTACACATAGAGATATTTATGGTGGAAGAACCAGAAATCTGCCCTCTCTTGCTTCCTGGCCCCCACCTGGATGAACAGCACTTAAGGAACCAGGTCATTTATTGTGTGTGCTGTCTGTGTATGTATATAATTTTATAAGAGTAATTATAACATAGTACTTATCATAATATAGTAGACTTTATACGTGTACCTATAGATATTCCAGGTGTTATGTGTTTTACTATATATATATATATATATATATATTATATATATATATAGGTATACTATATATTCTAATATATATGTATATATATATATTTATACATATATATATATTATATATATATATATAATATATAAAGCTAAGTGTTTACAGTGAGTGTGTTTTATGTAACTACATGTATACCTGTAGCCGTATCCCATTCACACGTGGATCTTGTTCTGTCACGTGTATTGGAGGAGTAGATATATAGATGCTATTGTGCATGAGTCTCTATGGGGCACATTTACTTACCCGGTCCATTCGCGTTCCAGTGGCGGCTTCTCTGAAGAGCGTTCGGGTCTTCCGGCGATTCATCAAGGTCCTGCGCCCGATGTCCACCAGGTGGCGCTGCTGCGTCGATGTCCGCCGAGATGCTCGGGAGTTCATCGTCTTCATCGTGGTGCATGTGAGTATGGGCCGTGCGATCTTTTTTTTTTTTTTTAATGACAGCGGTTTTTTTCCGAGTTCCGTCGGGTTACCGTTCGGACATCTGCCCCCGATTTCCGTTGCGTGCTGCCAGCGCCGATGCGTCACAACCGATCGCGTGCGCCAAAATCCTGGGGCATTCAAGGGAAAATCGGCGCAAATCGGAAATATTTGGGTAACACGTCGGGAAAACGCGAATCGGGCCCTTAGTAAATGACCCCCTATATGTACATGTATATGGTCAAGTACTGGATGTGACTCCTGCTTCAGGGTATATCCAGGAGCTGTCGCAGTGTTAGAATATATTGTATATACATACACACTACTGGGTCCGGAAGGGGTCAGTATGTTGTTAGTAAAGTCTTTTTGTATATAAGTATCTGCGAGGGTTGTATGTTATTCCTGTGATATATGAAGGACTGGAGTAGGTGCTTATGGTAAATAGCACAGACTAAGGGGCTGGACAGAACCACTGAAACCCATAGGAACTGAGGAAACCCAATCCCTAAACTCCCCTTAACAATCAGCGTTACTTGGAAAGATATTTGAAATACAGGCAGTCCCATACTTCAGAACACCAGACTTAATGACGACGCCTAGTTACAAACGGCCCTCTGGATGTCGGTAATTTACATTATTTTAGTCCCAGGCTAAAATGATCATCTGTAAGAGTTATCAAATGTGTCTGCAACTAAAATGTATTGTTAATCTTGGTTCTTATGACAACCCAAAATTTTTTAAATCCAATTTGGTCATAAAGACCAAAACATTTTTGGCTAGGGTTACAATTATAAAATATACAGTTCCGACTTACATACAAATTTGAATTAAGAACAAATCTGCAGAACCTATCTTGTAGATCAGTGGTCCCCATCCTTTTTATATTCAAGGACCGTCTACACTCAAATTTTTTTCCCGGGACCGGAGCCATGGTCCCTGGAAGAATATCTAACCCCAACCCAAGTGTAATTTCTTGCAGCCCCCAATCTAAAATGTCCAGTTCCCAGTAATAATGTCCCCTGCTCAGCCCCCTTAAAAATAAAAAACTGTATACTTACCTCCAACGCTCCTCTTTGCCCTGCTGCAGATTGGCAGAGGCACTTATATGTGCGCTGCCATTGCTTACGCACTATGATGTAATCGGTCGTGTCATAGTGTGTCCCTCATGGGCCTCAACTGCCTCTGGCCTTCCGCCAAGAAGCCGAGGGGTGGAGAACCTGGAGACGCAGGGAACAGAGGAGCGCCCGAGGTAAGTATACAGTTTTTCTTTTTTAGTTATTTTGGCCACGTCCCGGGTGTTTCAAGGCCAGGGCTTGGGCCGCGGCCCGGTGGTCGGGGACCACTGTTCTACATAGCCCAGGGACTGCTAAGAGGTCCAATTTTCTTAACATTTGTGGACTCCATTTGTGGACTCCATTTCTGTGGAATCACTTTGTTTTCACTTGTGCTGAGGGACCAGGAGTTTTACTCCATTATTAATGTATTAGTGACTTTCATTGCAAAAGTAGTAGTAATGACAGTTATATTTGTAATACTAGTATGTGAGAATATAATTAAACCCCTTTAAAACATTTAAGGTCAAATCTGTATTTTAAAAAATTACAAAAATGTTATCATCATATATATAATACAATTAGCTGATATGATAGAGATAGCTCCCACAATGTCACTTAATTATTAATAAGTGTTTTTATTGTATATTTAAAAAAATATAATTACAAGGGTAAAGCAATTACCATCTTCAATCTAAGAAGTAATTCTCTTAATCATGATTTTTTTTTTAGATTTTTTTAATGATTCTCTTACATTCAAAACTCATGTAGACATTATTCCTACTTCCTATCTATTTTTTTAATTGACCCAGAATATTCTGTTTAAAATTCAAGATAGCTAATACTATTGATGCGTACAAGAATTTAAAAGACCCGTGATGAGGAAAAGATGGGACTGGTAAAAACATGTAAAATGTATGTAGATTACTTTATTCTGATGAAAGCTCCACTTTTATCTGTACTTTGAGCAATTATCAGCTTCAAAGATTTTCAAGCAAGAGAAGCAAAAATGATAGATGTAGACTGACTATTTGAACTGCAGTCCTACTTTTCAGGTCACTGGCTCCAAGGTCATAATATAATAAAGGTGTACATATATTCATATGCTGTGCACTGTAAAAAATACCTGGGCCAGAAAGTGAATTTTAATGTATTTCTATCCATAATACTCTAAATTTACAGCTATAGTACACATACGCTTGTAATTTTGAATATCTATGTTACATTTAGTGGTTTCAGTCCAAGAAACATTAAACAGTCTGCTCTACACTTAGTGGAAAAATGGCCAACAATATAAATGCCAGAAAATAAATGTGTTTTATAAAACTCCACATTGGAGGCAATAATCAAGCCATTTGAAAACAGGCACACAAAGGAGAGAACAAAATATGATTCAGAGAAAAGCCAGTACATCCTATATTTCACCACAAATACCATAAAGCATGAAGGGTTACTAGTAGTGTTGAGCGGAGCTAAGCAGAAAAGTTCTGGTTCCAGTTTTCCGGTTCTGGCTCCACCCCTCCATCGGTAACACCCATTGGGCTGGCACAGATCGTGGATATTAATTCTTAGAATGCCTCTGACAAGTCACCATTTAAATAACTGTGGCTTGGGACGCCGACACTTACATACCTGCAGCTTAGGGCTCCACCATTTTGGGTGGGATCGCAACAATCCCAATGACCTCAACAAGGGTGACCACACTCCTCAAAATGGCAGCGCCCTATACTTCCAGCATATCAGTGCCGAGAAGTGTGTGGCCACAGGATTTTAAATGGAGCTGGAAACTTTGCCAGCTGCTTTTAAACAATTAACACCCATGATTGTTGCCAGCACTGATTGTGGGTGTTATCGGTGGGGGTTTGATCATCGTTGGTCACTAAAACAAGACAAAAAAATGTAGGCATAAAACAAAGCTTGGGCTGACAAAATAATAATATATTGTATAAAGTAATGTATTTTATGCTTTTACTTTCTGATAATGTTTCTATATGTTAAGTTAATCTGTTTCAAGTCTTAAATTAAGAAAAGTCTGTATACAATTCATACAGTATATAAAATGAAACTTAGTGTTAAATTGTCATGGCACCTAGTAGACACAAGCAAATCATCCAAAATTGGGCTTGCTGAAGCTGTGTCAATTTTTTTAATAGTTTTGGTTTGGATCTGTAATGAATCATCCCAAAACGAGGCTTCTTCATTTCTCTTGAAACTTGGTAAATAACCTCCCCAGCCCTCTAAAATATAGATTTTCGTAATTACAATTTCTTTAATTTTTCATCCCCCTTCCTAAACTCTGGGTTGAATAACAGTATTCATTATCTGCCATTTTGAAAATATTCAACCTAAGTGAATGAGAAAAGATTCAGATTGGATTTGGTGCCTGAAAAATGCAGATTTATGTAGATTTGCTCATCTATTGTACATAGCTTTTAAGGGAGTTGTAAATTTATTAACCATTCATGTTTTGTGGGGCATCACCAGAGCCCCTCTAGGCTCCGGAGCTCTGGCTCTTAAACGGCCTTGAAGTAGATACTCACTGATACAACAAGATTTCTGGCACATAGCAGGAGGGGGAAGGGCCTAGGGAGCAAGGAGACTTCGGAGCCATATAAGAGCAAGAGCCGCCTCATTTATTGGGCACCTGTCACATTTTGAACTATTCCAGTTATTGACAGGTTCCCATAGCACTCTACAAAGTAAAAGACACATTTATTTAGCTAAAAAAGCGGGGTTTTATGTAAAAACAACTTGTTAATTTTACAAGAGAAAAGGTAAATCCGTGCAGACTCCAGCAACAAAATCTGGAAAAGATTATATGTTACGTGGCAGTTTTCTATAATGAGAGGGCTGTTCTCTTTCCTCCGAGTTAAACCACCACTCCCTTCCTCACCCCCACCTACTCTTTGCCTCTTCCACCGTTATCCTCCTTTGCTCTGTAAATGCCGACAGCAAGGAGGATGATGTGGGGGGGGGGGGCATGAGTAAATTGGTATACCGTATATACTTGAGAATAAGCCGACCCGAGTATAAGCCTAGACCCCTAATTTTACTTATACTCGAGTATAAGCCGAGGGAGTAGTATACAGCCACCCCCAAGTAGTATACAGCCAGCCCAATGTAGTATACAGCCAGCCCCATGTAGTGTACAGCCAACCCTCAAGTGGTATACTCACCTTCCGGCGATACTCACCCCCAATTCTCGGTGGCTCCCGGCGGCTTCTGTCTTCTTTCTTCTCTTTCCCTCGGAGTCACGTCCATGCGATCTCCCTGCCGGCGCTCACTATGATGTGGCGATGTTGCAGCTGATGACATCATCAGCGGCGACACCGCTGCATCATAGTGAGATCCGGCGGGGAGATCGCATGGACGCGACTCCGCCGGCAAAAGAAGAAAGAAGACAGAAGCCACCTCTGGGGATCGAGAGCCACCACCGAGGAACGGGAGCCGGCTCCAAGGATCGGGGATGAGTATCACCGGAAGGTGAGTATTAAGTTTATTTTTTTTAATGTGCTCAATATCGGGTTCTAGATTGTGAGCCGCCGCCGGGGATTGTGAGCTGCCATTTTTTGTGCTGAAAAACTCCGCTTATACATGAGTATATACAGTAACTTGCTGCATATTCATATTAATAAAGTCACAATCCAGTAGTAGATTTTCTTTAAGATGAAATCTATTTAATGTTTCTAGCTTTGCTGTATACAGATTCAGTTTTATTAATAAATTGATGTAAAAAATAAGGAGTTTTAAAATAACCATATTTAAAACAAAAGTTTTTTTTTCCAAAAATAAATAACGTATGTTTAATCATTTTATGTTTACATCAAACATCACTAAATCTTCTACTGTTACCAATGCTGACCGACTGCACTGTGCAGAATAAAATGTTGAAAAAGAAAGTTTAACACTTCTACGAAGATTGTGTCCATAGAGCATTTTACTCTCAGAAACAGATTTTTTCTGTGTTTAAACTTCCCAGAGGAAAGTCTAATTCAGTGAAACAAGAAGAAAATACAAACCCACAGGGTGTAGCAATAGCAGAGGTAAGCACCTTGTGTGGATTCAGACTGAAGCCTTGATGTTTCAGATTTTGTGCTCTGAGCAACAATTGGTTTGTGCACATTGTACTTTATTGTCAATTTCACTTAAATTGTTTACATTTGTTTTAACCTTTGCAGTACATAAAAACAGAGGTTCTGATATTGGTGCTTACAATCATTAAAAAGTGAATCACAGCTGTCATTTGGGGATTATTTATCATGGCTCCTGAAGCAGAATACTGCCAAGGAAACCCTGAGATGATCAAAAATGCTATTGAATTGCTAGCATTTGCGATTATTTCCTTTTTCATGCCAGCTCCACATCAGAGGGGTATGGAGCAGTGTCAGGGGGGCCAGCGGGAAAGAGGTCCTGCATGAGATTTTCTTGCTCCCACTCCGGCACACTCACCACAGCCAGCAACTTTTCACAGGTACAGCCTGGCATAGAAATAAAATGAGGTGCAGCTGCACATGCTGCATACATCAAGAGGCCTAAGAGTCTTGATGTATCCGTCTGCACCGGAGGGGCAGCAGAGCTGTCATGTGCTGTTGCATGAGTGCTAGCATTTGACAATCAAACCCCATTAAATTTATTTATGTATGATATGTGCCATTACCTCCATCCTTGAACAAGAGCCATTGTTCACTCTTGTGAGTTGTTTGATTATTTTCATATAATTTCCATCTATTCTGGTGTTTTTAAATTGAAAAAAAAAATTAAAAAATCCTAGATGCCAGGACTTGCCACAAACCTATAGGTATACTGTATACAATATCTTTACTTTATATACTTCAGGCTAAAACTTGGAGATCAAGATAGATAAAGTTTGGGCACCTCATAAAGTATGCAAATGGCATGGTGAGGACTTCCAAAATTGGTTCAAGGGTAAAAAAAAAAACTTTCAGTTATGGGATTCCTATAGTATGACAAGAACAAAAAAAAAGATAAGGACGACTGTTACGTTTGCTCTTGAATGTAAAATTGTATAATTCCTTATGGAAACATTCCATTTCATACCTCAATCTTCTCTCAGCAATTTTTCCATCCCCCATGGCACAAATATACTAGTACCCATAGGGGCAGATTTACTTACCCGGTCCATTCGCGATCTGCGCTGGATTCGGGTCCGGCCGGGATTCATTAAGGCAGTCCCTCCAATGTCCACCAGGTGGCGCTGCTGCGCTGAAGTTCCCTGGAACGCACTGGAATACACCGAGCCGTGCAGAGTGAAGGTAAGTGCAAGCTTCACGACACATTTTTTTTTTTAAATGCGGCGGCTTTTCCGAATCCCTCTGGTTTTCGTTGAGCCACGACCCCCAATTTGTGCCAATTCAGGGGAAATTGGCACAAATTGGAAATATTCGGGTAACACGTCGGGAAACCGCTAATCGGGCCCTTAGTAAATGACCCCCATTGTGTTTTCTTTGCTTCTTCTCATATTGAACCAACTGTGTTGTGATTCTGTGATGATACTTTCAGAACCTGTACAGCAGAAGGCACATCCACAACCAGGCTTGGCAGTCTGACCCTGTAATTGTGTAGCATACACTACAATTGATCTGGGAGGGCTATATTACATATTTAAAATGTTTATGTTGCAATTAATTTATAGGGGGTGGCGTTGTGTATATTTCGATGACTTTGGAGAAGGATAGGGGTTCTTAATTGAGATCCGGTAAATAGATTACCTAAAAATGGATTTTAGTATGCAGTATAACAACATAGGAGCATCAGTTGTGGACGAAGATAAGTAAAAATAGAAGAATAAAATATCATAAATATTCTATATGCAAAATAGTAATATTAATAACATGATAGTATTGTTAATAGTTATCTTTGTTGATGTTCTTTTATGCCATACAGTATTTGCAAATGTTGTAAATCTATGTGTGATTTACAGAGAGATTTTTCTATTTCAGTTTTGCTTACTGATGTTACTGTTCTTGTCCATTGGATATAGAAAAAGTCAAGCAGTTATTATACATTGCACTGGTAATATTGTCAAAGCTATCTCAGAGGAAGACAAAATCCACCTGTTCAAATCCATGCACAGCTTGTAAGCTAAAATATTTATCATTTTATTTCTGCATTAAAAATTGGTATAGACACAATACCCCATGACATTTGAGCAAAGAGATATACGGCATACATAGTGCCGTACTCACAAAAAGTGCTTCATATTCAAAGGCAAAAATGCATACATGGTCTCTTCACAATATTTTATCAAGACAAGTTGATAACTAACTACTATTCTGCAGCTTACAAACATTTTGATCTAGTGACTCAGTTTTAAAATATAAGTTGTAAAAAGTTTAATTAACTTTACAACTTGGTGTGAGGGTAGCATAGGGAGGAAGACAGTTCTTCATGCCTTCACGCCATGATTAACCTCATGGCCAACATAGAAATCCATAGTGGTGGTCCATAAGGGGCCTTGGGCTAGGGCAATGGGTTTTGCTGTCAGATAGCCCAATTGAGAAGAACAGTGACATATCAGAATATGACAGCTGATGCCCTGCTCTAACAGTCCAGATCAGAATGAACGAAAGAATGACCATATCAAAAAATAAATTAGAGATGCTAGCTAGAGTGCACTGTGAAAGTCTTAGAAACAGAGCCCACAAGAAAATGTTGTAAATGTGGAATTTTATTGCCACTTCCCAGTACACGACATGGAATATAAAATGGAATATGAATTGTAATATAAAATACCAATTTGTTACACAGAAAACAAGCCCTTATACAGCTCTTTACAAGGAAAAAGTCCATCAGTGGCAATGGGTTAAATTTCCGCCTATTGCACATGATAAAAAGTTTACAAATTCTCGGAGATAAGAGATTAATGGTAGCTGAGGCCACGTTCACTCGTGGCATTTTAATTGCATCTTAAAATGCAATCCAAAGGCTCCACTTGTTATCACATGTTTTGGTACATTGAGGCTTATTTACTATAGGATGCGGATCACACTTTCGTATCCAACTAATTGGGACTGAGCGCTTGATTTAAGATTCAAATTGTGTCGCAAGACAATACACTTACATACACCAGTAAGAAGAAGGTGAACTCCCGCGTATCTGCACCATAGTGAACTTGCATTATCGTCGGACAATGAACTTTCAGTGAACTCCGCAGACCGGGTAAGTAAATGTGCCCCATTATGTTTCCAACGCATTAAATAAACGTGAAGGAAATGCTATCTTACCTCAACATACGATCGCAAGTGGAGACTTTGGATTGCGTTTCCTCAAAACTTGCAGTACTCAGTATTTTATTCACTAAATTATTATTCACAATATATATTTTTTTTTTAAAAACATTTCATTTATGGACACATTTAATAAGACATTTACCTAAAGATCTGTATGCATGACTGGCCAAAAATCGCCTGCTGCAGTGTGTGTAAACTTGGTCAAGAACTACTGGAAACCTCTGATCTCTGTAACTGCAAACAAATTTTTCTGTACCAAATATAAAGTTCAGGTTTTTTTAGATTCTGTCTCCACATTAGAAATGTGCCTACAATAAAAACGAGATACGTCTCCATTCTTTATAGCAAGGAAAACTACAAAATCGGCCTGGGATCAAAATCTTATTTTCCCCACTTTATTGGAGTTTATGCAATTTCATTCCAATAACAAATTAGCAAAAATCTTTATTGCTTTGGATACACAACCATTAGGAACATTCTAAATATCAGAAGTTAGTAATAATGTACATGTGTTTGAAAACAATAAAACTATATTTACTAATATAATATTATTGTAAAAAAAGCTTATTGTGATCAATTATTATAATAGAGACCAAATGTTTTACTTGCTGAGGTTTAGTCTAAGTTCGCTTGTATAAGCCTAAAAAATGACAAAACAAATGATTCACTTAATAAATTGGATTAGTTCTGTATCTGGTCATCTATCAAATATGTTTTAATTAATCTTAGAATATAACAACCCATTTTTTTCATCAAATATGTCATTGCTTTATTATGAAAACAGATATAATAAAGGGAAAAAACAAAAACGCAAACTATAAATAATTCATGCCTGGAGCAACAGTATTGTAAAAATATGAGAATTTGGAAATGATCAATACAGTGTCTTTAATAATAAATAAAGGATACAAGTTTTCTGTAGCTACTGGTGTTAGAAAACTCAGCTTCTTGGATTAATTAAATGAAACCAGTAGATACACTAGGTGATAAATATCAAGGATGCAGGGGAGAAGGTCAGTTGCTATTATCAATTAAAATAAGATCTTATATTGTAAACAATTCATGGTATTTAGAAATGTAATATTGAAAGGGTACTGGCTGGACATCCACATTTAATTGCTGCACACAATTCTGTAAACAATGTTTTGTTACTGCATTTTTACAATGAATTTTCCTGTTAGAACCTGTCTTTATCTGTGCCTTATAGAATTCCATACATGCAAGTCCCTGAGGTCTTTTTCAGACCTCAGGCTGCCATCACAACCGCCAGGCACCCCACTTCCATTGGAAGGGCCAGAGGTAAAAAAGAAACCCTGTTCCATCTGTTTCTCTCCTTTGTTCGCACCAGTCAAGGGGTTAATCTGTCCTGCATGAAGAGATCTTTGTGCAGGGTAGATGCAGCAGGGACCAATCTGCTGCTACTGATCACCAGGATGAGAATGCTCGTCCTAATACAGCAACTACCCGCTAAATAGGGTGATCATTCTTGTCCATGATCGGCAACCGGTTAAATCAGGAAATACTGAAAAAAAGAACCAAATGAATGTTTGTCTGATTACCAGTTGCCTTATTTTTTAACCTAATGAACATTAAGAGAAGTGTTTAAATAAATAAATACCTATGTTTTCCCTGGATAGTTTATGTTCCTGTCAGACTGCTGCATGACTGCTATTGCATTTTTTTAAGCAAAACTACGTGTGGATTAAAAAAAGATCCCAAATAGAAATGATTGATACTTTTTCTTTTTCCTAATCCACTCTTAGTACAGACTTCAGAAGCTGCATTTAATATCTTCCTACATATCAATTGTAATTTTTGTAGTTTTTTCCCAATTATTAAAAAGTCATAGATTTACAAAATAAATGTTGTTTAAACATTGCTGGAAATCTTTTTCTTAGCACTAAACAGAAGCTAGAAGCCAGTGAAATCACTCTGAAACCTTGCCAACATACAATTTGCGCATTAAAAATTCACATCAAATTAGTTTTACATAGCAAACAAATGTGACTTCTTTAATAAGTAATTATTTATCTGCAAAATCAATGTTCAGGCAATAGTTAAATAGACTAATTAATGCAACCTGGTTCATTGTGTTCTCACTAAAATATTTCTCCTTAGACAATTAATAAATGTAATTTATTTTGTAACTAAATTTTTATTTTTTTCATACATTTAGCCAAAGCTGTGAACATTAGTCATACTGGAAAGGTAGACCTAGTATGTACTGTAATTAAAGAGGCACCTTATATGCCAATAACGCATATGCACTGTAGACTAATATGTAAAATTAATCATGTCTAATAATTAAAAAGGTTTCCAGTGCTTTAATTATAGTTACCATAACTTTAATAGTCTAGTCTAAAAGTGCAAGTGTATCCATGGATTAGAATAAAATATGTTGGATACATAAGTATATATACAGTACTTTGTACATACCATATACAGATATAAACTTACAGGGAGAGACTTATATTAATCCAGTACAATTGTGCCGGCCTATGATAGAAGCCCCGCCCCTCTTCCATCAACGGATTAGGCTTAGACCTCTTGATGGATCAGTGGCTGCACTGGTGACCAAAACTATGCCAGCTCCCACTGACCACGCCCCCTACATGCCCCCTCCACAAAATTTGGCATGGTAAAGCCACAAACAGGAAAAAAAATCACATTTTGCAACTAATCGTGATTATTTCAAGCTTTTGTGCCATTTTTTTTATGTAGAAGCCCTGATAAATCTCCCCCAATGTTCAGTAGAATTGTGTGTGATGTCATGGGGCAGATCCTGAAACTTGGGCCCCTTTAGTAATACTGCTTTATTCTTTTAAGTGTAAATATAGGTCTCTGTATTGACTGAGATGCATCATGTTCCACAGCAGTATGAAACTCTACTCTTTCTGTGTGCAAATTCCGGGGAAGCTTTCTCTTGTGAAGAGGGTGGTGGAGGCTACTGTGGGATTTTAAGGAGGCACAAACATTCAAGAAGCACAAGTTTCAGAACAAAAATGCAAATAGGTTTTCCAGGATGCGACAAGAAAAGCCATGCTACCTTGTAAGGCAGCCCCCTTACCATCAAAAATGACTTTCAGGAAGGCTAATGGCATAATGTGGGATTAAAGCCAAGAACTGTTTCGACATAGTTGTGTCTCCTCAGTATACCATAGAAACTATTTAGTAGAACATAGCTCACTGTGCTCTCCTGCGAGAGAACAAAATCTTCTGTTCAGAGACCAAAGACTCAACATGTGGACTGTCGATGGTGTATAATAGTTGTAGTTAGGGTTATAGCCTCTTTAGCTCCACACTCAGCTCATACTACTCTTTACTGAGTTTCCTAAATCTATTATAACCTTCATGTTGGTGCATTAACTATATTTTGACAATATTTTGAACTGTCTACAAACAAAGAACCGTATATACTCGAGTATAAACCGACCCGAGTATAAGCCGAGACCCCTAATTTCAACACAAAAGACTGGCAAAACCTATTGACTCGAGTATGAGCCAAGGGTGGGAAATGCATTGGTCACAGCCTCCCAGTATACAGTCTGCCAGCCCCTGTAGCATATATCCTGCCCAGCCCCTGTAGTATACAGCCTGCCCAACCCCTGTAGTATACAGTCTGCCCAGCCCCTGTAGTTTACAGCCTTCCCAGCCCCTGTAGTTTACAGCCTCCCCAGCCCCTGTAGTATACAGCCTGCCCAGCCCCTGTAGTATTCAGCCTGCCCAGCCCCTGTAGGGGGCACCACCTTGGATCCTTAGGTCCTCTTTGGATTCTTCAGCTCATCTTCAGTGCTAGACGTGTCCCGAAGGATGGAGAAATTGTGGACCGGCGCTTCTATTATAATATTTCGCACAACTCGATGTGTTGATTAAAAGAAAGATTTCCTTTTATTCCTAAAACTTTGCGATGCGTTTCTGCTCCGGACTGGAGCCTTCGTCAGGCATCATCTTCGGATCTCCCTGCTCGGCCGGCACACAGAATGATGTCAGTCGCTAGCTGACATAATTGTTTGTGAACCACTGGCATCACGAGGGGACCCAAAGAGGAGTGGAACTTCCTGAAGAGGAGCCGAAGAGGAGCAGAAGAACCTGAAGAGGATCCGAAGGACCCGAGGTGGCATCGGAGACAGAAGAGGACCTACGGGTGACGTCAGAAAGGTGAGTTTTGACTTTATTTTTTAGTTGACTTGAGTATAAGCCGAGTTAGGGTTTTTGAGCACAAATTTTGTGCTGAAAAACTAGGCTTATACTCGAGTATATACTCAACATATACTTTATGTCCCTATTTGATCATCTCTCCTTAGATAAATGAAAGCAAGAGAGGAAAAGAAGAAAAAAAAGCAATTGTAACTGTGACTACAAATTCTGAAAAAGTCCCTCAATTTTCAATAAATGAACAATAATTTGTACTTGCTAATGGTTATTATGCAATTTACAATTTTTTTCAATTCTCTGAAATCTGCTGGTTGGTTACTGTGGATCACTGCCCACCTCAACTCTGCCTAGAGCTGCATTACCTATTGCTTTCATATCTTGAAGCAAATATTTGAAGCAAATGATTCTGATTGCACTGTACATATGCAAACTTAAACATCACAAAGTAAAAATTATCCAACAGCAATCCAACATTACAACCCTCCTCACAAGAGTATCAGAGGTGTGATGTATTATCATCATCATAGTATGATAGTATATAAGGCTGGAAAAAGATACAAGTCCATCAAGTACAACCTTTAAGAATTAAATACATGTTTTTGCCCCATAACCCGTGATATCTTTTCTCTCCCGAAAATTATCCAGGCTCTTGAACATGTATATACAGTCCGCCATAACAACCTCCTGCAGCAGAGAGTTTCATAGTCTCACTGCTCTTACAGTAAAGAACATTTGTCTATTTTGATTGCATCTCCTCTTAGTATAGAGTATGCCACCTTGTCCTGGTCACAGGCCTTGATATAAAAAGATCTTTTGGAGAGATCCTTGTACTGTCCATTCAGGAATTTGTACATTGTAATGAGATCTCCCCTCAGTAGTCTTTTTTCTAAACTGAATAATTCCAAATGTTGTAATCTGTCATTGTATTCTAGTCCCCCCAATCCCCTAATAATCTTGGCTGCTCTCCCCTTCCAGTTCTACTATGTCCTTTTTATACACTGGCACCCAAAACTGTACACAATATTCCATGTGTCGTCTGACCAGTGATTTGTATAAAAGCAAAACTATATCTTCATCATGAGAATCTATATCTCTCTTGATACATTCCATAATTTTGTGTGCTTTAGCAGCAGCCACCTAGCTCTGGTCACTAAAATTAAGTTTACCATCCACCAATACCCACCAAGTCTTTTTCAGCTCTAGTTTTACCAAGTAACTGTTTAGAACATAATTAGACTTTTTGTTTCCATGGCCCAAGTGCATAACTTTACATTTATCTACATTAAACTTCATCAACCATTTCTCTGCCCATTCCTCCAGTTTCCACAAATCCCTCTGTAATACTATACTATCGGCCTTAGTATTAATTACTTTACACAGCTTAGTATCATCTGCAAATATTGAAACTTGACTGTGTAAACCCACTACAAGCTCATTAATAAAATTATAATTTGGCAATTATCCCTTTATGTTTGTGTTGAGTTGTCTTTGTCTCTGTGCTTGACATAGGTAAGGAACATTGATTAGTTGTCTACCTACCATCTATGATAGGCTGGGCAAGTGGGCAATAGGCATCAACTTACAATATGTGCCCTCAATTTTGAAATAAATAATTAATTATGTACTCTGTTTACAGCGTGTACTATATTTGGAAGGGTCTATACTGTATAAAAACTTCCAACAGACATTTAGCAATGGCATTGTTATTTATCCGCATATAAAATATTGCTGTGAGGATAGTTTTAAATGATTTTGTTTGCTACCACAACACGCTAGTTTACCCTTGACTTTAACAAAGCTAGTTAAATAAAGCCTGTCATACCAACTGTTTCATACGTCTCTCCAGTTTACTCTGGCATATTTGTAATGCAATTTCAAATACCCTTAGAATTTCTATTCTTAGCCAGCACACAGGCTGAACATGTCATGAAGCTTGAGCCCATCCTGCAGGGAACGCCATATGTTATATCTGTAGAATTCAGTAAATTGATTTTGGTCAGAATCAGATAAAATTCTGGCAATCTCTTTTACACGGAGTGCTTCTAAATCATATTCAATTGGTTTTACAGACAAGAAGAACAATAATCAAAGTTTTTCTGCTCCCTGCTGTTAGCCAACAAGCTTTCAGAGCAGTCTTAGGGGGCTATTTATCAAGGTCCACATAGTCTTAGAAAATAACATATTGCTTTATTATTACTATTATTAGTTTTCACTCTACTTCCCTTGCCTTGTATGCCAAGAAGTCTTATTTCCAGCCTAGTTTAATACAAAAATCATTACAATGTTTGAATGTTTCCTTGTAATGCATTCATACTCTAATTGTGAGTGATGTTCTGAAAGGCTGGCTTATTGTTGTATGCACAACATATTTCATGTTCCCAATTCATGCTCAGTGTATCAACAATCTCTAAAGGCCTCCGTACATTTGATGCAGTTGCATATATAAAAATATATTTCAGTCTTTAAAATGCTCTTAAAGGAGAAATCTTCCAACAAAATCCAGCATGATAAACCAGGGACACTTACTCATAGACCCAGGCACCACAATTGTGGTAATCTTCTTAGGTGTGTTATCCATGGCCTCCTTCCTTCTAAAATGAATGCTTACAATTATGCTAATGAGCCAGAAGGATCCTAAGGGGTGTTACCAGAGCCCCTCCATCTTGTTGCCTTGCAAGCTTCTCCTTCTGTCTGCTGTAATCTCATACAGTGGGATGGAGAAATGCTTCTGCACAATTTAACAGCCAGTGAAGCTGCAGCATCGAGCGGCTCTGGTAACACCCCTCAGAGCCCTCCTGGCATATTAGCATAACTTGTTTTTTAGAAATAAGGAGACCACGTATAATAAAAATAACCACAGTCACAGTGCCTGAATCTATGCGTACATGTCCCTGCTTTATCATGTTTGATTTCGATGGTAGAATTCCTTTAATAAATAGAAGAGGATAGAATGGGATGAAAGTGCCTACTTTGTGCAAAAGTTTATTGCAGAAAAAGGATAGTGGGGCTGGCTGGAAAACATTTGTTTTTCTTGTTCAGAGCATATAGTATAAAGCTCTTTATTGCTGAATCTGTCACTGCATTTCACAGAGTCATAGGGGGTATTTTTCTGGGCTTCTGCACCATGCCAGCGTGTAGAAGCACTGAAATAATCGCAAATGCTAGTTTATTGATAGGACTTGTGATTATTTTCTCCTTTCCGCCATCTTCACGCCAGGGGTGGTGTGGAGGTAGAGGAAAGGTTGTAGAAATAAAAGCAGCGCAGACACGCCAGAAAAATGATGTCAAACCATAATGTGTGACTTCCCCTGTATGTTCCATCATTTTGGTATTTGTTAATTTTCTCTCTATGGGGGTTATTTATAATAAGCCTGTTCTCGTGCAAGTTTTAACATATTTTTTCTGCTTGTTCTAATGTCTAATTTGGGTCTACAGAAGGTTTGTTATTTTCCAGATGTCAGTATCCGGCTGACCTTCTTAGGCCTAGTTGTGAAAAGGTATTAGACAGTAGTAAGTCAAGGATCATCTCTCTAGAACCAAATATACCAATTAAATACTGGTTCATAACTCAGCGTATACGCTCCGGTATAAGCCGAGTTTGTCAGCACAATTTTTGTGTTGAAAAAGCCCCACGTGGCTTATACCCAAGTATATTTGGTTGGTAACCATCTTTGGTGACCATTTTTTTCAGAGTGAATACAGATATTTCATCAGCATGCTTCGGGGGCTTCAGTGGGCTTCCAGCTGCATAAAACGCCTGTCCATGAAATTGGGGGATAAGGAACCTAATAACCTCCATAATACACCTCCATATTTCCAGCAGCAGCTACAAGCCTCAAATGCTCTTAGTCCCGTTGCCACTGAACCAGTTACTGGTCCTGGTAATATGCCAATCATTTTGACATGACCTCTAAGTCCTGGGAACCACTCTCAAACCATTGGTGGAGGAGGGTGGGTTTGGAAAGGGTTTTTTTCATACGTATTTTTTGTTCCCTTAAAAGCTAAAAACCTATTACTGAGTTCTACCATTTACCAAAGACCATTTGCTGGTCTATTATATAGATTATATTTAAACTAAAATTTACATTTCATCCCATGTACATTTAATGCCACATAGAGCTAAGCAGAATAATAAAATATTATTACATAAAATTTAGCGTTCAGCTCATGCTACAACACCCATGGCACAGTGAACGCTGCCATTGACAATAAGATTCCTGCAGACTCTGGAGAGTGATTGATTAACTTATTGTGTAAAACAAGCATTATTTTGAGTGACGTAATGTTATTATTTTACAAAGCCCTGTCTAAATGCTTATCACACAATGTGAGCAGATAAGGTGTTTTCATTTCCTACACTTTTTTCCTGGAGACTTGCTTTGATTTCTTTTGTAAGGAAATTACATCCTTATAGTATGACAGTTAAAGCACTGGAACAGACAATCAGACAGAGATTTAGCAGTGGTGCTATGCAATGTTCCCTGCAATTTGCTTTAAAACACTTGGTGCTCTTTTCACTTTGTATTCTAGTTTAATGTAAAAAAATAAAAATATATGCTCTACCTATTTTTACATATTTGTTTCTGGTATTCCATGCATGTTTGTTATAGCTGAGAAATTCTTTTCGATGGTCAATTAAGTCTTGCAGACCAGCCCTATAAGAATTTGATTACATAAAATGGTAGAATGAGCCATTAGCCCCTCAAGTAATATTTATTTATTACTTGCCACCTTCCAAGATCTATACATTTAAAATTTTTCTGTGTACAGAGCTGTGTGAGGGCTTATTTTCTGCATAACAAATTTGACTTCTCAGTGATGTTATTTATTATTCCATGCCATGTACTGGGAAGCTGGAAACAAAATGTGATGAAATTGGCGAAAAAACACATTTGCGACACTTTCTTGTGGGCTCAGTTTTTAACTTTTTCATACTTCGGTGTCCAGAGTGTGTGGTGTAATTTTTTTGCGAAATAATCTGATCTTTTCATTGCTACCAATTAGAGAAAAAGAATAAAAAAGATGAAAAGATCACTTTTATGTGATGTAAAATGGTGTAAAAAGGTCTTTTGGGATGTATCAATATCTAACATGTTTATTATTTTTACTGTTTATTTAAAAACAGTTCTAGGGAAAGGGGGTGCTAGCACCGACCATGGGTATTAGCAGTGGGTGTTTGCTCACCGAGTGAGCCCTCTTCTTACACCTTTCATAACTCTGCGCCGTACATGTATGGTGCAGAGCGTGAAGGAGTTAATTGTAAGTAAGAAACAAGATAGTGATCAGTTTAAAATTTAGATCAGTTTTATTAAAACTGTTTTTGTATCAGCACCTATGTTAAACAGATGAAAATGACCCAATAGCTTGGCCTATTTGAATTAGATACCATGTTAGACATTGAGAACAGAAGAGGAGTGACAAAATTAGGTGATACCTTTTTAAGGCTGAATATATTTAATAGAAAGCTTTTGAGAATCCTAATCCTATTTGTCAGACATTGGGGCTTATTTACTAAGGGTTGCGCTGCTCACTTTCGTCGGACTGTTGTCGTTTTCAGGATTTGCGCAGCTTTGACAGGTATTTAACAGGGGTTGCGCTGGGATTATGTCGTGATCGTATTGTGCTGGCTTCCATGCGACAGAAATTGGGGGCGGGCCGTCGGACGATCCGACTGATTCGGACTGAGCATGGAATTTGTGTCAAATTGTGTGGCAAGACAATGCACTTACATGTACCAGGAAAAAGAAGGTGAACTCTGTCAGACCTGAGCGGGGAAGTGACACATGCTGGAGATCTGGTGTACGATCTTAGTGAATCGTGGCACGGTGCATTATCGTCAGACAATGCACTTTCGGTGAACTCCAAGGAACGGGTAAGTAAATGTGCCCCTTTAAGTTATTCATGAAAAATATAAATCTTGGTGTTTTAGACATACTGGGCAGTGATCATCAAAGGATTCTTTTTGCATTTTGGTAGGAAAAAGATGTTACTGTTGAATTGGGCAAATCTTTTAAGCCGGTTTTTCAGTTCCATTCTTGTGCGGTATATTGTGGTATCTTCCAGGAGGCTAGTAGTGTACACTTGTACCAGTGGAAGAGTGAAGAAATCAGACAATAAGCAATAAATCAAAACATTAAAAAAACGGATACAGCTCTCCAAGTGTAGAGGATGACATGGAGCAGAGACTTTGCGTGGAGCAGAGAACACTGAGTTGCTACAGGTGAGTACATTCAATAGTCCAAAAGAAAAGAGGGGTTGTTCCAGCGAATGCATTAAAAGCATTAAATCTTATGCATAGATCCAGAGATGCCTATGCATAGATCCAGGCACCATGAAAGGCTGTTAGACTTTCTCTCCCTCCTCCACTGCTCCTAGTCAGCACTTCCCCCTCCCTCTTCCTGATGTAATCTTACTGTAGTACATAAAGATTCAGCGCACAGGGGGAAGTGCTCCTAGCATGTGAATCTGCAGCACAAAGGGGCTCTAGTAACTGCCCCAGTAGCCTTTCAGGCTCATTAGCAAAATTATAAAGGTTGATTTTAGAAGGAAGAAGGTCATGAATAACATATAGAAAAGAAGATTATCTTAGAGTAAGTGTTTTACTGGTTTAATGCTTTACTTTAAGAATAATTAGAATTTAGAAAATCCATAAACATATGGGCAGCTGATTGCTGGAGACCCAAGTAATGGGATACCTGTAATGTTATTATAGAGGGTCCTTCTATGAGGAAACAATCCTCTTAACTAGAATAGCATATAGGAAATTGTGCACTGTGTACCATGCAAGGAGATATTTCTATATTACGGTACCTCTCCATAGTCTACTGCAAACAGATTAAAATGCTTTCAAACAATTGAAAACTGAAAACTAAGATTCAAATCAATGCATAGAGAATGTTTACATGTTAGTAAACTTTTTATGCATCTCCTTTCTTTATGTCATGTTTCTTGTGCTGTTCTGGCTGCCTAGTTTGTTTATGCAGCACTATGCTCTATGCTTGACAGCTTCACATTTGGGAAAATCAGAAGGAAGGGTCATCTGACCTTTGCAAATATGAGAAAACTCTGTTCTTCTCAAGATGACCTGAAATGTTCTAATTATTGGTTAATCCCTATAGTCAGCGAGGCAGCCAACAAGCACGTAAAGTTCAGTGAACCCACAAGTGTACAGCTGCTAGCTTTGACTTGTGGCCAAAACAACAATTGGAACAGAATTTATCCAGACATGTAAAGGTTCCAGCATAAAGCAATGAATTTCTAAGCCAGATAAACAGCTTTGAAATAGAGAAGAAATTAATACCTCTCTTGAATATTTGAACTAAACGAAGGTCAGCTTCTCTAAGATGAGATGTTAACATGTATTATATACTTGACTGCACCAGGCTCTCTAAAGAAATCCCCTACTGAAATCCAGCGAGATGGGTACAATTTACTATTAATTTATATGTTCTAGTTTAACTGATGCTTTTGGATCATGTTGTGAGGTTAAAGTGTACCAGTGGTATCCCATATGTAGCAATGGAAACTGCTGAGTAAAAAAACAATTTGCTTTCATTATCATAAACTAATTGAAACATTTCCATTGTATTGCTTTGCCACCTAATTTATAAAGCTTGCAATTTTTACCAATATGTCAGAATCTCCCACGGAATCTTGAAAATGACATTGCAAGTGTAGGATTTATATGCTTAAAAACTTGATGTGTGAAAGCTAAATCTGGAACGAAATTTAATTATGACTTTGAGTTAAATGGAATAATCACATAGTCAACATCGTAGGTTATAAAATACTTCAGAAAGAAGAGCATTAAAATGTCAACTTATATATATATAGTTTTGAGTTTATATTTACACTAATGCTCAAAAGCTTGAGGTCATCTAGAAAATTTGGTGCTTTCCATGAAAACTCATTCTTTTACTTTTCAATGAGTTGAAAAATGAAAAGGAAACATACTGCAGATGTTGACAAGGTTTGAAAATTCTATCTGGTAATTTGCTGAGGTCTGGAGAAATTTCACCCCATGCTTCCAGAAGCCCCTCCCACAAGTTGGATTGGCTTGGCTCCTTGCTACTAGCCATGGCCATGATCGGCCAGGGCGTGTCATGTCCACCCATCTCTAATCATAGCCATGGCTACTAGGGGCATCAATTTGCCAAATATTAAAATGCTGCCCACCCCTACTCTTGTTCCATTGCCTGCTTCCTGTTCAGTAAAAGCTGAAAACTTTACTAACAACTAACATCCCCACAGACAGGCTCACTGACACTAACTACAGGTTCTGAGAGTCATTAGTGGCTTCTAATACCTTATAGATGACAATCTCTTCCATCAGGAGGACTTTATTCCATGACGTATCACTGCTGAATTCACGGTCAGATATCATTAGCTCTGTGGAGCACATCTCCACCCAGCTCCACTAAAAATACCACCATCACTTACAGTATAAAGTCTCCTGGATAACAACACTGTGCTCCTAA
>CM033642.1:55863605-55997372 GCA_019512145.1 Engystomops pustulosus
ACAGACCCCCCCCCCCAACATTTGGTTTACATGATGCAAAGTAATCTATTGTACTCTATAACTATTAGCACTAATTTTGCAGCTACACACATATGTATACAGTGGAGGTAGTGCAATAACATATGGATTCAGTATATATTCCCCTATGGTCTCCTTATCATACTCCACTTCTATTGTTAGCTCCTACATACGCAATGTGGTTGGCTTGGATAAACACAAAACCTATTTAAGAAAAAAACATTCCGACCAAAAAATGCAAATACAGATATATCTTTATTGGCTAATCAAATAATACACAATTTAATATATCATGTTGTTTTTAATTTTTTAATGTTCAATTATTTAATTATTATTATATTACACTCTGAGTGCGCCATCTGGTTGAATCACAAACATAACCCCACTATCCAAAAACTCCTGAGTGATACGGCTATACCACACAGGAGATCCTCCACCGGGAGGCAGCACCAGATCATTTGCCATCTAAACCTCCAACATCTCATAGCGTTGTGCCTATCCTAGCACAACCCTACACGGTGAGCACAAATTTTCACCCAAACCTCTATCTTTTCAAAAAAGGTGTAACACTATTAGCGCTTTCCCCCTGTCCTCTCTCGCCATATTCTATCACAGTGTGGTTTGTGTATCATTGGTTTTCTTGGACTTTATTGGTGTAAAGTCTCAAAAAGTCGTATTGAGTTTTTTTTAGTTTTTTCCACTGCTAAAAAGTCTCACTGGGCTGTTTCCACCACTTCATTAATCAGGTGTAAACATAGAACTACTGAAAGATTCGTAACTTGTGAGTAGTGCAAAAAGTCCCATAAAAAGTCTATGCATTTTGAAATTTTTTTGGGACTCTTTGAAAAAAAATCCCAGACAGAAAGTAGACCATAAGAACATTTAGCAAAGGGCCAAAGCCACTTTAATGAATATGATGGGCAGTGGAGCTCCAAAAATAGACATAAAACTGTCCCAAGGAGCCATCTAATGATCAATAACCCTTACTCGATGTATACAGGTATAATAAAGGCAAAACCTATCTAAGAAAAAAACATTCCGACCAAGAAATGCAAAATACGATATATCTTTATTGGCTAATCAAATAATACACAATTTAAAAACAGAAAGACAAGCTGGTCACATAAAAGGGAAGCGAGGACACTACACAAAATCAGACGAATATTGCAGGGTGGTATAGGGAATCCTAGGAGAGGTGTGCCCAGAGGGATATACTGTGGATCCAAAAGGGGAAGTGATCCTAAGATGACCTAGAATCAATATTCTATGTTTAAAGTGCATAATGCCTGTACATCCAAAGGGAAGCGAGGACACTACACAAAATCAGACGAATATTGCCCACCAGATAAGCTTCGGTGTCAGACGGCAGGTGAACCAAAGGGAAGCGAGGACACTACACAAAATCAGACGAATATTGCCCACCCGATAAGCTTCGGTGTCAGACCGCAGGTGAACCAATCACAATGGGTACGTGCAATATGGTTGTTTTACTGCTTCCATGATAGGCTATAATGAATTTATGTGCTCTTAGAGCAAGATATGCAATATGGCTGTTTGACTGCTTTCATGATAGGCTACAATGAATTTATGTGCTTTCAGAGTAAGATATGCCCCCTTTTGGCACTATGCACTTTAAACATTGTATACTGATTCTAGGTCATCTTAGGATTACTTCCCCTTTTGGATCCACAGTATATCTCTCTGGGCACACCTCTCCTAGGAGGGTAGCACCTATTCCCATATACCACCCTGCAATATTCGTCTGATTTTGTGTAGTGTCCTCGCTTCCCTTTTATGTGACCAGCTTGTCTTTCTGTTTTTAAATTGTGTATTATTTGATTAGCCAATAAAGATATATCTGTATTTTGCATTTTTTGGTCGGAATGGTTTTTTCTTAGATAGGTTTTGTACTCTATAACTAATATATCCCACTCTGTTATTATGTTACATGTGATTTGATATACAGTGCTACCCTGACCAATGTAAATATATAGCACCCCATAATGATATATATATATAAAATTTATTTTTATAAAGCCCTGCTCTCATATATTTAACGGCCTCATTATTCACCCCCAATTAAATTATATACAGCTCCCATATACAGATCCCCTGCAGCGTAAAAAAAATTTGTCCCCACATATACAGCCCCCAGCCTAGTAATATACTGTACCCCATATACAGCCCCCCAGCTTAGTAATATACTGTATCCCATATACAGCCCCCAGCTTAGTAATATATGTATCCCATATAAAGCCCCCCAGCTTAGTAATATACTGTATGCCATATACAGCTCCCCAGCTTAGTAATATACTGTACCCCCCCCACACACACTCCTACCCCATTATGTTAGTATTCGCCCATATTGGTCACATTTAATTAATAAGGGCTCATGAAAAATAATAAAACTTTTCGAGGCAGGGTGCTCCCACGACGTGCTGCTCCGTTCTTCTCACAGCTCTTCTGTGAGCTGCGGCTCCGCTCAGTGACACAGGCAGCGTGACGTCATCATCCGTTGCTTGTGTCGCTGCATAGAACGAAGCGACGCCAGCAGTTGCAAAGGCGCTCCCTCAGTCCGCATATAAATCGCACCTGTGTATTAAAGAGACAGGTGCGATTTATTTATCTGGTGGGCGATTCGGGCGTCAACGGGTGCCTGAATCGTCCACATTAGAGTGGCAAATTACGCTACTCTTTAAAGGGCTCTGCATTCTGCTGTCTGAGTTTTTGCAAACAAATAATAACAAAGCAGGAATTATAAATCTTTATATAGTGCTATCATAATCTGCATGGTTTTACAAATCATGGGGAACAGATACAAATAAAATAAGACATTACAGACTAATAACACAGACATATGAAACAATAGGAGTGAAGGCTCTGTTCACGAGAGCTTACAGTCTATGAGGGATTACATAAAATGTGTTTCGCTGTCTGTAGCTTTCTTGGGAAGCACTGGTCACAGAGCACATGTGGCACCCTGCCTGCACAATGTATTAAATATATAGCCTAGCAATATATGTTTTATGTAGTGCTGTCAAGCCTGACAGCTTATTACATTGTAGAAATGGATGGTAAGCTAATGGGAGCAAAGGAAATGAAAACATTTTACAAAAAATACAGTTATGCCAAAAAATTTGATTTTCTGAAACCTACAATTAAATTTAAGTTATTATGATTTGTGGCCCTACATAGTGCAATTATTACTTAAGCGTTAAATGGTTATGTTGATAAAACGGTAAGGAAGAGATATAACGCAATGATGCAACATCTTTCTTAAATTGGTAAATAAATACAGAATATAATTAAGTTTATATCCAAATAATGAAGCTAATGGTTCTTGACATAGTCCAGATCTTGATGTATGGTTAATTTTCATAATTGCTTTTGGGTTTTTGTTTATTGTTATTATTTATTTTCTATAATATCAATATCCAATTTTCCTTGTCAGTCCAAAAAGGAAAGTCCAGAGGGTGGGTGCGAAGGCCAACTTAACATAAATGCATCAGCACTACAAATTCCAGGTGAATAATGGGTAAGACTTTATTCTATGAGATAAATGTGCAAATACATAGCTTCATAAACACTATCCACGTGTGCATTAAAAACATATAGACCCCTCCCATCGGTAGTTAGACCACCTCTACATCTATCTTTCTTTATTCATAAAAATGTATACAAGTGCATACATTTGATAATGCATATCTGTCCACTAAAAACAGCCCAACTGAACTCTGCATCATCCCATATAAATACAAAATGCAAGAAAGCTTATGGAGCCCATCTATGTGTATGGTTAGAAACTAATAGATAAGAGTTTGTACCACAAATCCCTCAAAAATGTAACCGGCTGGCTAAAATAATCCTAAGAATGTATCACCCTGGCTACTACATGAATACAAAGCCAGGGTGATACATCACTTATGAAAGAAAGTGGCAGGTGAAGGGGAGAGAGAGCGGGCTGTATGGAGATCCACATTAATTGCAACAATTCCTCTCTTTTTCAAAGATAATTTGTGTTGAAAAAGAGGCAGGTATAAATACCTGATCAATGGACCCTACATGTGTGCAGCTACTGAAGTGGCAGCATGCCATGCAATGATATCTGTGCATGAGTTTCTCCTTACTCAGTGTAGGATGTCAGGTGTAAAAAAAAAACATACCAACTTAAAGGAAATCTACCATCAGGCATGATGAATCATGGATACATACTCATAGATCCAGGCACTGTGACTGTAGTAATCTTCTGATATTTATTAGCCATGGCCTTCTTCATTCTAAAATCAACTTGTATAATTATGCTAATGAGTCTGAAGGAAACTTACATATTGAAAAAACAAAAACCTGTACATGTGAATATGACCATGGGCTTTAAAAACTTAACCTAGTAGTTGGACAAGAATAGTGGAAAGGGGGAATGTTAGTATCACATAAAGTAATCAGAGCTGTGTGCTATAATGAGCCGTGCACCTGTGTGACATCACATGGATCCATTTTAATCTACAGGAAGTAACAATTATGTTTCCTATGGAATGACAGCAAGCAGAGATCTAGAAAACAGTGAGGAATTTACACAGAATGTCTATTGGGAAATTGAATAACTTTTTATTGCTACACTAAACTAATACTAAATAGATTTCAATCTCTGGTGGAGACCTGCTCCACCTTGTTCTCCCCACTGCTCTGTCCACTATATTCTTAAGTAGTGTAAAGGGTGAAAATGGCCAAAAAAGTTACATTTAACCCCTTCATGCCAATGCCTTTTTTATTTTGTGTTTCTTTTTTTATTTTCCTGCTTTATACGGGCTTGTTTTCTGTGTAACAAATTTTACAAAAATTCCTGTGCACCAATTTTCTTGTGGGCTCTGTTTTTAAAGCTTTCATTGTGCTCTGCAAATGACACTTCCCCTTTGGGTTGGTGTAAATACAGGAAAAACACATTTCTACAGGTTTTATTAGGCTTTACAAAATGAAAACCTATAATAAAATAAAAATTCTTTGCCGCAATATGTTTCATAAGTTAAGCATTCAAGCATACTGTACTCACACATTGTCCTGGATAAGACATTAGTCTTATGTTTCAATTCATAAATGTCTTCATTTTCATATATGATATTAATGTTTTCATTTACAGGTAGAAATACACAAATCTACACCTTTGCAGTGACTTTATTTGGTATCCATTTTCTTTCTAATTATAAAATTAGACAATTTATTAAATTAAAGAGAATCTTAATAGAGATGAGCGAGCACTAAAATGCTCGGGTGCTCGTTATTCGAGACAAACTTTTCCAGATGCTCAAGTGCTCGTCTCGAATAACGACCCCCATTGAAGTCAATGGGAGACCCAAGCGAGTATACTCGCTCATCTCTAAATCTTAACATTCTGTTGCTAAAAAGTATGTGTAGCTCCTTTACATAGCTGGCTATGCTGCTGCCATAGATGCCAACAGAAGGTGTATTCTGTCCAAGCTACTGTATGTTGAAATCAGCTACCAATTTAATTAAGAATTTATATTAGTGTTAATTTATATAGTTATAGTTTATATAGTTTAGTTAGTTTATTCATGTAAGCGTGTAAGGAGTTACAGTAGTCTAAATGAGAGTGAATCAGAGTGACAATAAGTGTTTTAGAGGTTTTAGTTACAAGAAATGGTCAAATTCTAGAAATATATTTCATTGAGAGGAACACAATAAGATGACTTTATAAAGTGATATAAATTGCAGCCCTGATATTTTAAATTCTCGGTAACTACTTACAAATTTAGTTTTGTGCTAAAGGCAAAGATTTGCATAGCATAAGAAAATCCTTTAAAATCTTCTTAATTACAGGTAAATGGCAGAAACAACTAATGCACAATGGGAGGAAATCTGTTCCGAATTTGTCATCAGCGTACACTTTCCATTGTTCTCCTTGATAGAAGAAAGCTATAAAAATAAATACTAAATACTGTATATTTCCATGAAAAACACTTCCATGCTAATATGCTATGCAAATAAGTACTATACTTATACAGTATTATTACAATTGTTTCTAGGGCTCATGTGTGCTAATTTACTGTATATGTTGATAAAGAAGTCATTTCACCTAGGAGAAGGAAAGAAGATGTTTTCAAGCAGTGTAGAACAGTTTGCCATAGCCTCTAAAAAATCTCAATTGCTCAGATCCATGGATCAACATTTTTCACTGCTGAAGGCAAACATTTTGTATTCATTTTGTCTCACCGCTAAGTGTGTCTCCAAATGACAGGTCCTGGAGTCTTAAAAAGATTCCAGGGTTTCATGAGAATGTATTATCATCAATAACATCACTGGGAGCGATGATCCCATTCAAAATGGCAGCACCCACTCGCCACCATCATTTAACCACCACAGACAGCTTTGCCATGACTTCAGTGTCAATAGTGGTTTTTTCTGCATAATACAGTAAACATCAAACCTTGTATGCAGAGGGTTCAGCCAATGAGCCCTCTTCATATATCCTTTACGGCATTATAATATACATGTACATCATAATGAATTAAGGGATTCATATTTCACCGATGAGCACTACCTGATGTTTCGTTTAAACACCGGAAAGCAATCTCTGGCAGCTATGACCTGGTGAAGAGTTTAGATATATTATCTGCCAGGTTTTCCAAGAAATGAAAAATGTGTAACACATTGGGGCAAATTTACTTACCTGGTCCTGTCGCGATCCCCAGTCCGACGAAGATGAAGTCTGGCACGATTAACGTAGCTTGCGCGCCTGAGTTCCTGCATCTGTCGCTTCCCCGCCGAGGTCCGCCGGAGTTCACCTTCTTCTTCCCGGTGCTTGTAAGTGTGTGTCTTGCGACATAATTCAAAATGTCAAATCCAGCACATAGTCCAAACCGTCAGGTTGTCCGACAGCTCGCCCCCGATTTGTGTCGCACGCAAGCTGGCGCGATGCACCAAAATCTGATCGCATGCACCAAAATCCCCTGTTAAATGCGCCGCAATATGGAAATCGACGGGAAACCCAATGAAAATGCGCTCCACGGACCCTTAGTAAATGAGCCTCATTGGGGCATAGTGACTAAGAGTCCGCAGATCGGATTTTCATCGGATTTTCACTGCTGTGACAGGTATTAAACTGGGGATTGTGTTGCGCTGGCTTTCATGCAAAAGAAATGGGGGGGGGGGCGGGCCGACTGATTCGGACTGAGCACAGGATTGAAGATACAAATTGTGTTGCTAGACACACTTACATAGACCAGGAAGAAGAAGGTGAACTCCGGCGGACCAGAGCGGGGAAGTGACAGATGCAGGATATCGGGCGCACAATCTTAGTGAATTGCGGCAGAGTGCATTCCGGTTGGACAAAGCACTTTCGGGGATTGCGTCAGGACATGTAAGAAAATGTGGCCCATTGTTATTTAGCAATCATGGAAGTCAACGGTTTGCACTTTTCCCCCCTTTTCCCTCCTACAGTAACAGTGAAGGCCATGCACTTCTGCCAGAAAAGCATAAAAATTTACATATAGCTTTGATAAAGTTAAAATAAGAGATTCCATTTTTAAAAATATAAAACAGTTTATTTGACTATGGCACATAAATAACAGACAAACAGATTCATTTCTTAAAAACTGCTTTAGCTTTATGTAAGTCTAGTAGTAGCCTGTCCCTTTTTATATTCTCTTTGGCTCAACAAATAAACTTAATCAAACTAAATACATTTATCTAAATCAAATCTCATCTGCCAATTTGTTGCCCAGTCATCCATGCGAAATCTACATATTTATTGCAATTATAAAACAATTTTCACTAAAGAATATCCTTCCATTCTTAGATATTGGATCTTGATTGGTCTTATGTAGATATATTTTTACTTCTGTGTTTTATGATAGATGGCTGGACATTGTACAAAACAAGTCCTTTGACTTGTGTAACCCATATGTCTTCAATGATTGAAATCATTCCTATTTTCCATATGCTATTAATGTCTGATTTAGTTTGGCTAAAAATATAATACAATTGTTATGATTTAATCACTTAAAGGGAACCTTTCAACAGCTTTTACTCCATTACATCTCATAATCATCTGAGATGAGTCCACTTTACAGGCTGAAGGTAGAGTGTCACTTGAGATGCCCCCATATTTGTTTCTTTAGTAACTCGATTCGTCTTATGCAAATATTACTCTTCAGTACTCCTTTTCACAACTTTGGATGTTAATTTTTAAATAGGTAAAAAGGAAAGATTTCACATAAAATAGGTGATTCTAGAAAGAATATTTCATACTACATCTGAGGGAACCAGAATTTTAATGGGATAAAATTTGGTGACAGGTTCCTTTATATAATACTTTGTGATGAGATTAGTGATTCATGCAATAATTGCTTCGCTGAAGCTACAACATATTTTTCAAATGATTGCCACTATCATAACTGCACCCGACCAGGAAAAGGGAACAATTTAGATGGCAATATGATATCAATTCATATTAGGAATTAGGTAAGAATTTCCAATTACATTGTAAATGAGACGTCTATTTGTTCTCTAAATTTGGTAGCCGGATGTTTCAACATGTAAAAAACATTCAGCCACCAGGACTAGATTCTCTCATGTGGCCTAAAGTCAGATTAAGACTGCCTAGATACTGTTATCCATTCATAAAGTTGTCCTCATAATTAGAGATGAACAGACCCAATGGAGAGCCAACCCAAACCCAACCATTGGGTGTGGTCATGTCTACGCATAATTTACTCGTGCTGGCTGATAGGAATGAATAAAACAATGACTGCTTCATAGATCTACACATTTCATCAGATCCTTCGACCTGTGTTAGCTTATCAGAAAGCTAAGTTACTGGTTCAGTATAGAAAGCATTCCCAGTTTGGAAACACGTGTGATGTTTCCACTTTGGTGGTCGGGACTTCCTACAATTGCAGGAACAATGTAAAGTGGGGTCTACCTTTCTTGCATGACAGAAAGACTACCCCCACTGTTGCTATGGATACAGATAAGCACCGTGGTGAAGATTTAGCAGAAGTGTCTGAGGGAAAACTGTTCTAGTTGTCCATGGAAACTAATAAGAACTCAGCTTTAATTTTATAAACAGCTGTGGAAAAGTGTAAGCTGAGCTCTTATTGTTCACAGTCTCTTCTAAAAAATCTCCCCCACATGTCCTTAAGACAGGAACAATTCCTTTGTTTTCCTAAATCAGGGAATAAGACAATAAAACTTTCTTTCCAATCTTAGGAGTTGCATCATAGGCTGCTATCATCTTCTGTAGTGATAGCATGGTAGGGGATGATGCATCATCATATGAGGACTGGTATATTAAAACAAGAATTCAAAATAATGTTGTGCCACAATTAACCAAGTAGCCTAGGTCCGCTATAATTTGCCCTCATAGACTGTAAGCTCTTGCAAGCAGGACTCTCACTCCTATTGCAGAGAATTAGCGTCTGATCCTCTCTGAAAAGGGTTTTCACCATGTTCCAAAATGTGTCTCCTAAATTAGGGAATAATTTTACTGATATAGCATGGAAGTAAAATTATGTAAACCACCATAATGGTTCTCCAGTTTACTAATATCTGTTTTTATAGGTGTTACCTGCCTAGGCTCTCAGAATGGGACAATATCACAAATGTATAAGTGTCCACCGACCAAAATGGACAAGTTATAATCCGCTACTGGTAATAAAGTAGTGATTTAAAGTTTTTATCATAAATTTTGTTATTTTATACATTGCAAAATAATTACATTTATAAACTGTGTGTGACAGAATTCTGTCACTATATGCACTAAAAGTCTAATATACCTTGCATTACATTTATGCAAATGTTTCAGATGGGTGTGACCTTAGCAAAAAGGACATGAATAACAGACAGAGAGATGGAGAGAGGGTAGATAGATACAGAGATAGATAGATATAAAATAATTGAATAATTTAATTTGTTAACCCATTCTATTTTGTTATAGCTAAAAGCAGTTATTTACTATCCTGGGCAACACCAGGGGTTACACCTAGTATATATATATACAATGAATCAGACGAGTTATATTTGCAATTGATCAGTTGATAAGGTGCTTTATTTTTTCATGTATTTATTCAAATAAATCTACCTGTATGTTTTTGGAGTGAGGGAGAAAATCCAAACAAGCTCTGGAATAACATACAAACGATGGGGGACATTTATCTGTGTTTCTATTGCAATTGCTTGTGAACGTCCACTTATTTTCCACTTCACTACATTCCAAGGAAGCGTAATAGGGGCGTGGCTGTGCACTCACTGCAGTTTGTAAACTTTCATTAGTGAAAGTTGGCATTCTGTATATAGAAATATATGCAGCGCAGATTGGCCGCCGTATACATCAAGAGGTCTGAACCTCTCGATGTATCCAGCGGTGGCAGAGGGAAAGGGATCCAGGGATAAGGCTGTTATATGATAAATCTCCCCCCATGTGTTGTCCTTCATTGGATTGCAACCCAGGACCCCAGCAGTTTAATTCAACAGTCACTACCACTGAGCCACCAGGCTGGCTTATTAAGTTTACATACCAATAGTTAAAACCTGGAAATGAAAGTTTTAACAGAAGTTGTATGTTTTCCATTAAAATATTTGCCACTTTCTGTCTACAATGTGGATCCCACAGGGTATTGTGATTAAATAATCATATATTTCTCTTTCATGTTTAGAAGATACTTGGCATTTATAGACATAAAAACAAATTTCTGCAAGACCCACCAATACATATTCACTTGATGTATTCAATTAAAAACTTATCATGTTGAACACCTGCATTTTATTCACAAATGCATGTTTGTTAGGCATCATCTTGCTAACTTGCTAAACAGTAAAAATTTTAATGGTTAGTCATGGTGGTTTTCATGTTAAAAATCATCCACAAAGAGTAGAATAAATCATCTGCTATTAAGATTAGTCAGAAGCTTGGTGGATAGTTCACCCACGCAGTGTATAACCCAAGCACTGCATGAAGCAAGCATATATTGGCAGTAAGTGGTAAATCTATGTGAAATTGCTAACTGCCAGCCCACACCTGTAATAAAGGGAGGATGTTTTTCAGAGCTTTCTGAATAAATTCTTGCTGCAGTGTTCTGGTCTTCTGAACCACACCCAGGGTTGTTCTGCTTGACAGAAAGCTGGGTCATTACACCTAGATTCTGAGCTCACCTGTGTCACAGGTGTGGTGCTGGGGTGGCCTCCAGGAACACCATTTAGAGTCGCTCCTCCCTCCATTTTGTGTTGGTTATACTGGTCTCTTGCTACCCTTAGTACTACTTCATTTATTGTGCTATTTATTGTGTACTCCAAATCTTGTTATTGATGAATCTTTCCTCCCAATTCTGTACCTCACTATCCTGGTTTTGGCCCTATCTGCCTGACTATGCCCGTGTTTGTGTCTGTCTCTCTGCTTGTTTATCATCTGTTCTGTGCACATACCCAAAGTAGGGACTGTCATCCAGTTGCCGCCAGTGGTTGTGTGCAGGGCCTGCCAAGTAAGTAGGGACAGAGGTTCTTAATAAGCTCAGGGCCTGCACCACTTTCTAGTCTTGGCATTGTTATTAGAAAATAGCATAATGTTAAAATTTAGTTTAATTGTTAAATATTTTGTGATGTCTATTTTGTAGTTTCACGTCATTAGCAATACTTTTATGAAAACCGAAAAAATTCTGCAGTTTTCTCATTGGCCACAAAGCCTAAGAATGTTATCACCTTCTGTATTCTGTTCACAATTCAGAAGTTATCATAGTGTCATCGCCTACAGAATTTAACAAAGAATACAGAATATAGCTTATACGAACATTGACTGTAGGGGAGATTTACAGCTGTTTTACTCTACTGTACATTATTGTATAATGACCTTTTGCATATGTCACAGAATGAGTCTAGTAAAACTTCCCATAGATGTCAATAAAAAAAAACACCAGGCTCTTACTGCCTACCATCCATGTGGTTGATGTAAATCATAAATCAAAATTCATGAAGGGCTAATTCACAAGTGAAAATACTATACATTTTAGTGCATCAATTCACATAACCATCTGTTTAATGGACCGTGTTTCCATTCTGATAAAAAGTAGGAGACAACCTTGAATGGATTGTTTTTACGGCTCACTAATTGACTTTCATTTTTGAGTTTCAGTAAAAAACAGCTACACTATGGATGAAACATGTCCATGACAAACATTGATGAAAAAGTAAGAACAGTCACCTAATAACCATCTGTGGAAGCTGTGAAATCTACATTTGTAAATTAATCTGAGACCAAGCATATAACATCTTGTCTGTCCAGCTACTTGTTCATAGTAAGTGCTTGTTCCTAGAAAGTGCAACTATTCTGACATTTCCATACTACCATGTGACACTAGCTGATTTCTAGAGTTACAGTATAGTACATGATTGTATATGTCCTGTTTTACACCATCAGGAACTTAATAAAGAGAAAACTGACCTAATAATATATAGAAAGGGTGTAACATAAACTTTTAATAGAGCTATTGAATAAAATGTGGGATGAAACTTTTGTCACTAAAGAAAATGTGGAAAAACAACAACAATATGAAATAAAATAAATGAAGACCCTGAGGTTATTTTTAACAGTTCTAAAAGGGGTTAAGATTGTAGGACAATAGTAATAAATAGTTTGGAGTTACTGGTATCGTTGGTAAACAAATAAGGAAGGGACCTTTGGGAGAAACTAGGGATGCACCAGGAGAAGATATCCCTAAGCCAGCACCACCTAAGGTTAGGTAGCAGGGCAAATAGCAATAAATGGTTTGGTCTTACCAGTATTATGGGTGCAGAAGCATGGAAAGGTCCAGTGAGTGGGGTCAGGGATGCACCAGGTCAGGAAAAGATAACCATACTACCCCGGGAATAATCTATAACTACACAATCCTTGCAACCCAAAATATTTGCTCCTATCCTTTCAAAGACAGTCCTAGACTGACCCTAAAGGAAACTAAAATGCTATCAGGAAACTATCAGGGCCTACTTGCCAAGCCCTGTAGAAGCCCTGAAGTAATAAAAAATGCTAGGTTATTGCTAGCAATTGCGATTATTTAGCCCAATCAGTCACCTTCACGCCAGTGGGGCATGAATAGGGTGCCGACGGCCATGCAGGGGGCGCAGCTGGCCGGGAGTGGGGCATTACTGTCCCCGCGCCTGCCCACTCTGTGCAGTCGGTGATAAGTCACCGGCTGAGTTTATTTCAACGCCAGGTAGGGACCTCACCGGATATATCAAGAAGCTTCAGCCTCTTGAAGTATCGCACTGAGAAAAAGCACCCTCACGAGCATCCGGAGCATGATAAATATGTATATACTGTATGTATGTGTGTATAAATGTATGTGTCTATTTGCTGTATGTTTCTGCATATGCTGTATATATTGTATGTATGTGTTTATTTGCTGTTTGTGTGTGTATGTGTACACTATGTGTGTGTCACTATGTGTGTGTCACTATGTCATCCTGTTCTTTCTCTGTGCCCATAGGCAATTTATTAGGTTGTTAGATTTACAAATATGTATGGAGGTATTTTTTGTATTTGTAGTCTCTAAACTTAAATAAAACAATGGAATAAAACAATAAGAATAATTCAATACCAAGTAGACAGTAAATGTTATCAGTAGTGGGTTCTATAATTTTAGGCTTCATTAGGGGTTCTGAAAACATCATTTTGTGACCGGCTTGAAGACAATAGTCTGAACAGTGGTAAAAATTCAATCATGAAACTACATTGGAAAATCAATAAATCATATTTATAAGTCGAAAGTTTCTGGTGAGTTGTTTTCCACCATTGTAAATCACAACAAATAAAACTGCTTTTATGTAAAGCAAACCTATAATGAAACCAGATGAGGTGCTTCCAGGAGCCATTGTTACTTTAGGAAACATAATTCATTATTGAAAAACAGTACAGGCCTTAACATTTTATTCAGCTGTGAGGGATCCAAGTTCTTTTCATTTGCAAAATCATAAGGAACAAGACAATATTTAAAGTAAGAGATTTCAGGTGGAGTAAAAGTCTTCCCGCTCTCTGAAAAATAACGATACTTAGACTAAAATCGGTTAAGGATATTATCATATTACAACAGGTATTTTTTGTAGAGGATTCTGTTTTCCTTCACATTACAAATGGATAAAAAAAAGGACTTTAACACTTTACCAAAGTGTTTCTGTTATTTGTGAAAACAGATGAACAATTTACAGGATGGAAACATATACAACGCATTTGGGGAAAATGAAAAGGGAAAATGGGTAATGAAGGAACAGAGAAAATGTGTGCACTATAATGAGCGGCCGTATTTCCTGTCCTATAAATATTGTTTCTTCTTCTCGCTTATTAAAGATTTTTATTACTACAGTAATTCCAAGTTCTTTCTCCTAGTTTCTTCATAAAGTAGCAAAAGCAAAAAGCGCTGGCAGTCTTCTCTAGAGAAACCCACAATCTTGTCTCTTAAATAATACAGAATTGCAATAAATGTCTCCCTTATATATAGTTGCTTGTAGCCCAACGAGTCTGCTCACCACCAAAGGCATATGCCCTCTATTTACAACCGAATAGGGCACTTTTCCTCTGGGGTCTATGTTCAATGCACTTACTATTCTGTACCAGATGAATGCAGTAAATTAAAGTACAGCCAGCATTACATATAATTGAACATTAGCCTCATACATTGTAATGGAGAAGAGTGAATGATTAAAATTCGGCTATGCTTTCAATCTGACAATTGTCTTGTGTTCTATCTATTGAAAAAAATGAGTTTCTCAAATCTATTGGTGACAATATAAATAAAGTATTATACCATGCAGACAACTTTGTACTGTACATAAAAACTTACCGTAGATTGATTTCAAATAGATTTTCTTTGCACTACAAATACCTACAAATTGGACACTTTTTTTCAATGCCTTATATCAATATTGACTGTATGGGTGTTGAACCCCTTGCAGCTACCATGTACGGCACCGAGCTATGTTAATTATATACATGTGCTGTCCCAATCCCAGTTAAGATCATCACTGGAGCTGAACCGGCATCAAGAAACATGGGATGTCAGTTGTGACAAACAGCTGACATCCCCGTGTAACAGCTGCGGTCAAAGTGAGCTTTGATCCTAGGTGTTAACCTGTTAAATAATCCAGTCAGTGTGAAGGGCAGCAGATAAATGGCTAAATGGGGTCCCACCCCCTGTGATCGACTTTGCCTGGAACATTCTCAGGGGTGCCAAATGTTATGGCAACCCTTGGGTCTAATCATTACCCCAAGTCTTTTCAAAGTCAGAGACTGTGAATCTGTATAAGCTAACAATGATAATACCTTGAATTACAACAGAATTACAAGACTGCACCCTCTGCATCAGTAGCGGAACCTGCAAAAGGGTGACGGTATGGTGCTGTACATATTTATAACATATTTTCCCCAAGAAAATACCTAAATATGGTATTGCCATAATTGTTTCTAAATTTGATACATTTTCATCCTTATCACAGAGCCACCCCAAAAAAAGTATAACAGGAAAATACATCTCATCCTGCAAAAAGTAAGCCTTCACATGGCAACATTAGAATATATATTTTTTAGCTCACAAAAATGAAGAAACCAAAAGCCACTAAATCCTGTAGGGCAGGGGTAGGGAACCTATGGCTCGGGAGCCATATGTGGCTCTTTTGATGTCTGCAACTGGCTCTCAGACAAATCATTGATCAATAGCGATCGGCAGTGTGTACATCTAAGACACACACAGCAATGATCACGGGATGCAGGAAGGGATGTTACCTGCGTCCTTTGTGTGACCAAGGTGCCATCGCGGCACTGTTGCTTAAGATGACAGTGCCTGTGTCATAGTGTAGAGCAGCATCAATTCCTCTCTATGACCCAGGCCCTATTGCCTAAGCAACGATGGCAGTGGTGCCTGGGTCATAGAGAAGAGCGCAGGAGTGATAAAAAGCTGTTGAAGGGAGAGCAGGTAGGTGAGTTTTCCTTTTTTTTTTTTTTGCTGTGACTACCTATCTACTGGGGGAAAGTATGTGCTGACACTATCTACTGGGAGGCATGTGCTGTGACTACCTATCTACTGGGGCCTAAGGGCATGTGATGGGGCTTCCTATCTACTGGGAAGTATTTTCTATGGCTACCTATCTACTGGGGACATGTACTATGACTACCTATCTACTGGGGCGTCATGTGCTGTGGATACCTATCTACTGGAAGGACATGTGTTGTGGCTACCTATTTACTACCAGGCATGTGATGGTGCTACCTATCTACTGGAGGGGCAAGTGCTGTGATTACCAATATACTGGGAAGCATGTGCTGTGGCTACCTATCTACCTGCTGGCATGTGCTGAGGCTAGCTGTCTATTTGGGTGCATGTGCTGTGGCTACATATGTACTGGGGGGCATGTGCTGTGGCTACCGATTTACTGGGGGCATGTACTGGGGCTAGCTATCTACTGTGGCTAACTAGTTACTGGGGGCCATGTAATGTGGCTACCTATTTACTGGGGGCATATAATGTGAATACCTATTTGCTGGGGGGCATGTGCTGTGGCTAGCTATTTACTGGAGGTCATGTGATGTGGCTACCTATCTACTGGGGGCATGTGCTGTGAATACCTATTTACTGGGGGCATGTGCTGTGAATACTTATTTACTGGGGTCCATATACTGGGACTACATATCTACTAGAGGGGAAGTTCTGTGGCTACCTACCTACTGGGGGGTCATGTGCTGTGGTAACCTATATACTGGGGGACATGTGCTGTGGCTATCTATCTAATGGGAGGCATGTGTATATTGTATGGCTCTCACAGAATTACATTTTAAAATTTGTGGTGTTCACAGCTCTCTCAGCCAAAAAGGTTCCTGATCCCTGCTGTAGGGCAAAACTGGCTGCTGCATGGCTCTTCTGTGCCTCTCTGTGTGGCCATACACCCCAACAGTCACATCTGTTATTGGTGCCAGTACTGATCACAGTTATTAAAGGCAAAGTCACCAGCAGCATTTAAAGTACTCGCTCAGACACCTGCACTACAAACTCAAACTTTGTGGTTCCCTAGTCCTGAGCTGTCAGTGGAGAACAGGACAGGAAGCTGATTTACACAAACTGCTTAAATAATAAATAAATGCAGAGACAAAAAGGCACAGGAACATGTTTCTTTAAGCAATCACAAATTTTACCATTATCATCTGCACTACTGATCTATTCTAATTTATCAAACATTTAGTTAGGTTTGAACATACTCTAGATGTGAAACTCAATATGGTTATCAACCATCTTCCCAAACCACTTCAGCAAAACAGCTATAATGCTCTTATTAGTGATACATTGATCTAGTTACAATTAGATTGCCTAGATCGAGTAGGACCTCTCATGCCCTTTAAAATGAAACAAAGCATTACAAAGTATCATTTCCTAGCAAAGGCACTGCAGGGAAATTATGGTTTTCTGACTGCCTTCCTTTAGAATACTGTTGAATGCAGTGGGAAGAATTTAGAGACCAACTAATTTTAAGGGACCCTTCTAACTAGTAAGCCTCAGAACTCCTTTAAAGGAATTAGTTTGTTGTACAAATTTATGATACAAAAGGTAAATCTATGGAGATACATTGTACTAAATATAACATGTGATATTAAATTAATTCATTTATTTATTGCATGGGTCAGACTTCAGTTAATGTTAAAATTCATGCAAAGCTGAGACACTTGAACTGCAATTATGAAAATAATTATGTAAAAACTGAGTGCAAAATGGATAATGAAATATTCCGATGATTGCTCTATTGCAGTCTTAATTTAATATGAAAACAAAATGCTTGTTTGGGACCCATGTCACTTTTGATGGCTTCAACACATTAAAATGCTGCACTTAAGAAAAGTCACATTTTAATTAAGAAAATGCCTTTCTTTTATTTAATTAAATGGGGGTTTTAGCAATTCTCTGGGATCCAATTAATTATTGACCATCAGTGTCCACCCTGTCACTAGGCATTCTATTATCAGCTTTTAATGAATTTCTTTCATTATTTTCTCTATTAGCTGTGGTCACTTCAATGAGATGACTTATTGTATGGAAAACTGATTTCTAGACATGTACACACATAAAACTTTATCTACAACTTGTTTAAACAATTAAGGTCACAAAGGTTTTATATAAACATAGGTAGAAAAATAAAAACAGAAGATGCAAAAAATAAGGCATACCAGTCCATTAGGGAAAAGTGATGAGTTTATTCAATGTGTGACGTTTCGGTGGATTTATAATTTTGTAATAGTGCATTACTAAATTCATAAAGGATAGGTTTATTAATTATTTGTATACCGCATTTTTCGTACTGTAAGGTGCACCAGATTATAAGGCGCACCTGATTAAAAGGATGAATGACCAGTTCAAGGCAGCTGTTGTTTGTAAGTACAGTTCATATATAAGGCGCACTGGACTATAAGGCGCACCTTTGATTTCTGAGAGTATCAAAGGATTTTTTGTGCTCCTTATAGCTTAAAAAATACCTTAAAAAACATGCTATATATAAATGAATTTTTTTATTACTCATCCAGGAACTTTGTGAATCAATTAAACTTTTTTATCCTGGCAGTGCATAAACAAATCATGATGTTTTGGCTCAACAGAAAACCTGTCAAACTCGCTGCATGGAACAGAAGAAAAAGATGAATGGCAGATTTCAGTGTACGTTCAGTGAGTGAAGTTCTTCTGTCCAGGGTTTAGAGGCGTTGCACACTTCCCCCCTGATGTATGGGGGTTTGAACACTGTGCTGCCGTGGGGTTTTTTCTTTAGATAAATAGATAGATATGCAGTACTGTGTAGGTAAACATTTAGCATTAACTACTTGTAACTGCTTACATTTGGTCTTTTTTGTTTTTATCACCATGCAATCCATCAAGATGTGGGTGAAATCAATCAGAACATAAATGATAAGATTATAAAAACTAGAACTCAATGGGGGTAATTTACTAAGGGCCCGAATCACGTTTTTCCTTTGGGTTATCCGAATATTTCTGTTTTGCACCGATTTTCCCTGAATTGCCCCAGGATTTTGGTGCACGCGACCGGATTGTGGTGCATCGGCACCGGCATACACACGATGGAAATCGGGGGCGTGGCCTTAAAAAAACCTGATGGATTCTGAAAAACCGCCACATTTCTTTTCAAGGGTTATGGTGCACCCTTCCAGTGATTGTAACAATGATTTTTTTAAAGTGTGCATCAAAATGTCACATCTGTTTTTATCCCCAAACATGGATCTTAAAAATCTCCTTGGTAAGAACATAAGGGAATAGCTTCAAAAGGTGCAGGAAGTGGGAAGTCTGGACATTTCAGGGGATATTCATCAGGGCTCCTGCACCACGTCAATGGTGTACCCACCTTTACACCAGTCATGAGCACCAGTGCATGATAAATAACCCCATCCTGTTTGGCAGACACACCTTTGCGTCATCAACAGCAATCTTCAGTTCTCCATTGCTCCAGGGAAATTACTGCAAAGGTATTGTTTGTACTGAATGTTTGGGGAATGGGTGATGTGAGCAGGCATGATGTGAGCAGGTATGTTTCAGCAACAGTCTAGGTATCATGTAAGTGGAACAAATACCTAGGTTTAGCTATCATTTCCGGATGTTGATGCGTTCTGCATGCCATATTTTCCCTAGCAGTCACTTCTCACCTCACTAAAATCTTCAACCTCTCTCTCTCTCTTCTGGTGTTATTCCCTCTTCCTTAAAGGATTCTGTTGTTACCCCATTACTAAAGAAACCTTCTCTAGACCCATCCAGTACTGACCAGTTTCTAATATCCTTGTCATGTTACTCTTCAATGTATTATTTAATTTGTATATGTTCCCCAGAATCAGTAAAGCATTACGGAATATAATAGCAATATATAAATAAAGATTACTATTATTATGTTTTAAAATGATGTTTAAAAATGTCCATATATCCCTGTTTATATATGTGCCTATATTAGGGGAACAGACTGGGCAATCTGTCACAAAGACTGTGCATACCAAACAGTCCCAGGTGCTCGGGTTTGGCATGTTGCGGATCAGGCTGATCGATTACTGGGAGGTGCTGGTGAGGATCCAGTAGTCATGGCCCACATTGGCACCAATGACAAAGTAAGAGGTAGGTGGAAGGTCCTTAAAAATTATTTCAGGGATTTAGGCCATAAGCTCAGGGCAAGGACCTCAAAGGTAGTTTTCTCTGTACTACTACCTGTACCACGGGCGACACCAGAAAGGCAGTGGGAGATTAGGGAGGTAAATAAGTGGTTCAAAAGTTGGTGTATAAGGGAGGGCTTTGGGTTCATGGAGAACTGGCTCTACTGTAGGATTGGGCTGCATCTCAATGGGGAAATTGCAGCTGTTTTGGGGAAAAAAATGGCAGGGCAAGAAGACAGTGTAGATAGGGAACTGGGAACAGTTATGGTACATGGGGAAGGAAGAAGGGCTGGGATTAAAAATAGGGAGAACCATGTAAAGTGTATGTACACTAATGCCAGAAACCTCACAAACAATATGGAGCAACTGGAACTGATATCAGTGAAACATGGACAATAGATATGACTGGGCTGTTACTATATTATTGTCTTTTTAGAAATGATCGTATACATAAAAACCGGGGAGGGGTTTGTTTATATGTTAATTCTTGCCTCAAACCTGTACTGCGAGACGACATCGCTGACGCAAATGAAAGTGTGGAGTCCCTATGGGTGAAGATAATGGTAAGGGAAAAGAATAATAAAATATTACTAGGGGTTTGTGATAAGGCTCCAAATATAATGGAGGCAGCAGGGGAAATGCTGATAGGTCAAATGTATGCGGCTTCAAAGCACGTGAAGTACTTTTCATGGGGGACTTCAATAAACCCGATTTTGACTGAAACCTGCAGGTCCCTCAAAGGTTGCAGGTTTTTGTGAACAGTAAAAGACAATAACCTGTCGCAACTATTCCTGGAGCCAACAAGAGGGGGGCACTGCTGAACCTTATCCCAACCAATAGACCAGACAGGGTATCAAAATTACATAGTTGCATAATTACAAGTTGGGAAATAGATCCCATTGGGTCTAATTGCTTGTTCCGTTTGTTATACTGTGGAAAATTTTATAAAATGTAATTTTAAAAAAAAATTACTTCTTAGAGGGAACCTGGGTAATAGTAACAACAATATAATTGATTTTGTATTATGCTTTACTTAGAGGGTTAGTGGAGGAGTAACAATCACTCTCAACTTCAGGAGGCAAATTTTCAGCAGCTAAGGGAGGAGCTTATAGGCATAAATTGGGACAATGTTCTCAAAGACAAAAGCACCCAATAAAATTGGGACCTCTTCACAAATATTCTAAAACAGGCCTGTGAGAAACACATACCACATGGGAAACAGCATCAGAGCAACAAGAAAAGGCCAATGTGGTTAACTAGTACTGTAAGGAGAGCAATAAACCAGAAAGATAAGGCATTTAAGGTGCTATAATGCAAAGGTAGCAATGAAACGTTACAGGATTATAGACAGAAAAATAAATCCTGTAAAAAGCAGATAAAGGGTGCAAACATGGAGACTAAGAGCAATATTGCCAAGGAGAGTAAAAATAATCTCAAATTATTTTCAAGTATATAAATGATAAGAAACTAAAAACTGACAGTGAGGGGCCTCTGAGGAATTACTTGGAGGTCATCGTGGAAGGAGACGAGGAAAGGGACATTCTACTGAATGTCGCCATCTCGACTGTCTTTAACCAGGAAAATCCCCTGGTTGAAGACATGATGAGGGATAATGAATTGTCATGATTGGAGGTAGTGAATCCTCTGAACCACCGCAGACGATGACACAAGCCAAGACCTGGGACCAGAGTCTGAGTGGCATCCAGTCTTCACCAAAGCCTGCCGCAAAGCAGGATGGTCTTGCTGCAGCGTGGTACCCCCAGGTCGTTCCACAGGCGTGACTTGTCCACAGTGGCAGCCAAGATCAACATAGAGGAATGGCAGGCAATTTCGTAGTCGGGGACAGGCAAGAGGTCAGGACGGGCAGCACTGTATCATAGTCGGGGACATAGGCATAGGTCAGCAGAGGAGCGTAATCAGGAACTAAACCGGGGCCACAACGGGAAATCACAAAAATCGCGCAGAGCATCAAACAAAGTTTTCTCTAAGGCACAAGGAACGAAGATCTGGCAGGGTGTGCAGGAAGAGGCAAGCTTATATGCTATTCTGAAAATGGCCAGAGCCAATTAACTGCTTGCTGGCCCTTTAAATCTTTTGAAGCAGGCGGCAAACGCCCTAGGAGTCAGGAATGCTCACGGCGGAGGGAGGTGAGACAAAGGTTGGGATGGGTAAGGCGCACAGGTGATGCGGGGGCAGAGTGGCATGGTTGAGCCTGGTACCCACGATATTGGTCGCAGGATCAACCATGACATGTATATTCTCTTTGGAATGTCAATAGTTTAATCCAGGAAGAGGTATGGCGCCGCCTCACAGCCATTAACATAGACAAATTGTTGGACCAAGATGGCACACACCCATGAGTTTTCTTCCAGAGGACTGGCACCAAACAAATGTGGTACCAATATACAAAAAAGGATCAAAAAGCAATCATGGAAACTACAGACCTGTGAGTCTAACTTTTGTTGTGGGGAAGAACATTTGAGGGGTTTGTTAGAGATGCTATCCTGGGGTATCTCACTGTACATAACCTTATAACCCAGCATCAGCATGGGTCTTTGAGGGATCGGTCATTTCAGATAACCTGATTGCTTTCTTTGAGGAGGTAAGTACCAGACTGGACCTGAGGGAGGTTATGAATGTTGTACATCTGGACTTTTCCAAGGCATTTGACAAAGTAGGGCTCATTTACTAAGAGTCCGAAAGCTGCACTTTTGTCGGGTTTCTTGAATATTTCCGTTTTGCATTCTCAGATTGGGTTGATGTTAGGAGTGAAGTACCACAGGGTTCAGTATCGGGTCCTCTTCTTTTTAATATTTTTATTAATGACCTTGTAGAGGGTTTACACAGTCAAGTTTCAATATTTTCAGATGAAACTAAGCTGTGTTAAATAATTAATACTGAAGCTGATAGTATAGTATTACAGAGGGATTTGTGGAAGCCAGGGGAGTGGGCGGAGAAATTTTTAATGACGTTTAATGGAGATGAATGTAAGGTTATACACCTAGGCCATGGAAACAAAAAGTACAATTATGTTCTTAACTTAATTTAAGTGACCAGAGCAAGGCAGCTGCTAATAAAGCAAATAAAATTATGGAATGTATAAAGAGAGGAATAGATTCTCATCATAAGGAAATAGATTTGCTCTTATACAAATCACTGGTTAGACCACACATGGAATATTGTGTACAATTTTTGGGACTGGAGGACTAGAATACAATGAAAGATTACTAAACCTGGGGTTATTCAGTTTAGAAAAAGATAGTTGAGGGGAGACCTCATTACAATGTAAAAAATACCTGAACGGTCAGTACAAAGATCTCTCCAAAGATCTTTTTATACCTAGGCCTGTGACCAGGACAAGGGGGCATCCTCTGCGCCCTTGGAGGAGAGGTGATTCTACCATCACCATGGACAAAGGTTCTTTACTGTAAGAGCAGTGAGACTATGGAACTCTCTGCCGAAGGAGGTTGTTATGGTGGACTCTATGTAAATGTTCAAGTGAGGCCTGGATGACTTTCTGGAGAGCAAAAATATCACAGGTTATGGGGAAAAAACAAAGGTTGGACTTGATGGACTTGCGTCTTTTCACTTAAAAAAAATGTACATATTTGTACATGCACAAATGCTTACACATATGCTTACACAGATGCTTAAATTTGTGTATTCATACACATACACACATTTATGTATTGATATATACTCACCGGCCACTTTATTAGGTACACCATGCTAGTAACGGGTTGGACCCCTTTTGCCTTCAGAACTTGCCTCAATTCTTCATGGCATAGATTCAACAAGGTGCTGGAAGCATTCCTCAGAGATTTTGGTCCATAGTGACATGATGGCATCACACAGTGGAATCTCCCGTTCCACCACATCCCAAAGATGCTCTATTGGATTGAGATATGGTGACTGTGGAGGCAATTTGAGTACATTGAACTCATTGTCATGTTCAAGAAACCAGTCTGAGATGATTCCAGCTTTATGACATGACGCATTATCCTGCTGAAAGTAGCCATCAGATGTTGGGTACATTGTGGTCATAAAGGGATGGACATGGTCAGCAACAATACTCGGGTAGGCTGTGGCGTTGCAACGATGCTCAATTGGTACCAAGGGGCCCAAAGAGTGCCAAGAAAATATTCCCCACACCATGACACCAAGGCAGGATGGATCCATGCTTTCATGTTTTTGACGCCAAATTCTGACCCTACCATCCGAATGTCGCAGCAGAAATTGAGACTCATCAGACCAGGCAACGTTTTTCCAATCTTCTACTGTCCAATTTCGATGAGCTTGTGCAAATTGTAGCCTCAGTTTCCTGTTCTTAGCTGAAAGGAGTGGCACCCGGTGTGGTCTTCTGCTGCTGTAGCCCATCTGCCTCAAAGTTCGACGTACTGTGCGTTCAGAGATGCTCTTCTGCCTACCTTGGTTGTAACGGGTGGCGATTTGAGTCACTGTTGCCTTTCTATCAGCTCGAACCAGTCTGCCCATTCTCCTCTGACCTCTGGCATCAACAAGGCATTTCCACCCACAGAACTGCCGCTCACTGGATGTTTTTTCTTTTTCGGACCATTCTCTGTAAACCCTAGAGATGGTTGTGCGTGAAAATCCCAGTAGATCAGCAGTTTCTGAAATACTCAGACCAGCCCTTCTGGCACCAACAACCATGCCACGTTCAAAGGCACTCAAATCACCTTTCTTCCCCATACTGATGCTCGGTTTGAACTGCAGGAGATTGTCTTGACCATGTCTACATGCCTAAATGCACTGACTTGCCGCCATGTGATTGGCTGATTAGAAATTAAGTGTTAACGAGCAGTTGGACAGGTGTACCTAATAAAGTGGCCGGCGAGTGTATATATTTCTACGCTAATACATACAATATATGCACTTCTCGTATACACACACAAACAGTATACACAGAATACACATCAAATACACACACATACAAAATATATATCATATAATTACACAAGTCCTACTACTGCACTACTAAAAGACTTATTGCACTGATAGATGGAAGATGGGGGAGATAAAGCAGGTGCAGTAAACACAGCCTTTTCTTATAACTGTCCTGTTAGTCTCAGAAATGATGGAGTGCAGAAAGGTGAATAAAAAGCTGTGTCAAAAGTGGTTAAATTCACCTTTATGGGGCTATAAGAACAAATTAGGTACAGGCAGTCCCCAGGTTACATACAAGATAGGGTCTGTAGGTTTGTTCTTAAGTTGAATTTGTATGTAAGTCGTTACTGTATATTTTATCATTATAATCCCAGTCAGAACTTTTTTGGTCTCTGTGACAATTGGATTTTAAAAATGTTGGGTTGTCATAAGAATCAATATTAACACTAAAGCTTAATTACAGACACATTTGATAACTGTTACAGTTGATCATTGTAGCCTAGGACTAAAGTACAATAAATTACCAATATCCAGAGGTCCGTTTGTAACTAGGGGTCGTACGTAAGTCGAGTGTTCTTAAGTAGGGGACTGCCTGTACAGATAATTCATTGCCTGCAATCCACATTCATCTGCAAACTGCTACACTTTCATCCAGTTTCATAACTAATATTATGGGGGTTAAATAGAAGTATAGTCAGTTCCAAAGTTAACATCATTCAGTAATAGTTGGAACAAAAAAAAAGCAAAGCATCCAGGACATTAACAGTTAAGTCTACAATAGCTGGAAAGTATCAACATTTTATAGCAAGACAAAAACAAGTCAGTTAATCATTTGTGCTTCAAGCAAACATGCATTATAACTTTGAGATGTCAATGACACAGTGAATTATGAAATGGTGTTTTCTAAGAAATTGAAGGCTGCAAAAAGGCGTACGGCACAATTATAGATAAAGCACAGGGACATGATCAAGTGATTAGAGAGGAATGAAGTGCAGACCAAGACTACTAAGTCATTGCTGTTACAGGAAACTATAACTTAAAGCAAAGTTGCTGGAACGTCAAAACTTTCCAAATTATTGTTATGTTTCCTTCTATTGATTTTAAAGCATGTAATTTTCATATGTATAATGTAGGATGAATTTTCATTTTCGCTGTGTATGCGTCATTGCCTGATACAATACAGTTTCAGGTTATCCGGCCAGGCCATTGTTATAGAATCATAAAATAAATTAATGTAAAAGCTATAATAAATGGTTATGGTGTTTTGAAAGAAAAATATATATCTCAAATTATTTATGTATTTGGTGGAATGGAAATTGTAGCAACTGAAACGTGAAATGTGAGAAAAACAACTAACAAAGGAAGGGGAAAAAAGTTACAATACAAAATAAAATTGAGGGTTGAAAAAACTCCTTAATCACAGTAATAAGAAAGACTCACATAAAAAAGCTCAAAACCAAAGCCAGAATGGGGTATTAATAACTTTTTACCTATGAAGGTAGATATATTTATCTGGAAAAGATGCACCACTGAAATAACATATACAGCTATGCTCCTGTCAGTGGCGTAACTAGGAGAGGCAGGGCCCCATAGCAGATTTCTGCATGGGGCCCCCCTCCCCCTTAGGGTTCGGTCACACGTTGCAGTTAAAACTGCATCACAATCAGTTTTGAGGAGGTTTTAGGCACAGTTTTGTTAATTTAACAGGTGAAAGACATGAACTGAATGATTTAATTTGATTTTGAAGGGGAAACTTGTTCCACAAATGTTATTCACCTGTAAAATTAACAAAACTGCACCTAAAACCACCCCAAAACTGATTCTGATGCAGTTTTAACTGCAACGTGTGACCGCACCCTGAAAATATTCATACATATAATAATTTAAATTTATAAATAATATAAATTTATGTACTGATATATGCATTTATACACTGTATATAGTATATACAAACCCAGGCTACATTCACACCAACGTATGGGGGACATGGGGGCCGTATATACGCAATATATATGTCCTCCCATACACTTATAGGGCTTTCACGGCGTGACGTACACGCTGCACCGTACCGTTTCTGTAGCCCGTAGAAGATAGGACATGCCTATCTTCTAGTAAAATAAGGAGGCCGTCGCTGTATATGCCTTATGAGAGGGCAGGGGTGAGCTGCGCACTATCCCTGCTCCTCTCCGCAGAGCCGAGGTATGCCCGCGGCGGGATAATCATCGTGTGAATGTCGCCTCAACAAAATCTACATACAGTATATATGCGCAAGTTGCATATATACTGATTTACAACATATAGCATAAATACATTCATATTCTTTTACATACATATATACTTCAAAATGTGTATACCACAATACATGCAGATAAAAACACAATATACACACATTAATAGAATCTATATACAGCATATTCCCACATACATACAGTATATACAGCAGATCGCACATACACCATATGCGCGATAAATAATTATATGCATGTGTCTACATAATAATATAAGCACAACATACAGTGTATATATAGCATATACACATAGGATATACAGCATTTAACACACATTAACTGTGTATCCAGCCAGTATATTACACACATACATAACGGTATATACACACACATAACAGATAAACACTCATACATACAGCATATACCACCACATACAAAAAGCAATATCTACACACACATACAACAGCATATTAACACAAATAGCATATACACACACATACAGCAAGTTACATACAGCATTACACACACATGCCGCATAGCACCAGCATTGATTACCATACCACAAACAATCATATACATAACGGCATATACACACAAACAATACATCATATATACATTAGCAGCAATATCACACACATAGCATATACACACACATACAGGAGGATACTACGGCATAAAAACAACACATAAGCATATACCCACACATACAGCATAGATCTACACCTACACACACATACATATATACACACCACAACATTCAAAATAAAGCATATCACACACATACAGCATCATTACACATACACATTACATCATATATTACGGGCTATACACACACACCATACATCATATACATACAGAATACACACACATCGCATATTACACACACCACAGCATATACAACAGCATTATAAAACAAACATACAGCATATTATATATACAGCATACACACACATACAATATATACACACCATACATCATATACATAACAGCATATACACACACACACATACATCATATACTACAAGCATTATACAGACACATACAGCCATACATATATAGGACTTACATTTCTTGCTGAACTGGCTGCTGTAGCATCATGCCAGCGGGTGCGCTGTTCTTTGCTCTGGTAGGGTGGCTTTGCATCGTGAGGGCCTACGGGCGCACAAAGCCACTGAAAGTAGCAGGTCGGGGCAGCCGCAAATGGTCTGGGCCGGACTGCATCATACTGGGCCAGCGAGCTGCAACCGAGTGGTTAGTGGTGTTAAGTGAGCTGATTGTGCAGCCGGGGGTGGGAAATAGGGCCGGGGTGGAATAGGTCACTGGTGGCAGGATGGCTCACCGCACGCAGACTGAGTAGGGGGGCCCGGCAGCAAGAGAATATGGCCAGTGCCATGCGGGAGCTGGAGTTGAAAGTGCCAGGGTGGTGGGGCCCCAAATGAAGAGGCGAGGCGGGCGGGGCGCAGATTCAGATAGGTGGGCAGACAGGGACGGCACAAATCAGGGGCATACATATTAATGTAATTACAAGGGAGGTCATCACCTCAGGTAACAATGGGAAGATATGGGTGAATGACAGAAAATTATATTTACGAGAGAATTTATACAGTTTGTCTCAGCTGTTATCCCGGCCCCTGTGCCGCCCGGGCCCCCACACAGCAACTGCCGTACGGGCATGTTGGTACCCCACTGGTCCTGTATTTGAGTTATTACATTACGTTATTGGTTTTTTTTAAATGAAGCACATCGGGGGCAAAGTGTTCTTGGGAGGTTTCCACCAGTCAGAGGGATCACTGGCTTAACACACACCCCTAAAGCACTTTTCCCCCACCCTTCCTGCTATCTGCAGGATATCTTGTGAGTGCCTGCCATAAGGTTCTGCAGACTGCAGGAAGGAGGAGGGCTTCTACGAGGTCATGTGTAAGCCAGAGGACCCGAATATCTGTGGAGTGGCTCTGGTAGACAAACCCCAAAACATTATGCGTTCATTTAAATAACGATAAAGTTATTTTTATTATAATATTACAAGATGACGTACAGTTCCTAATAAACATATAGCTGAAAATCCTGCTGATGGGATCTACCCAGTAGAGTTAATAGTTGATAAAGAGGAAATCTCCTGGTAGGAATTTTCCTTTAAATTATTACTAATGTCTTGTTAAACCAAGTAACCTCAAAAACCAACAGAACATTCTATATTCACTAATTCTTACAAGGTTGTCACTAAAGCAGTCCAATGTTTGATTCATAATGCTGTAGCCAGGCGTAGCCAAAGAGTAGAGATGGTGTATGTGTGTCATGGCCATCTTTTTTGACCAAATGGTGCAAAAGAAGGTAAAAGAGAAGTGGGCCTACACCTCATGAATGAGACAGAAAGCAAACCATGGACAATTTAAGTGCAGCAGCCAGGTTACACGAAGCGAACACAAGGTGCTAATGTGAAGGCCAATTTTGTTCCGCAACAAAGAAGAAAGTAGTAATCATGCATATAGCAGGTCATTCAGGCCAGATAGTGCAGCCCGATGGAAATGACATTCCACCCTGAAAGATCCTTATCATTGGTGGGGAGCCTCCCTGTAAGGCCACGCAAACCACATGTCTATGCCGCCATATGCTGAAAAAGAATAAGCCATAAGTAAAAGTATAGCAGGTCAGTCAGCTTCGAAGTCCGTCATGAGAGAACATCATACTCCCAGCCCTGAAAATCCCCCTGATGGAGAGCCCCTCTAATGGCAGTACAGGTCTATACCACCATATGTGGAAAAGGATAAGCTCCATCGCTTTTGGCACATGGAGTGGAATTTAAGCCCTTGCAATGTGAAGGTGCATGAAAGTCTGCATCACTGTGATCTAAGGCTTCTGCTTCTGCAATAGAGGGAATTATTAAAAAACTACCAGCCAAGGGAGAAAAGGAGATGGTGTGGAGCACTTGAAAAAGTATGATTTTAAGTAGGGTTTGCGAATATGTTATGAGGTTAATGGGCGGTTATTCCACTCGGGTGACGGGATATAGAGGGATGATAGGTGGACCAATATCTTGACTACCACTTAACAGATTTATGCTTACATGATAATCCATCAAAGCAAAAGCACAGAAACTATTTCAGAGTGCAAAAAATACTGCCCTCACACCCACCGTGTAGGGTTTGTGGTAAATCTCTATGCTTGCTGTTAGGTATATAGACCTGGCTAACAATGCCTTCAGTGAAGCCGAATGCTTACCCACTAGTGTAACTCTTTATGCTTTCCAAAGCTTTCACTGTTGACTGTTTCTCAAGAGCATTCGCCCATCTCACATTGAGGGACACTATCTTGATAGGAATAATCAACCACCATGCCGCCAAGTCTTTCCCCAGAAAAAAAGAAAATAGAAAGATAGAGATTACATCAAAGAAACAAAAATAGTAAGCTGATGCAACCACACATATTCTAACCTGTGTAGTCAACAGATTCCAAGAATAGGAATAAAGCCACATGAATTGCAGAATTGCTTTTTACATGGGGTCCATGCACTTCACTAATATAATCTTTTCTAATTTACTCAACAGGTTATGGGCACAGTTTGTACTTTTATAACAAATATTTTTCATCTTCTAGGGTTCCTATTTAAGTGGGAATTTGCTGCAGCAAATAGCCTGTGTATAATAAATAGGTTAATCTGTGCTTCCGATAGAACATCATAAATAATATTAAAATTTTATTCCTGCTATAAATAAAAGTGTAGAAACATAAATAACAATATAAATAACAAAATCTGGATGTTAAGTGGATATATTCAAGGTTTCTGGAGGGAGTTGATAAAAATACATTTCATAGCATCATTTTTAGTTAAAGAAAATATTTCTAATTAGTCTCCCACAGATTCATGCTGTGAGGTTCAAACAACAGCGTGTGTAAAATTAATTGTTGCAGAATTATACAAAAATTCGATGTATTTTCCACAATGAAATGCATATGTCAAACGAGACAGTGTTTCCATTCTTGTACACTTTATAGGATGCAATATTGCCTCTGTGTAACTATTTCCCCACTGTGAAAAGTCTTGTTGCTGCCAAAGATGTAGAAATTTATAATACATTATATTAAAAAGAGATTTATCTGATTAAATGTTATAGGTTTCTAATTACTTCTGATTCTGGCAATGTTATGTTAGAATACATATTTTATTTCACCTTTTATGGCACGGGCAGAAGAAAAATGGCCAGTGATGATAATGATGAATCTTAAAAGCTAGATGCAATTATTCTTAAAATAAAAGAATTGTTTCCGCATGTTGCCCAATACTCTCATGCTGCCTCCTCTCCTATGCCCCAAAAATAACATACTAATAAAGAGCTTTCAGCACGTGTTCACTAGCAGCAATTTTACTGATAGAAATGTATAATTAAGTGGTTTCTCCGACAAAAACCATCAGTAGGAGCAACATATGACATCATATTTAAATGTGCACAGGGTGCCAGCTGGGTCAATCCCTGTCCTGAAGCAAGTAAAATATTAAACCAGGGAATTGGGCAATGAATGCTTTTGCAACGGATGCTTGTGATCTGAGATTAAAATTAAACTGGTGAAATAGCACTTTTAAAACTTAACTTTTAAATTACTTGGTCATAAATTAATTAATCGAGGTCTATCCCGTGGGTCTCCCGTACTAATCAACTTAACACACCTAGGGTACTTCGTAGGGAGAAGGTGTTATCCGGGGTTAGGTTCTAGTTGGGACGCAGGGTGATTAGGGCTGTGGGCTCAAGTTGAGGTTGTTAGGGTAAAGATAGGTGCACCAAAAATAAGGGTCTCTTAGGGCATAGGCAGACCGAGATTCCACATTATCCTAGAGTCTCAACCAGTCTTCTTGGATCACCCTCTTTTGTCATACACACTTACTCTCGATATGTATAAAAATTTCAAATACCTTGCCGTTTGTCTGGTATGGTGAATTATCATGTATCCAAATTGCGTTAACCCTTCTGGTCAGCTCGTGGTCTAATACTTACTCTTTGATATGACTAGAAACTGCGGCAATCTGTCATTTCATCAACTTAGACAAAACTCATTAAAATGTTAAGTTTTAAGGTATTTGTGACCAGGTGTATTTTACACACTTCTTTGTTTCCCAGGTGATATGGTTGGTAGTTTATACTATGTTACCTTATTGTATTTCTCACCAACAGTTGATGATAGGCAGCCCATGAGGCAGTGGAAGCTTGGAGATGGCAAAATTCCCTGGGATGGGTAGTAGTATATGGCTATGACACCCTCCTGGTGGTTTATATAGAGCAGATAATGCCTTAGAGGACTGGAAGCATAGTCATGTGATTGACTAGTAAGGCATATGCGGATTCACTTTGGTCTTCAATCACAATATTTTAGACCAAAATAATTATCATGCATTTCTAAGGAGCTTCACTCAGGGGACCAATGAGTTAGTGGCCAGCAGTCAGCTTGCGATTCCATACTGAATGGTTGCAAGTCCAAGACAGGAAGTTCCTTTACTCAGTTTGTGGGAAAAAGAAACGTTTAACTACTGCCTCCAATTGACAATACAATGGAAGCAAAGAGTGAGCTTTTGGAACAGATATAGAGCTATTTAGATACTCAATATCAATAGAAGTATTGAGATTTTGTGCAGGAAGTCTTTAGGTATATGGTTCCCATTTTGACTGATACAGTGACCTTTTGTTCAACAATTGATCTTTGGAAAGACAAAAATATTCTTAATAACTTGATTAAATGCGTGCAACCAAATTGAAGGAAATGATTGTTTTTTAAGAGGCACCTCCACCACGGAATTACCTATAAAGGTAGATCGGGTGGTAGGTGGATGTTATGGGAGTGAGGATAGCCCTTTTTAGAGGCTAATCCTCACTCCCCGCTAGTGTAGCATCAACTTATTTCCCTAATATGTTAATAATTAAGGCGGCTACCGGGGTGGCGTAGCCGGACACGAGGCATACACGGCGCGGCTACTCCTACGCCAGGTAGCTGCTTTCCCCCGCCTACCCTTGATCTTCGGCGCGCAGCTCCTGCAGCTGCGCGCCCTCGTACGAGAAGGCCGGAGTTCTGCGGCATCGCAGTAACTCCGGCCAACGAGCCAGATCTCGGGAACGAGAGGCCGGAGTCTCCCTTGGAGTTATGCGGCATGCGCAGAAAACTCCGGGTTCTCGGACGAGGAGCGCCGCAGCTGCCAGGAGCTGCGCGCCGAAATCACAGGGTAGGCGGGGGAAAGCAGCTACTGGGGCGTGGAGTAGCTGCGCCATTGTAGCCCGTGTCGGCTACTCAAGCCCCGGTAAAGCCGTTAATTAAATTAACATATTAGGGGCATAAAGTTTATGCTAGGCTAGCGGGGGACGTGAGGATTAGTCGAAAAGGGCTATCCTCACGTCCATAATCCACCTACCACCCGATCTACCTTTATAGGTAGATTCGTATGGTGGGACAGGTTCCCTTAAATGTGATTAACTTCAAAATGATCTAATTTCCCACCTTCTGCAATGGATCTTATTCAACTAACACGGCCAACAAGAGGATCTGATAGTTGTATCCACTAGTGTCGGCCAGAGGGTTTAGGCGTATAGTATGCTCCGTTCACCCCCTCCCCCTGTCACTCAAGTCGTCCACTTGCCCACCCCTCTCTTTGTCGAAAAATGGTGTGTTTTTACATGGGTTGGCCCACCAGAAAGCATGACGTAAATGCCCCGATATGTCTATTTTCTATTTATAATATGAGACTAAACGTGTAGTTTTAAAACAATTTCACATTTTTACAGTACTGCCAGGGCGATGCTCTCTGCAACATTGACAACTTTTAGAAGATGCAGATTAGACATACTAGTAGAGATCCTCTCTACTGTGTGTTAAATAATCCTCGAAGCATTGCACTTAATTAAAAAAAGAAAGAAAAATTTATCATGTAATGCGAGTAAGCGAGTTATCTGACCAGCATTGACTCCACTGCCAGACCCAAATTTAGTTAACAAGTTGTTGCAATAAACGTCTTTTTAATTTTTTATGGTTCGGCCACAGGCATAGCATGTTCGTCCAAAAGTATTAAATAAATGAATGTGGATATTTTTGATACGCTTATTTCCCTAAAGATATAGAAACTTCAAAAATAGAAGACATTACCACCTTGTAAATTTACCATACAGTACCTCTAAATGCCCAAATAGAAAATACTTGCGTTGGTGACAAAAGTCCTTGTAGAAATAATAAAAAGTAAATGGAATTTATAATAACAGCTGGGAGATTTCTTAAAGGCACTTGCCACCATCTGTTGCCACATACAGCATATACATACAGCATATACACACACATACAGCATATATATACAGTATATACACACACATACATCATATACACACAAACATCATATACATACAGCATATACAAACACACATACATCATATACATACAGCATATACAGACACATGCAGGAGGAGGAGGGCTTCTGAGGTCATGTGTAAGCCAGAGACCCTGAATATCTGTGGGGTTCTGGTGACATACAATGTCTTGTTAAACCAATTAAACCCAAAAACATAACATTCCTATGTTCACTAATTCTTACAAGGTTGTCACTCACGCAGTTCCATGTTCTGATTCTATAATGCTGTACCAGGGCGTAGCCAATGAGTAGAGATGTGTGTCAGTAGAACTACTGACACAGGGCAACCTAATGAATGAGATCAGAAAGCAACCATGGCAATTTAAGCAGCTGCCAGGTTACAGAAGCGACCACAAGGCTTGCTAATGTGAAGGCCATATTAATGTCCACACAAAGAATGAAGTAGTCATTCATATAGCAGGTCATTGAGGCCAGATAGTGCAGCCAGAAAGACATGACTATTCCCAGCACTGAAAGATCCTATCTTGGTGGAGAGCCTCCTGTAATGGCAGCTACATGTCTATACCGCCACATGCTGAAAAAGAATAAGCTCTAGAGATGAGCGAGTATACTCGTCCGAGCTTGATGCTCGTTCGAGTATTAAGGTACTCGAAACGGCTCGTTGCTCGGACGAGTATTTCCCCTGCTCGAGATCGAGCATTTAATTAAAAAAACACAGTGAAGAACAATGAAGAATAGAATAAAAACAGTGAACACTGTGAACACAGGATCATTTAAGTGAAAAACACAGTAAAGAACACAGTGAAGAATAGATTACAGATGTTCGGCACATCTGCTTACTTGTCGGAAGATACGCGCGGAACGGTGCAAACAAAATAGTATGATAGTATATACAAACCCAGGCTACATTCACACCAACGTATGGGGGACGTATATACGGCATATATATGTCCCCCATACACTTCTAGGGGCTCACGGTGTCGTACACGTGGCACCGTACCATTTCTTAGTCCGTAGAAAGATAGGACATGTCCTATCTTTCTACGTAATAAGGGGCCGTGCGCTGTATATGCCTATGATGAGGGGCAGGGGTGAGCTGCGCTCATCCACTGCTCCTCTCTGCAGCGCCGATGTATGCCCGCCATACTACGGCACGGAGGGCATACATCGTGTGAATGTAGCCTCATACAGTATATACATACAGTATATATGCAAAGTTGCATATATACTGTTTACATACATATAGCATACATACATCATATTCTTTTACATACAGTATATACTCAATGTGTATACACATACATGCAGTATAAAAACACCATATACACACATACTGAATCTATATACAGCATATTCACACATACATACAGTATATACAGCAGATACACACATACACCATATGCATATAAATATTTATATGCATGTGTCTACATACATCATATAAGCACACATACAGTGTATATATAGCATATACACATAGTATATACAGCATTTACACACATACTGTGTATACATGCAGTATATACACACATACAGCATATACACTCATACATACAGCATATACACACACATACAAACAGCATATACACACACATACAGCATATACACACATAGCATATACACACACATACAGCATATACATACAGCATATCACATACAGCATATACATACAGCATATACACACACATACAGCATATATATACAGTATATACACACACATACATCATATACACACAAACATCATATACATACAGCATATACAAACACACATACATCATATACATACAGCATATACAGACACATGCAGGAGGAGGAGGGCTTCTGAGGTCATGTGTAAGCCAGAGACCCTGAATATCTGTGGGGTTCTGGTGACATACAATGTCTTGTTAAACCAATTAAACCCAAAAACATAACATTCCTATGTTCACTAATTCTTACAAGGTTGTCACTCACGCAGTTCCATGTTCTGATTCTATAATGCTGTACCAGGGCGTAGCCAATGAGTAGAGATGTGTGTCAGTAGAACTACTGACACAGGGGTAGCCAATGAGTAGAGATGTGTGTCAGTAGAACTACTGACACAGGGCAGAAAATTAGCCTGCACTCACTTCATTCATGGCATCTTTTTTGAACCAAATTGTGCAAAAGAAGGCAGAGAATGTGCCTACAACCTAATGAATGAGATCAGAAAGCAACCATGGCAATTTAAGCAGCCAACCTAATGAATGAGATCAGAAAGCAACCATGGCAATTTAAGCAGCAGCCAGGTTACAGAAGCGACCACAAGGCTTGCTAATGTGAAGGCCATATTTATGTCCACACAAAGAATGAAGTAATCATGCATATAGCAGGTCATTCAGGCCAGATAGTGCAGCCAGAAAGACATGACTATTCCCAGCCCTGAAAGATCCTATCTTGGTGGAGAGCCTCCTGTAATGGCAGCTAAATGTCTATACCGCCATATGCTGAAAAAGAATAAGCTCCATAAGCTAAAAGTATAGCAGGTCAGTAAAGCTAGATAGTCCTGTCAGATGAACATCACTACTCCCAGCCCTGAAAGATCCCACCTTGATGGAGAGCCTCCTCTAATGGCAGCTACATGTCTATACCGCCATATGCTGGAAAAGGATAAGCTCCATTCCTTTTGACACATGGGGGCACATTTACTTACCCGGCCCATTCGCGATCCAGCGGCACGTTCTCTGCGGTGGATTCGGGTCCGGCCGGGATTTATGAAGGCAGTTCCTCCGCCGTCCACCAGGTGGCGCTGCTGCGCTGAAAATCTTCTGAACGCGCCGGAATGCACCACCTCGGACCAGGTGAAGGTAAGCGCTTCGCAAGCGACACTTTTCGGGTTTTTAAATGCGGCGGTTTTTCCGAATACGTCGGGTTTTCGTTCGGCCACGCCCCCCGATTTCCGTCGCGCGCATGCCGGCGCCGATGCGCCACAATCCGATCGCGTGCGCCAAAAACCCAGGGCAATTCAGGTACAATCGGCGCAAATCGGAAATATTCGGGTAACACGTTGGGAAAACGCGAATCGGGCCCTTAGTAAATGACCCCCATGGAGTGGAATTTTACGCCCTTGCAATGTGAAGGTGCATGAAAGTGTGCATCATTGTGATCTAAGGCTTCTGCTTCTGCAATAGATAGGAGTGAATTATTGAAACACCTACCAGCCAAGGGAGAAATGGAGATGTTTGTGGAGCACTTGAAAAAGTATTTTAAGTAGGGTTTGCGAATATGTTATGAGGTTCATGGGCAAAGTATTTTAAGTAGGGTTTGCGAATATGTTATGAGGTTCATGGGCGGTATTTCCAAGTCTGTGACAGCTATAGTAGAGGACTTATAGGTGTAACACAATATCCTTGACTACCACTTTAAACAGATTTATTGCTTACATGATAATCCATTAAAGCAAAGCAACAGAAACTATTTCAGAGTGCAAAGAAAACCTACTGACCTCACACCCACCGTGTAGGGGTTTTTAATCTCTATGCTTGCTGTTAGGTATATAGACCTGGCTAACAATGCCTTCAGTGAAGCCGAATGCTTACCCACTAGTGCAGGGGTAGGGAACCTATGGCTCGGGAGCCATATGTGGCTCTTTTGGCAGTAAGTGATACAGGGAGTCTTCCTTTGGTTTCCATTTGGCTCTGTCTGTCTCTGCCCCTTCAGACCCTCCACTAGGCAAGATAAAGTGTAAGGCTGCATTCACACAACCATCGGGGGAACGTATATACGGCTATTATAAGCGTGCTACCGTACATACGTCCCCCATAGGTTATCAACGGGCACACGAGCGATACGGTGCAGCACACTTGCGGCACTGTACCGCTCTGTACTGTGTGGTGGTACGGTGCCAGCGGGTCCACAGAAACGGAAAGCCTGCCATTGTATTCACAGCTGTTCATATGCAGTTTATTCTAATGGTAGAAAACTCAAGGAGAGTGGAAAAGTAGCAAAATCTCCAGACCCTCAGAATTTCCTTGAGATCTTTTCAGTTTCTCCCCATGGAGTCTGAGACCTAATGATTTGGCTCCTTGCCATGGACTCGGTACTAAATCGGTAGCCCATGAGCCTTATTGCTGCTGCTGATTGATCTAGTTGTGAGGTCCCTGATTAGAAGAGGATTCCCCTCCAAGCATTTACCTCCATAGTTAGGTTCTGCAGGTGGTATATATTCTGTAAACCTTGTGATGTGAAATACTCGATGCAGTTTGGACACCCCAGTCCTGTCAAAAAACTGCAGAAACAAAAAAGGTTTGGAAAAATAAAGAAGAATTAACTAACAGATAAACCATTGGTTCTCATAACAGGACATGAACTTGACAGATTTGTCTGTGCCAATCAAGGGCACTGCTGGAAAATTTGGCGCAAAGGGAAATGCAGAAAAGATGTTGTAGCCAATAGCAACCTATAACACTAATCTTTAAGAAAATGTCTTTGCCATTAAGATCATGACCCTTTTGAATTTTAAGAGATAAAATATATAAAAAGATTCCCATTTCGACTCACTATTACAGCCTGCATTATACTTTAGAGTTGTACTCACTATTCTGCTGGTAGAGTCATTATGTATATACATTGTGTTACTGACCCTATTCTAACCACTTTTTCCCTGGTCATTTGCATCTATATACTTCTTATACGCAAAATTCTGAATGCCCTAAATCTTTCGTTGAGATTTACCCCACCACCCCCATCTGCAGTCACATGTCTGGTTCCCATTTTAGTAAAACTAAGATTGTTGTCTCATAAATGTCTTTAAAGGAAACCTACCACTTGTAGTGGCAGGTTTCCGATGAAAATACCGGGCACCAGCTCAGGGTGAGCTGGTGCCGGAGCTTATTTTAGTTAGTGTTTTAAACCGCGGTATCGCGGTTTAAAACACTTTTTAAACGTTATAGCCGGCGCAGGCAGGTACGCGCTCGGCACTTACCGTGCACGCGGCTCTCATTCACTTCCTATGTAGCCGCGCGCACGGTAAGCGCCGAACGCGTACCTGTCTGCGCCGGCTATAACGTTTAAAAAGTGTTTTAAACCCTGATACCGCGGTTTAAAACACTAACTAAAATAAGCTCCGGCACCAGCTCACCCTGAGCTGGTGCCCGGTATTTCCATCGGAAACCTGCCACTTCAAGTGGTAGTTTTCCTTTAAAGTGGTTTCTCCTACAGAAAACATCAGTAGGAGCAACATCTGACATCACTTTAATTGCACAGGTGCCACCTGGGTCAATCCCTGTCCTGAGCAGTAAAATATTAAACCAGGGAATGGCCATGAATGCTTTTGCAATGGATGTGATCTTAGAATAAAAATATAACTGGTGAAAATACACTTAAAACTTAACTTTTAATTAATTGTCCTAAATTAATTAAATGAGGTCTTCCATTGGGTCTTCCCTGACTAATCACTTAACTACACCTAGGGTACTTCGTAGGGAAAGGTGTATCCCTGGGTTAGGTTCTAGTTGGGATCGCAGGTGATTAGGGCTGTGGCTCCAAGTTGAGGTTGTTAGGGTAAAGATAGGTGCACCAAAACTAAGGGTCTCATAGGGCATAGGCACTGAGATCCCACATTAATCCTCCATATACCCAGTCTTCTTGGACCACCCTCTTTTCATACACACTTACTCTCCTATATGTCATAAATATCAAATACCTTGCCTGTTTGTCTTGTATGTGTATTATCATGTATCACATTGCTTTATACCCTTCTGGTCAGCTGTTTCTAATACTTATTCTTTGATATTGCTACAACTGCGGCAATCTGTCATTTTATCAACTTAGACAAACTAATTAAAAGTTAAGTTTTTAGTATATTTTCACCAGTTGTATTTTCATTCTTTGTTTCCCAGGTGATTATGGTTGGTAGTTTATACTATGTTACCTTATTGTATTTTCTCAATGTGATGATAGGCAGCCCATGAGGAGTGGAAGCTTTGGAGCTGGCAAAATTCCCTGGATGGGTAAGTATATGGTATGACACCCTCACTGTGGTTTATATAGAAGCAGATAATGCCTTTAGAGGACTGGAAGCATAGTCATGTGATCTGACTAGTAAGCATATGCTGGATGCACTTTGGTTTTCAATCACAATATTTTAGACCAAAATAATTATCATGCATTTTAAGAGCTTCACTCAGGGGGACCAATGAGTTAGTGGCCAGCAGTCAGCTGCGATTCCATCACTGAAATGGTTGCAAGTCAAGACAGGAAGTTCCTTTACTCAGTTCGTGGGAAAAAGAAACGTTAACTACTGCCTCCAATTGATAACAATGGAAGCAAAGTAGAGGCTTTTTGGAACAGATATTGAGCTATTTAGATAACTCAATATCAATAAATAGTTATTGAGATTTTGTGCAGGAAGCTTTAGGTATATTGGTTCCATTTTGTTGTACAGTTGACCTTTTGTTCACAATTACTTTGGGAAGACAAAAATATTTCTTTAATAACTTCTATTAAATGCTGTCAACCATATGAGGAATATATTTTTTTTAAAATGTGATAATTCAAATGATTAATTTTCCCCCTTCTACAAGCCTTATTCACTAACAGGCCAAGAGGATCTCTAAGTTTGTTCCACTAGGTCCGGCCAGAGGTTTCGGCTATAGTATGCTCCGTTCACCCCTCCACCCTTGTACACCAAGCTCGTCCATTGCCCACCCCTCTCTTTGTCGAAAATGGTTCTTTTTACATGTCTTGCCCAGCAGAAAGCTGGCAGACAAGGCATAGTAAATGCATATTAGACCTGCTATTAGAGATCTCCTCTACTGTGTTAATAATCCTTATAAGCATTCACTTAATTAAAAAAAGAAGAAAATTTATATGTAAATGGAGTAAGCGATTATTCTCCAGCATTGACTACACTGCCAGACCAAATTTAGTTCACAAGTTGTTGACAATTAAACGTCTTTTTAATTTTTTATGTGTTCGCCACAGGCATAGTATGTTCTTCAAAAGTATTAAATAAAATATGTGGATTATTTTGATTAACTTATTTCCCTAAAGATCATAAAACCTTCAAAAATAGCAGACATTACCACATTGTAAATTTACCATAACAGCTAACTCTAAATGCAAATAAGAAATACTTGTGTGGTGACAAATTCCTTGTAGAAATAATTAAAAAGTAAATGGACATTTTATAATAACAGCTGGGAGATTTCTTAAAGGCAACTTGCCACCATCTGTTGCACCATTTAAACATTAGAAACCTCAGATAGGGTATGAAACCTCTGTTCTAGAATCTACTCGCTTATGTTTAGTTTTGCCTGTTTACTGTAAAAATAATCACCTCCAAAATCATGTGAAAATGAGCTGAGAAGATTCATTTGAATTCACTTTTAGAAGCTGAAGGAGGGGCATTATTTCATTATGTCCATATCTCCGTGCACTACAGACCTGGAGATACAGGTACCACGCAGACGTTACACAAGCCACAAGAGTGCCTCCAGTCTTCACCAAAGCCTGCCGCAAAGCAGGATGGTCCCTGCTGCAGCGTGGTACTCCAGGGTCGTTCACAGTCCTGGACACTTGTCCGTGGCAGCCAAGATCAACATAAGAAATGGCAGGCATTTCCCGAGCGGGGGACAGGCACGAGGTCAGGGCGGGGCAGCACTGTATCATGAGGCGGGGACAAGGCAATAGGTCAGGCATAGGAGCGTAATCAGGAACTAAACCGGCCACAACGGAAAATCACAAAATCGCGCAGGCATCAAACAAAGCTTTCTCTAAGGCACAATGACTAATATCTGGCAGGGTTTGCAGGAAAGGCAAGTCTTATTATTCTATTCTGAAAACACCGCCAGAGCCAATTAAATGCTTGCGTGGCCCTTGAATTAGTGAAGCAGCGCGCAATACGCCCTACGTGCGGTCGGGAAGGCGCACGGCAAGCGATGTGAGACAAAGGTTTGGATGGGCGGCTTCCTGGTATAGCGGTGGGCAGAGTGCATGGTGAGCTGGTACCCACTGATATTTGTTCGGCATGATCACCCTGACAATGTATTTTCTCTTTGATGTCAATAGTTTTGATACTCCAGGAAGAGGGTTTGGCGCGCCTGCACACACGCATTCACATAGACAAATTGTTTGGACCAGATGCACACACCCTGAGTTCTCTTCAGAGACTGGCACCAAACAAATGTGTACCACAATCACACAAAAGGATCAAAAGCATCATGGGGAAACTACAGACCTGTAGAGTCTAACTTCCTGTTGTGTGGGTGGGAAGAACATTTGCAGGCTGGTTTTGTTATATATTCCTATCCTGGGCTATCTCACTGTACATAACCTTATAACCGGGCATCACATGGTGTTCCTTTGAGGTATCGTTCAATTTTCAGATAACCTGAATTGCTTTCTTTTAGGAGGTAAAGTACCAGACTGGACCTGAGGGAGGTTTGAATGTTTTTACATCTGGACTTTTCCAAGCCATTTGACAAAGTAGGGCTCATTTACTAAAGTCCGAAAGCTGTACTTTGTCGGGTTTCTCGAATAATTTCCGTTTTGCATTCTCATATTGGGTTGATGTTATGGGAAAGGAGGGGGAGGGCTAGTGACAGTCCACGGTTCAGTATGCCGGGTCCTTCTTGTGCGGGATTAACACATTTTGGATTCATGACCTATGTAGAGGGTTTACGCACAGTTCAAGTTAATGCTTTGCAGATGAACTGCTTTGTTAATAATTCATACTGACACTGGCTGGCGTGAGTGCGTGATATTACAGACGGATTTGGGAAGCCAGGTGAGTGGGCGGAGAAATTTTTGATGTCGTTTAATGGCGTGTGAATGTTTTTTTTTTTAAAGGGTGGTTTTTTTTTTTTTTTTTTATACACCTAGTCCAGGGAACCAAAAGTACAATGATGTTCGAACGTAATTTAAGTGACCAGAGCAAGGCGCTGCTAATAAAGCAAATAAAATTATGGACATATGTAAAGAGAGAATGATTCTCATCTAAATAAAATGATTGCTCTTATCAAATCACTGGTTTAGACCACACTGGAATATTGTGTACAATTTTTGGATCTGGGGACTAGAATACTACAATGAAACATTACTAAAGCCTGGGGTTTCTTAGAAAAGATAGTTGAGTGGAGGTCACCTCTTCAGTGTTAACAAATACCATCGACGGGTTCAGTACAAAATCTCTCAAAGACGTTATTTTATAGCCTAGGCCTGTGACCCAGGACAATGGGCATCTCCTGCGCCTCGATGAGAGGTGATTACATACGCATCACACCATGGACACAGGTTCTTTCCTGTGTAAGAGCCGTGACAGACTATGGAACTCTACTGCCGAAGGAGGTTGTATGGTTGGAACTCTTATTAAACACATTCAAATGAGGCCTGGCAATCACTTATATACCTGGAGAGCAAAAATATCACAGGTTATGGGAAAAAACAAAGGTTGGGACTTGTGCTTCGATCTTCTCACTTAAAAAAAATGTACAATATTATGTACAGGACACAAACTTCTTACAACATTTGCTGTTAACACACAGATGCTTAAATTTGTTCGTATTCATACCATTACACACAATTTAATTGTATTGATTATATATTTCTACGCTAATACATACAGATATATGCCACTTCTCGTATACACACCAAACAGTATACACATAATACACATCAAATACACACACATCAAAATATATATCATTATTCACAAGTCCTGCCTTCCTAGCATCCCACTACAAGACTTATTGCACTGATAGATGGAAGATGGGGGAGACATAAACAGGTGTCAGTCAACACATGCGCTTTTTCTTATAACTGTCCTGTTAGTCTCTAGAAATGATGGAGTGCAGAAAAAGAGTGGAATAAAAAGTCAATGTGGCTAAATTTCACCTTATGGGGCTACCAAAGAAAAAAAAAAACCAAATTAGGTACAAGGTCAGGCCCCAGGTTACATACAAGATAGGGTCTGAATGGTGAATTGGTGTGTTACTTTTTTTTATGTTTCTTACATTTAATTTGTACTGTTATCGGAACTTATATTTTTAGCAATTGTATCCCCCAGTCAGAACTTTTTGGTCCTCTGTGACAATTGGATTTAAATGTTTGGTGTTATCATAAGAATCAGGATTATCCTAAAAGCTTCATTCTCAGACGCCATGTGATAACTGTTACATTTGCATCATTGTCGCCTAACGGACGAAAGTCCAATAAATTACCAATACGTCCAGACATCACGTTTGTAGACTAGGGGTCCGTTACGTAAGTCGACTGTTTCTTAAGTAGGTGGGACTGCTCCCGGTTACATATAATCATTGCCTGCAATCACATTCATCTGCAAACTGCTACAACTTTTCATCCACTTTTCATAACTAATAATTATGGGGGTTAAATTAGAATATAGTCCGTTCAGTTACATCATTTCATTAATAAGTATGGAGACAAAAGTAAGCACAAGCCTCAAGGACATACAGTAAAGTCTACATAGCTCAAATATCAACTCATTTTATAGCAGACAAAAAACAATCCGTTATCCTTTGTGCTTCAGCAAAATGCATTATACCTTTTGAATGTCCATGACACAGTTCAATTATGAAATGGTGTTTTCTAAGAATTTGCTTAAGGCTGCAAAAGGCGTACGGCACATATATATAACAACCCGGGACAGTGATCAGTGAAGTAGAGAGGAATGAAGTGCAGACCAAGACTACTAACATCATTGCTGTTACAGGAACTAACTTACAGCAAAGTTGGCTGGAACGTCAAAACTTTCCAATTATTGTTATTTTCCTTCATTGATTTAATAGCATGAATTTTCATATGTATAACATGTAGTATGAATTTTCATTTTCGCTGTGTATGCATCATGGCCGATACAATCAGTTTCAGAGTTATCCGGCCAGGCCATTGTTATAGAATTCATAAAATAAATTACAATGTAAAAGCTATAATACATGGTTATGTTTTTGAAGAAAAATAATCTCGTCAAAGCTTATTTATGTATTTGGTGGGGATTGGAAATTGTAGCAACTGGAAACTGAATGTGAGAAACCACTAACAAAGGAAGGAAAAAAGTGTTACAACACAACTAATTGTGAGCGGTTGAGAACACTCCTTATCACAGTAATAAGAATACTCACATAAAAAAGCTCAAAACCAAGCCATAATGGCGTATTACTAACTTTTTACTCTATGAAGGTACTACTATTTACTGGAAAAGATGTCACCACTGAAATAACGCTACAGCTATGCTTCCTGTCCGTGGCGTAACTAGGACAGGCAGGGCCCCATAGCAGATTTCTGCATGGGGCCCCCCTCCCCCTTACTAGGGTTCGTTCCACACGTTTGCAGTTAAAACTGCATCGCAATCATTTTGAGGAGGTTTTAGGCGCAGTTTTGTTTAATTTAACAGGTGAAAAGACATTAACTGAATGATTAATTTGATTTTTTGAAGGGGAAACTTTGTTCCCACAAATGTCATTCACCTGTAAATTAACAAACTGCACCTAAAACCACCCCCAAACCCGATTCGATGCAGTTTTAACTGCACGTGTGGACCGCACCCTGAAAATATTCATACATATAATAATTTAAATTTTATAAATAATATAAAATTTATGTACTGATATATGCATTTTATACACTGTAGTATATCTATACAAACCCAGGCTATCTATTCACACCAACGTAATGGGGGACGTATATACAGCATATATATGTCCCCCAACACTTCTAGGGCTTCACGGCGTCGTAACACCTGCACGTACCGTTTTCTTAGCCCGTAGTCCGATACTGACATTTACCTAATCCTCTCTACTCCATAAGTGGCTCGTCGCTGTATATGCCTATGATGAGGGGCCGGGTGAGCTGCGCTCATCCCCGTGCTCCTCGCCGCAGCGCCAGAGTATGCCCGCCGGCGGCATACATTCTTTGTTGATGTACCTCCATACAATATACTACCTACAAGTGATATAATGCAAAGTATGCATATATACTGTTTGTACTATCATAAGCATATCATACCATCATATTCCTTTAACAACATACAGTAGTATAACTCAATGTGGTATACACATACATGCAGTATAAAAACACATATACACACATACTGAATCTATTACAGCATAGTTCACAACATCATGACAGTATATACAAGCATATACACCACATAACCATATGCAATATAAATATTATATGCTGTGTCTACATACATAATATAACACACATACGTGTTATATAGGAGCATATAACATAGTATATACAGCTTTTAACACACATACTGGTGTATACTGCAGTATATACACACATCCATACGGTATATACACACACAATAACAGACATAAACGACTCACCACATACAGCACTATACAACACATTACAAACAGCATTATACACACCCAGTACAGCATACACACCACATACACAATACACACACATACAGCTATACATACTCGCCCTATACACCCACAACAGCAATATACACACAGCATTTACACATACACATACATCATATATCATACGGCATATTCACACACACACATACATCATATACTACGCGCATATACCACACAGTAGCTCTACACACACATACAGAAGATACATCAGCATAAACCACACATACCGCATATAACACCACATACGCATAATTTGTAGTACAGCATACCACGACATACATCAGTGATACACACTCATTCATACATCAATAACCATTACAGCATATACACACACAATAGCAGCATATACACATCACATACATCATAACATACGCATATTACATCATCACACATACTATCATATCCATATCAGTCTCATATACACACACATAGCTTATACCACACACAGCATTATTACCCATCACGCAGATAAACACAATGGACATACCGCATATATATGACAAATACACACACATACATCATTACACACACATACATCTAACATACAGCATATACACACACCACATACATCCATAACATCAGCATATACAGATCTACATAACGCTCCACATACATTATAGGTCGACAACATACATTTCTTGTCTGTACACATGGCTGCTGTAGCATCTGCCAGCGGGTTGGCTGTTTCTTTGGTCTTGGGAGTGGTGGCTTTTGTCATCGTGAGGGGCCTACTTGCCCACAAAGCCACGAAGTAGGCATGCATCGGGCCGCCGCAAATGGTCTGGGCCGACTGCATCATCTGGGGCCAGCGAGCTGCCACGGGGATGGTAGTGGAGCTGATTGTCATGGCCGGGGTGGATCTGCCTGGGGTGGACTAGGTTCGTGCAGATGGCCGCCCGCCGACTGAGTAGGTGGGCGCAGGCAGCATATGAAATGGCAGGTCCATGCGGGGCCGCTGTTTTTGAAGCTGTCACAGGGGGGTGGGGCCCCAAAATGTAGAAGGCCGAGTCGGGCGGATAGCCAAGAAACTGGCTCTAGCGCAGATAAGGTTGGGCAGACAGGGACGGCACGGGGCACATATTAATAGGTACAAGGCGAGTTCCCTCACCCTTCGTCACTGCGAAGCACTGGGCATGAGAAATTTTATTTACGAGAGATTATACATTTTGTCTCCGTTCATCAAAATGGGGGCCCTGGGCCCCTGTGCCGCCCGGTGCCCTTAGCAACTTGCTTAGCGGGCTGTTGTCACCACACTGAGTCCTGTATTTTAGGTTATTACATTACTTTTATTTGTTTTTTTTTAAATGAAGACACATCGGGGGCAAAGTGCTGTCCTTGGAGATTCACCAGTCAGAGGTCACTGGCTTACACACACCCCTAAAGCACTTTTCCCCACCTTTCCTGCTACATATACTTGCAGGATAGTCTTGTGAGTGCTGGCATCAAGGGTTTCGCAGACTGCAGGAAAGATGGAGGGCTCTGAGTGTCATGTGTAAGACAGAGACCCCGATATCTGTTGGGGATCCTGGTGACAAACCCAAACACTTATGCTTCATTTAAATAAAGATAAAGTTCATTTTTTATTATAATATCCAGAAGTAAACAGTTCCTAATAAACTATAGCTGAAATCCTGCTGAATGGGCTCTACCCAGTGAGTTAATAGTTGAATAAAGAGAAATCGTCCTTGGTAAATTTTCCTTTAAATTATACATGTCTTTGTTAAACCAATGAAACACAAAAACATAACACTTACCTATTATTCCCTAATTCTTACAAGGTTGTCACTCACGCAGTTCCATTGTTCTCTGATTCTATAATGCGGTACCAGGGCGTAGCCAATGAGTAGAGATGTGTGTGTCATGTGTGTCATGGCACCTTTTTTTTAGAACTCAAATGGTGCAAAATGAAGTAACGTAGAATGATGCCTAACAACTATGAAGGAATCAGAACGCACCATGGCAATTTAAGCAGCAGCCCCATGGTTACGAAGCGACCACAAGGGCTTTCTAATGTGAAGGCCATATTTATGTCCGCACACAAAGCAAATGAAGTACATCTCATGCATATAGCGGTCATTCCAGGTCCAGATATTGGCAGCCAGATTGGACATGACTATTCCCAGCCCGGCAAGATCTCTATCTTGGTGGGGAGCCTCGCTGTACAATGGCAGCTAGCATGTCTTACCGCCATAAGATGCTGAGAAAGTAAGAAGCTCGCATACACGCAATAAGTATAACACAGTCAGTCAAGCCAGATAGTCCTGTTAGATGAACACACTACTCCCCGCCCTGAAGATCCCACCTTGGAATGGAGATCCGCCTCTAATGCAGCTACATGTCTATACCACACATGCTGGAAAAGGCTAACGTCCATGCGTTTGGCACTGGGTGGATTTAAGCCTTGCAATGTGAAGGTTGCATGACAGTCTGCATCATTGTGATCTAGAAGGCTTTCTGCTTCTGCATAGACGGGAATTATTAAAACACCTACAGCCAAGGGAGAAATGGAGATTGTTTGTCTGGAGCACTTGAAAAGTATTTTAAGTAGGGTTTGCGAATATGTTATGAGAGTTCATGGGCGCTATTCCAACTCTGTGACGGCTATATTAAGGACCTAATAGCGTGTAACACATATCCCTTGACTACCCCTTTAAACAGATTTATTGCTTACTGATAACTCCATTAAAGCACAGCAACAAAACTATTGCAGAGTGCAAAGAAAACCTACTGAACCCACACCCACGTGTAGGGTTTTTAATCTCTCATGCTTGCTGTTAGGTATATAGACCGGGCCTAACAATGCTTCATTGAAGCCGAAGCTTACCCACCTAGTGTAACTCTTCTATGCTTTCAAACGCTTTCACTGTTACTGTTTTCTCAAGAAGCATTAGCCATCTCACCTTGAGGAACACAATCTTGGATAGTAATAATCAACCCCCACATGCCGCCACGTACTGTCTTTCCCCAGAAAAAAAGCAAAATAGAAAGATAGAGATTACTCAAGAACATAAATAGTAAGCTGATTCCACCACACATACTTCTAACTTGTGTCAACCGATTCCAAGAATAGGAATAAAGCACATGAATTGCAGAATTGCTTTTCTCATCGATGAGCGTCCATCACTTCACATAATATAATCTTTTCCCATTTACTCACACAGGTTATCGGGCACAGTGTTGTGTCTTTATATAACAAATATTTTTCATCTTCTAGTTCCTATTTTAAGTGGGAATTTGCGGCCGCCAATAGCCTGTTTATAATAATAGTTTATCTGTGCTTCCGATAGACATCATAAATACTAGTATTTTTATCCAGACTATCAAATAACAAGTGGTGAAACATAAATAACAATATAAATAACACAGCTGGATCGTTCAGTGGCATATTCATTCAGTTTCTGCGAGAGGACGTTGATAAACCTACAATTTCATAGGCATTCATTTTAGTTACAAGTGCAATTATTTCTAATTATCTCCCCACATTCATGCTGTGAGGTTCAACAACAGCGTGTGTACAATTAATTGTTGCAGAAATTCTTACAAATTCGATGTATTTTCCACAATGAAATGCATATGTCAAACGAGACAGTGTTTCCATTCTTGGTAACTTATAGATGCAATATTGCCTCTGTGTAACTATTTCCCCACTGTGAAAAGTCTTGTTGCTGCCAAAGATGTAGAAATTTATAATACATTATATTAAAAAAGAGATTTATCTGATTAAAATGTTTATAGGTTTCTAATTACTTCTGATTCCTGCAATGTTATTTAAATACATATTTTATTTCACTTTTATGGCAAGCGGCAGAAAATAGCTCAGTGATGATAATGATGAATCTTAAAGATAGATGCATTATTCTAAAATAAAGAATTGTTTCCAGCATGTTGCCAATATCTCTCATGCTGCCTCCTCTCCTATGCCCCAAAAATAACAAACCTAATAAAATGCTTTCCAGCACAGTTTCCTAGCAGCCATTTTACTGCTAGAAATGTGTACTAACTGTTGTACACAAGCTGGTGTTTTTCTCCTACCAGAAAACATCAGTAGGAGCACACTGACATCACATTTAAATTGCCACAGGTGCCACGGGTAACCTGTCCTGAGCATAAACTATTAAACCAGGCGAATGGCCATGAATGCTTTTGTCACGGATTGTGATCTTAGAATAAATACTCAACTGGTGCAAAATACAACCTTAAAACTTAACTTTTAATTAATTGTCCTAATTAATTAAATGAGTCTTCCCCTTGGGTCTTCCTGACTATCACGTAACTACACCTAGGGTACTTCGCTAGGGAAAGTGTATCCTGGGTTAGGTTCTGTTTCGGGATACCCAGGCTATCATATATGGCTCGTGGCTCCAAGTTGCGAAGTTGTTAGGGGTAAAGGATAGGTGCACCAAACTAAGGTCTACTTAGGGCATAGGCACCGCGAGATTCCACTAAACTCGCTACATATACCCAGTCTTCCATTGACTCCACCCTCTTTTCATACACACTTTACTCTCCTATATGGTCATAATTTCACCTGACCTTGTCCTGTTTGTTCTTGTATGTGTGTAATATCAGTTATGCCAGTTGACATTTCTAAAGAAATTACAACAAAAAAAAAATCACCTTAAATATATTAAACAAGAAAAACAATAATAGAAAACAAAAGCATTATATAATAATAATATTTTTTCAAAACACTAACCATTAAACAAAGACCCGTTCCTCCAAGCCCCCCATCACTCTTTTCACCACCGCCAAACTCACCCCACCCCAATTCTCCCTCCCCACCCCAGCCCCCCCCTCGGCCGCTTCCTCCGGGCTCATCTCCCCCTTTCTTCTCCCCCGGCCCCACCCCACCCCCCTCCTTCCTCAACCCCCACGCCTCCCTTCATACCCGGCTCCCCCCCTCTACCCTCGACTTTCCCCCGCTCCCCCCTCCGCTCGCTAGCCCCCGCCTCCACCTGCCTCACCCCACGCCCCCCCCCCGCCCCCCTCTCTTCCCTGCCTGCCACCCCTCCCCGACCCGCCCTCCCCGTCCCACCAACCGACCGGCCCCCCCGCCGTCGCGCCCCCCCCCCGCGCCCGCCCCCTAGCGCCCCCCTTCCCCCATCCAGCCCCCACCCCCCTCGCCCGGACCCCCCCCCATACGCCCCCGCGCTCGCCCCCCCCCCCCCCTCTGCCTCCTCCCCGCCCCTTCTTGGCGGCCCCCCCTGCCCCACCTTCCTCCACCCGCCACGCCCCCCGGTTCCTCCCCCTCTCATCGTGACCTTCTCCTTCGCTCATCCCTCCCCCGCTCCGTCTATTCCAAACGTTCCCCCCCTCCTGTGGCCTCATCGCGCTTGCCCGTCTGCGGCCACCGTCCCGGCCTCCTCCTTGGGCCCGGCCTCCCGTACTTGCGCGTCTTGCTGTGCCCTGGTGCAGGCGTGGCTCTCCCTTTCCCCCCCCCCTGCCATCCTTCTTCGCTTCCCCTTTCCACCATTTCACAGCCGCTCGGACCCTTGCCCCCATTTATCTATACCCTTCTGGCAGCTGTTTCTAACACTTATCTTGCATATTTGCTACAACTGCGTGCCAACTGTCATTTCGATCAACTTGACAAACTAATTGAAAAGTTAATTTTAAGTGTATGATACCCAGGTTGTATTTTTCATTCTTTGTTCTTCCAGGTGGATTATGGTTTGGTAGTTTATACTATGTTAGCAACCAGCCGTATTGTATTTTCTCCATTGACTGACATAGGCATCCCACTGAGGAGTGTGAGCCTCTGGAGCTGCGCAAAATTCCCTAGGATGGGTAAGTATATGGTATGACACCCTCACTGTAGGTTTTATATAGAGCAGATAATGCCTTTCGAGGACTTGGAACCATAGTCATGTGCATCTGACCTAGTAAGCAATGCTGGATGCCCCTTTGGCCTCAATCACAATATTTTAGCCCCCACCTAATCTATCATTCATTCCTAAGAGCTTCACTCAGGGCGGACCAATGATGATTAGTGGCCAGCAGTCCGCTGCGATTCCATCACCTCGAAAGGGTTGCAACGTCACAAGACAACAGAATTGCCTTAACTCAGTTTGCTGGCTGAAAAGAAACGCTCTACTACTGCCTCCAATTGACAACAATGGAAGCAAGTAGAGGCCTTTATTTCGGAACAGATATAGAGCTATTTAGACATGACACTCAACTCATAATGACTATTATCTGCGATTTTTGTGCAGGAAGCTTTAGGTATATTGGCTTCCATTTCTGCTTGTACCGTCTTGACCTTCTTGTTTCACACTTACCTCTACTTTGGGCAGACAAAATATTTCTTTAATAACCCTTTATCTCAATGCTGTCCAACCATTTCGAGAAATGAATTTTTTTTTTAAAGGGCAACCTACCACCACGACTCTACCTAACATAACCCAGGCTATACTCGGAGTGGTATGCGTGGATGTATGCGGCACGTGAGGATAGCCTCTTTATAGCTAATCCCTTCCGTCCCCCCTAGTGTAGCAATCACTTTATTTCCCCTACTACGGTTAATTTTAATTAAGCGGCTACCGGCGGCGTGGAGTAGCCCTGCACGAGGCTACACGGCGCGCTACTCCACCCCCAGTACTTCTCTTCCCCCCGCCGACACCTGTGACGCTTCGGCGCGCAGCCCTGCCAGCCCTGCCCGCGCCCCTCGTCCTAGAAGCCGGAGTTCTGGCCGCATGCGCCACCAGTAACTCCGCGCCAAGATGCGCGACCCTCTCGGGAACTGAGGACCCGGAGTTCCTGCGCCCATGCGGCAGCAACTCCCGGCTTCTCACACGGACCGAGGGCGCCAGCTGCCAGGAAGCTTGCGCGCCCGAAGATCACGGTAGCGGGGGAAAGCATCTACTGGGCGTGGAGTAGCTGCGCCATGTAGCCTCGGTCCGGCTACTCCACTCCCCGGTAGCCTGCCTTATTAAATTACAACATATTAGGGCAAGTGAAAGTGTTATGCTAGTCTAGCGGGACGTGAGGATTAGCTCTAAAACGGGCTATCCTCACGTCCTCCATACATCCACCTACCACCCGATCTCCCTTTATAGGTAGATTCGTGGTGGGAGGTATCCCTTAATGTGATAATTCAAATGATTAATTTTTCCCCCTTCGGCAAGCCTTATTCACTAACAGGCCAAGAGGATCTGTAAGTTTGTTCCACTAGGTCCGGCCAGAGGTTGCGGCATAGTAAGTGCTCCGTTACCCCTCCACCCTTGTACACCAAGCTTCTTCCATTGCCCACCCCTCTCTTTGTCGAAAATGGTGTTTTAACAGTCTTGCCCACCAGAAAGCATAGTCAATGCCCTAATATGTTTATTTTCTATTTTATATAGCTAAAAGTTGTAGTTTAAAACAATTTCACATTTTTTACAGTCCTGCAAGGGGACTGCTCTTGCAACATTGCACATTTTAGAAGATTGCTATAGACCTACTAGTAGAGATCTCCTCTACTGTGTTAATAATCTCTTAGAATCATTCACTTATTAAAAAAAGAAGAAAATTTAATATTAAATGGAGTAGCGCGATTATTCTCCAGCATTGACCTACACTGCCAGACCAAATTTAGTTCACACGTTTGTTGACAATTAAACGTCTGTTTATTTTTATGTGTTCGCCACAGGCCAGTATGGTTCTTCAAAGTATTAAATAAAATATGTGGATTAATTTGATTAACTTATTTCCCTACAGTGATCATAAAACCTTCAAAATAGCCCAGCACATCTCCCCGCAACTTGCTACTTCTACCATAAACGCTCCCTACCTCTCAAAGCAAATAAGAAATCCTTGTGCTGGTGACACATGCCTTGTAGAAATAGTAACAAAGTCAAGGGACCTTTTATAATACCATCTGCGGAGACATTTCTTAAGGACAACTCACTGCCACCATCTTTTGCACCATTTTAAACTTTAGAAGCCCTCAGATAGTATCGAAACCTCTGTTTCCAAGAATCTACTCGCTTATGATTTAGTTTTCGCCCTGCTTTACTGTAAAAATAATCACCTCCAACAACCATGTGAAAATGAGCGGAGAAGATTCATTGCGAACTCACTTTAGAGCTGAAGGAGGGGCATTATTCCTTAGTCCAATATCTCCGTGCACACTACAACCTGAAGATCAGGTGTTAAATACACTAACTACTTTCTGTGCTGCTCACCTCTCCCTCCAGCTCTCAACCCCCACCTTTGTGTACCTGTTCAGCGCAAAACAGGCACAAAAGTGCGGCGGCCCAGAGCTCAGCAGCTCGCATTCTGTTTTTTTTTTTTAAAAACATGCATCCTAACCAAATCCAACCCTTGGTACTAACAGAGGGATTCTCTCAGGATGGCAGGTAAATTATATGAGAAAATTAAATTGTTAATGCAAGGCTTAGCAGAAGGCATATTTGCAATGCAGGTTTAATGGGCTTCTGCACCTGTCTTAGTGAATAGCTCCCTGGTGTCAGGTTTCCCTTTAATTATATAATACCACTTCCCCAAATTACATACGCAACCCTCACATATTAATTCATATTATACACAGTGCTCCTTCTCAAATTCAAGGAAAGTCAGCCCCTCCTAATTATTTATTTGTGTACAAATATCCTAATTAAATAACCATTTAGATGCAGTCTCACCCTATTCATGTAAGAACATCAACATATTTTGGTTGCTTTTATCCCTGCATATATCGGAAGTAACTAACCGAGCGGACAACATCAGTATTACAGTACCCCGAAACATCTGGGACAATCGCGGGAAAGTCCCTTATAGGCAAACTGATACGGGGGGGATATATTAACGGTGGTAGTCTCGCCCTGGGCATCCACATTCCAGTTTCACTATCTTCCATTTATACAACATCATCTTCAATTGAATGTTATTAAAAAACATGTTCCTGTCGTGAAGTACCTAACTTTCTCATAACCAATGTCGTCCCATCTCGGCCCTTAGAACGACCATGGCTTCCCTCGTCCCCGTCTACGCCACCCGTCCACACTCGGGCAGCGCGTGGCCAGACATGACTTTGAGTCCCTGTCCCTGACACCCTCCAGGATTCAGCAGTATTACCGCACCCGGGTGGCTGTGCGCATGTAGTAAAATCCCGGACATTTCATACTCCCAAAAACGTTTTTCGTTTCTCTTCGTGCAATCCCTCCAGCAGACCGTGGCCATATCCGAGAAGCTATTATCGTTTCTAAGGACAAAATGACTACATTTATGAGAAATTTCTTCACACAGGACATATTTTTTTAATAACATCTAATTGGAATGTTTATAGAGGGCCGATTTATCAAACTGAAATGTGAAATGCCCAGATGAGAATACCCTTTAAAGCTGTGCATGCTGCACAGGCTTGGCCTCTTAGTAAATCCAAATATAATACTTGTGCCAGAAGCATTCTACCAGGTCAGACATGGCATGATTTAGCTAAAGTCTTTACTGGCCTGGGGATACATACAACTGTCTGGGGCATCACACTCCCATTCGGCCGGCTCTACAGACAACTGACAAAAATGTCAGAAATGGAGCTTTTTACATGCCTTGTTTGACAGAAACTGTAAGCCAAGCCATTTTAAATTTCCTACTTAGCCATTTATTTATCATACCATGTACCATAGCGTCATCTAAACAATGTTGTATGTAAAGTGAAGTGATGATTCTGGTGAATATCAGTTAGTACATCAACGCAAATGCACTCCAGCATAGTCAAGTTCATGATTTTTATTTTTTTCTATAAACTGTTTAAAGGAAACCTACCACTTGAAGTGGCCTGTCAGAAGAAAATACGCGCACCAGCTAAGGGTGAGCTGGTGGGCCGGCCTTATTTTTGTTAGTGTTTTTAACCGCTGTTGGGGGTTAAAACACGTTTTAAACTTTATAGCCGGCGCAGGTAGTACCACTTGGCGCATTACCTGTGCGCGGCACCATGCGCTCGGCTACATAGGCGTGAGGAGAGCCGCGCGCATGGTAACTCCGAGCGCGTACCTCCCTGCGCCGGCTATAAAGTTTAAAAGTGTTCAAACCTGTGGCAATACAACGGCTTTAAAACACCTACAAGATAAGCCTCCTGCACCATCTTCACCCTGAGTCTGGTTGTCGTTATTCCTCTGAAACCTGTCCACTGCAAGTGGTAGTTTCCCTTTAAAAACAAAAAATGCCTTTTTTCAGCACATAACAGAAACAAGACCAGTCTATATAACCTGTGCTGACTGTGCTGGATTCATCCTCCAGCAGTGCAGACAATACAGCGTAAGTAGTCCCTAGAGGCTGTGTTATCTCCAATACTCTGCACGAGGTCTGACAGATACTCCAACCCCTCCCTCACTTTGACTGCACGGCTTTTCCACTGGACGTCTGGAAGAAGTCTCATACCCTGCTTTTGGACTACTCCACTAAAATCCAGCCCCTATCCTGAAGGAAGCAGTCAATACTACAATCCAAAGTTTGAAGCCTAAGTTTCTGACCAAACCACTTTATGATCTCACTTCATTTGCGGCCAGGCCCTTCGTGACATCATATCTGACATCATTAGGGTTCCCTTGGGCTTCAGAAAAAAAAAAAAACACTGTACATGAGCGAAACGTACTATACTGTCAATCTAATGTCATATATGGCTTTGCACTTGCTTCATGCTCTGTAACACTAAAATACTAATAGGAAAGGAATGTAATTTAATTAAAATGTATGCAACTAATAAACAAAAGTGAAAACAAAATAAAGCACACTAACTGACCCCTAGAAATCTGAATGTAAAATATATGTAAAGTACATTAAATACAGTTGCCGTTTCTGTTTACATCCCATTGGAACCAAGTATCTGCAATCTCCTGCATGAGAAAAGGGAAACAGTTTAGCAGGATATTTATAGTGTTAGCCTTGATATGAGCTGTGTATCTTATGCCCAAGGGCCTAGTGCCTATGGGTAAAGGATAGTATTTAAGCAAATCCTTGTAAGATATATCAGCTTTTAATCCCGTCTTACTTCTAAATGCAATTTAGCATCTCTTCTGCCATCATTTTTTTAACATTTAGTGAGATCACACATTCATTCAAACACTACCAAAAGCTAAATAAACACGCAGCACAGCTTTAATAGAACATATACAGCCATAATGTTGCCCTTGGCAAGATTTAACTGTGTTAAGCACACTTTCATAAATATTCCATATCTGTTTTGTTACTATTCTAGAATTGTAAAATATATCTGGAGTTTCTCTGTGACAGTAACTTGTGTAGATTCAGTTTTTCAGTCTTTTCCCAGCATATTCATGTTGCACTCCGTGAACTATTTATACTGTATGTCATATGTTGTAAACACTGCATGCCCACTAAGGTTACATACTATTGTTTAGCTTCCCAGTGAGATCTTCTTCACAGAATCTTCTATTCAGAGGGTCGCTGCCCAAGAGAAGATTTAAATACAATGAACAAATAAAAATCAAGATAAAAAACCTTAGAATCTTGGATCTTAGAGTCATTTGGAGATACTTGATACATAACTATATTTGACCTGTCTTAATTACAGTTCCTGTTTCAAGGATAATTGAAAATTAAAAATATACGGTACAATCCTTTTTGTATATTAGTGCAAGAAAATGAAGAGCCCCCTGCGATTTGTTTTTCATTTATTTTTAGTATTTTACATAATTGTTTTCATTAGTACAAAACAATATGGTGACCAACATGGTCAAACAGGTGCCAACATTGGCGTAAATACAGTAAAGGAAGAGTAACTATTACCATTAGAGAGAGGAGTACAATGGTATTGGAACAAAGCAAAGTAAAATACATAAATCAAGGATATTCCCCATCCTGGGGTAGGAGGGAGGGAGAAGAAAAAAAAAAGAGGCAGGGAATACCATATACTTTTTAAACATATGTAAGATTTTATAATTAATCATTGACCATGAAAACTAATTTCTAGTAATATCCAGATTCAGGTAATATCATGACTTATGCCAAGAGCCTGCAATGGTAATTTAGCTGCTAAAAATACAAATGTAAAAATAAATAATTGTTTAGTGAACCAGGAATCACACCTATTGTGGCCACCAGCAGAGCTACATCTGGGTCCGGGTCTAGCCAAGCTTCTAAAACAGTGGCGATAAGGTCATAAATCCTATTCCAGAAGTAGTGGACTACAAGGCACCAAATATGAAATGGGGTCACCTCAGTTATTTTAATTTACCTCTAGTTTTATACTTAATTACCAGTAAGTAGGTTCCTCTTTTTTTCAGTGTGGCCAATCTGAGCAGCACTCTGGGGTCTCTTTACTCCTCACTTTGTGCCGATCGGATTTCAGTGCTGAAAATATCTGGAGACTGCTTCTGATCAACTTATCTGTGAGCTGCTAGTTCTGTGCCTGATCAGTACTGTGGTTACTAACCTTCTAGCGTGTGATATAAACCTCTTCATGCATATTATCTGTATAGTGCTGTAACCATGATCCTGTTAAAATGTTAACCTTCCTGTATTTTTCCTCTGTTATCTTGTTAGTTCGTTATGTAAGATCATTTGCATCCATACTTTGTCTGACCCACCAGAAAATTCTGGAAAAACTTACTTCAACCTATAAAACTGAATTCTGTCCCAATCTGGGGTTATTCTTTAAGGTGTCTTGTACTTTAGTAAAAACTGGTAGAAACCAAAAAAACTGAAACCAGTATTTTGTTTTTAAAAAAGTGTAGTAGTTTTAAGAAAAGATGCAGGTTATTTCCTCTCTGGGTGACAGGGAATGCAGCAAAAAAATGTTTTAAAGCAGTACAACAGTAAAACATAATCATATCAACAAGGATCTAAGGCTATGTCCACAAACATGATATTACTTTAACCCGAGTCTTTCTGCTCACAAGCCTGCAGCATTGTGAATACTGCTATGAAATATTGTAAAATACAGCTTGGTACAAGTACTCTATATAAGACAAGTAATAAAATGCATTTCTAAAATTGCTCATCTTCATACAGAATTTTATATACGGTATATATATATATATATATATATATATATATATATATGCATGCTACACAAACAACAAACTGATTTGCACTGTCAATTAAGTGTAAAATCTAGTTTCTTTCTAAAACTTGGCTTTTTACAATTATGTTTTGAGTTGCACATTTTTCTGTGCCCTGTAAATAGAAGTTTGATATGTACAGAAGAGTGGAGATGCAAAATGTTACCTTATTTTACATGTTAATTATATAAAATGTATCAAATGCATTCACACTGCTTGATGCTGATCAAGCTTTAACTAGCTTCTGCATATATATTCTCAATCCATGCTGTATTAACATTTAAAACACCAATACTTGAATCCACACTAAATGAAGTGGATTTTGTAGCAACTTAGTAACTTCCAGAGAGTGCAAACTTCAATGGCATGTTGAATAATGTGTGAAGAAAAACTGTAAATTCTATATGATTTTATTGGGTTTAATAACTTCAGGTGCGAGTTGCGTTGGCATCTACCATCAGAATATACTATGAAATGCATTATGCATAGATAGATAGAAAGATTATAGATAGATAAAAAATGGAAAGTTCAGAGCAGCACAGGAACTAGGTTGGGTGCAAAGTCCGTAAGCACTCTGGCTAGAGCGCCCACAGTGTAATTTTCCACAAACAGGCAGCACTCCGAAACGATGGGGTGTCTTTATTCCATGTGCAACGTTTCAGCTCACATAAAGCCATGCTTGATAAAGGCTCCACGTGAGCTGAAACGTTGCACATGGAATAAAGACACCCCATCCTTTTGAACATTATCTCGGAGTGCTGCCTGTTTGTGGAAAATTAGATAGATAGAAACATTAGGCAGCACTCCGTGGTAGCAGTCAAAGTTCAAGGGTGAAGTTTATTCCATGACAGCAACGTTTCGGTGGTGGCACCCAACTTTTCAAGCATGTGGGTGCCACCACTGAAACGTTGCTGTTATGGAATAAACTCCATGGAGTGCTGCCTATTGTTTGGATATACTTAATTGGATCTTTTTGCCACGGTTCGTACGGCTTTCCACTTCCATCTTTGATTTTTTCTGTTGTGCTGCTCTGGACTTTTTTTGAAATTTAGATAGATAGATAGATAGATAGATAGATACGTGACAGTTTGCTATTCTGGTGATGTAACATCAATTTATATTATCCCTGTACTGTGACATCACTGTGTGCATAGTCTCTGTACTATGACATCGCTATGTACATTATATATGTACTGTAACATCACAGTTTACTATTTTAGTACTGTGACATCACTGTATATTAATCTGTACAGACAGAGGCATAGTTGTTGGTTAAGTGTAACCAGTTGACGATGCAGTTTAACTTCGTCTTTATGTCCTGTTCTTCCTAATGAGTAACGAATACGCTCAGCCGAGGCGACAGAATGCTATGGGCAGTGAATGCAGCATATTACGTCACTCCTCCAAGCCACTCAGGAGGGGGGATGTTGGTGATGTCACTGTCCATATGACAGTGACATCACTGGGAACATACCCCATACATTGCTATTGTGCACTCTCCCAAAGCACCCCCCGACCCTCTCGCATTGATGGAGAGGCGGGGCCCGGGCGATTTATCCCACTGTATGTAAGTATCAACTGTGCCATATAATGTAAGGACAAGTCAGGAAACCGACGAGCATGTCCTACAATGTACGGCACAAAATTCAGTGTTAGGGCAGGCAGATTTTTGTCAATAGGACAGAATACAGAGTAATAGAAAATAGTCTGATATTTAAAAATAGCTAGGACCAATCACAGAAATTCAGAGCAATGAACATTCCAGCAATTTTTCGTACAATCTTTTATTTATGTGATTTTTATTTGTTTGATAGTCAGTTATTTCTACTAGGGTCAGTGTCCATATAGATTTATATATTCTTTATTGCCTCTTGCTAGAGAATCTAACATCTCTCCTGTTGGAAATATCTACCTAGTCTTTATTGTTGCTGGCTGGAGAATTCTGAATTTTGCATCATCTAGCATCACTGCCTTTAGAAGTGTCAGATATCCCTGTAATAAAGCAGAAGAGCCACAACAAAATAATATTATCCACCTTTCATAAGACATCAGCACAAAACCAGACCCCAAATGTAAAGAAGGAGAACTCGTAAAAGTTTTCTCTATATGTGTATGGGCTTAGTGACAGCATGTCTGAGAGGTCCAGCTATTAATAGCACCTACATTTTGTTTTATAAAACAACAGAAGACTTTCAGACCTCATCACCACTGCTCTGCACCATCAGATTACATCCCTGTGATATCTTTTTTTAGAAGAACTATAACTTTTTGTCAGTGAGTTTCTGTATTGGTCTTGCTCTGTGCCAATGATATCCAGATATAACGTGTCACAGAGATTTCAGCTTAATGAGGGATTCTTTTTCAATTATCATTGATCACAGATTTTGATATAAATCAACATAAATATTACCAAACTAACTCATTATTGTATTTGTGGTACATGGCTGTGTGTTTATGTACAAAATTATTATGCAATGATTATAGCCACTGAAATCTTACACGGGGAACTCATTTCTATATATAAATAATATGTCCTGCATTGCCTGTGCTTTATGAATTTATGATACCCACAATTAGGTCAGGATGGGTACTGTAAGGCAGTAATAAAGTATATAAGCATAGAACTGCATTTTCAGCAAATTTGTATACCTATTAAAAGCTTTGCAGATTTAAGGAAATCATGACCTACATCTGAAAAAAAATAAAATAAAAGATCGCAAATTGAACGGAAACAACAAATGTTAGTGAAAATTTTAATACAACATCTCCTAAAATGTATCTCCCTTACCTTTGATTTACAGTTTGAAGTCAGTAGGTGAAGAAATACAGTGGTGAGAGGAATGATAACATGGTGGACTGTGATGTCAAACAGCATACTGTAAGCTATTGAAAGTTATGGAAAAAGTTAAGATTGTGTTTATTTTAAGGCACAGTTTACTTTTCTGTTAAGACTGCAGTAGTGTTACGCGTAACACCTATTGCTGGTATTAATATTAGGCGTTCACTCTCTAATTGAAGCTGGCAGTACAGCAAAATTTAAATTGCAGTAGGCGGGCTTGCAGGGCATCGCATTTTGGGGAGCATTGTCGCTCCCCGATTATGTCTTTAGGGAGCAACCACCTTACCCTACAGAGTGGTACCAGTATGCTGAAGCATGAGCATGCGGCAGCAGCCATTTTAACACCACTGGTGTCTTTGCCTGTGACAATTAACAAGTTTACATCCATGATTGGTACCAGCACCGATCATGGGTGTTGATGATGTAAAAAACTCAGACCTTAACACAGTTTTTAAATATGGGTTTTGCCGAACTCGTCCAAAACCAAATTCAAACACTCATCACTAGGCTTAAGTCATTTGCATCAGTTATTGTAGGTTAAAACCAGGGATAATTGAAGAAACAGAATAGGTACAAGTCTTTCCATTACATCTTACCTTGTACAGTTTTTGTAAATACTTGCATGTTTTCATTGTATTTGACCACTCCTGGTTTTGGCTCTCAATATTAGAAGGAAACAATTGAATACCTAATGGAGACGTGAACTGGGTTTCAGACTGGCTACTCCTCCCTATTATGGTGTGTTGATGATGCAGGATCAGAAGCTGTGCCCCTACCTGGTGAAAATCTTCTATGCTGACTGAAATTATATGCCACAGCCAAAAGCATCCATGGCTCATTAAAGGTTTGATAGAGGGCAGTCCATCAAAAGCCCTACATATTACAACATACAGTATGCTTATGCTGTGAGGTAAACTAAACTGCCAATGTACAAATGATCAATGTTCAATTTACAATCACTGTAAACAAATAGATAAAAGTTGAGAGTCCTCCATTGTTGATATCTTCTATTGGCTAACAAAAATGGATGATGACAGTTGCAAGCTTTAAAGGTTACTTACGTCTCTTCATCAACCATAGTATAAGATAACATCTGAATAGAACACAATTTTTTACTCAAATGGACACAGTAATGATATGGTTGATGACACAAGTGATCAGAACCAGAACAATTAATCTAAGGAGAAAAGAGTAAAAGCTAATAGCAGCAAATATTGTTAATGGTTTTAGTGAGATGTTTTTTTCTGTCCCTTGAATAAGATCTGGTCAGTGGCTGTGCTAAGCTCACCAGATCTGAGGACCAGATTCCTTAGTCACATGATGTAAATACATGTAACTCATTGATTCCTGTTTTGAGTGTGTCAAATGTGTAAAATTTTTTCTCCCAGACAATCCTTTCTCTGTGACATTTGAAATTATCGTTTTGTTACAAGTACTTTCAAATCTTCGAATTTGTGGTCAGTGCTGCAAAGATGTACAGATAGATCTATCCTCTTTTCTTTTATGGTGTGACAATGACAGTTCATCCTTGTCCTGAGTTGCTGCCCTGTTTCACGAACATAGAGACCTACAGTAGGACATCTGGAACTACACCTTTGGTTTTCAATCTGGAATTGCAGGAGATGACTTCTAAAAATCCAGGTGGCTCTGGCAATTGGATTTCCAATGGTACTGGGATGATCACCCTGATATAAAATGTATTTTTGGAGACTACCATGGTGTTGGTCATTAACTTAGGGCACACAACACACACTTCTGTTGGAATTTGCATGATAAATGTGGTGCATTGTCCGACTGTGAACTGGAACGCCACTTTTAGTGAAGAAATTAAGTCACCTCGGGAATAGTTCAGCCGTGACTCATATGTGACACAGACACTTCTTAAATGTGCAAGCAGTTTGCATTTAAAAGAATGTGCAAAGTCCACCAGAAAACTGGTGCAGGTGCTTTAGTAAATGTGGCCCAATGTATTTTATCTAATTATGTTTCAGATGTCCAACTGGAGGCCTCTATGTTTGTGAAGCATGACAGCAACTCAGAACAAGGATGAACTCTCATCCTCAAACCATAAAAGAAAAATGGATAGCTCTACCTGTACTAAAATATGTTTGCAGCCTTGACCACAAAATCAAATATTTGAAAATACTTGTGTTAAAAGACCATTTCAAATCTCAGAGAGAAAGGAGGGTCTGGTAGTACAAGTTTATGATAACATTTGATGCACAGGGATAAATGTGTCACGATGGGGGACATCTATCAGTGCTTTTATGGTAGTTGCAAAGAAGCGTTGAAAGAATAGTAAATTCTTGTACAAAGCAAGAAACTGAGATTGTTATCGTGACTAGGCTACTGCCGTTGGTGGAGTGGGCCGCCACGGAACATTCCTGTCCCGTGCCTGCGCACTTTCTCAAAATCTGTGAACATTCAATGCTGAATGTTTGCAGTTTTTTACTCCAAATTACGCCAGGTCAGATCTGTAGTCTCTAAAGTATGACCTTGTCATCATCCTTTTCAGTTAGACAATTAAAGGTATCAACAACTGAGGACTTTCAACATTTATCTATTTGAAAATTTGATAATATGGTATAAAGAATCTTTTAGCATTTGTAGATGCAATTAATATTTCTAAAATTTCTAAAATTTTCCAGTACATTCATATTTTCCAGGGTGTTGACCAAAACAGTAATGAATAAAAACTTTGCTCTCAGAGTAATAATCCAGTTTGCAAAAAATGCTTGCAAAATTCCTATGTGTTTTGAGTGCAACAGTGCACTCTTACTCATGGTCAGTGTGAGTAACAGTGCACTTTAGCAGTCAATACGTGAAGTTGCTTTTACAAGCATTTTTTTGTAAACTGGATAATACTCTGAAACTTAAGTTTTTATTCATCATTGTTTTGGATATTCAAAAAAGAAGAGCCAAAGGCTTGTTTTTAGTTTCAACAAAATTTTAGTGAATGAAAAGCAATAAATAGGTCAAGGCAAAACAGAAACCCTTCGCAGGAATAACTTGCATAGATTATCTTATACATAGCTAGTTACTGAATTATTCAAAACAGTAAAATAGTGAGGACGGGGGTTAGGAGGCGACATGGGGGGGGGGGGTGGTGGAAAGAATACTTGCACCAGATCGTTGTAAATGGTTATGAATGATATCAGCATTGGGCAAGGAGATAGAGGAGCAATGTTACTTCACAGAGCCCATTAGGGTGATCCTGTTAAAGCTCTCTCCAAGGTGGGGTAGCCTTGTGAGGCAATCCATGGGTTCCAAATGCCCTTAAATAATGTAAAGGTGTCTGTCCTGGTCACCTCAATTCTCTGGAACAACATCAACAAGTTAATTCTATTCTTAACTGCTGTGAATGATCGTTCAGGCATTTTCCATTTCACCGCTACATAAATTATGGTCGCTAGGGCTATAAATTGAATCAAACAATGAGCTCTATTCTAGACCTTTGATGACTTATCTGCAGGGGGAATACTGCTGGAGTCACTGATATTGCCAAATGCTTGATGGGTACTAGATTATTACTTTGCTTTGTTAAATTGCATGCTACCTCATGTCCAAGAGGAATCCATTGCACAAGTTGAAGATCTTCATTAGGAAGTCAGTGAGCTGATGTTTTTCTCTATTTAACATCAACGATAATCCAAGACTTCCAGGCTAACAGTTATGTTCCTTTAAAGGTTGATTTGGTGAAATATTAAATATCCTTATGTAATGCTTATAATGTATTAATGCAGCATGTCATACTGTTGAACTTAATTGGATTTAAGTAATTGGATGGAACTTCTATTTTATTATTTTTAGACCCTTATTATTTTTGGCTTTACGTGCGCATTTATTACAGGATTGTATAACTTAAATACATTTGCCATAAATATAACAATTTACACTTAGAGGAAATCACGAAGGAGGAAGGAACCAGGTGCTACCAGGATTTTATAGTAAAAACCTCTGCTTAATGCACTACTGGCTGGTAAAAGAGGGATTAATCATCAATTGCTATATTGCTTGTTCCAGGACTCCAGAATATTGTCTACACATAAATCTATGTGCATTTTAGGAGAAATAAAATATTTGTAAGAGTGATATGAAATCAGCGATAAAACAATTTTGTAAATAATACAAGTTCGATTGACAAGCTATCATGGCATTAAATTGAAGTTAAATTCACTCCATTAAAAGCTCTACATATTTATTACCTCCCAACTCTTGGCATTCTCCCTGATCTCCTTGAGCAGTCACTCTTCCATCTCCTTTTAAATATTAAGCCTCAGCAAACAAGGACTTTTATGTCAATAGAACCTAAGGTAAGCGTTTGTTATAGTTGATATAGAAATATGATGAGACCCTAAAGGTTCAGCTGAAAACTGCTGTTTATTTGCAGAAGTGTTAAAAAGATAGACAAGTCAGGTAAATTAAGACTACAAGACAGGCTGAGAGACAGGTTCAACCTTTAAGGGCACAGCTGAAAAACTAACAGCCATTTTTCCTGTTGGCTTTATCTCATAATCACAAAAAGGTCTTTTTATTCTTGGAAATGTCAATTCAACCCAGCACATTTATCCCAACAATATTCAGCCCCACGATTCAACAAAGTCACCAAGTCAAGTCTGTTTTACTAGATGGACTTTTTATGAGGCTGCCAAGCGTGAAAACTAATATTGCTGTGTGTATTGTGTTAAAATGTGTTTAAAGTAATAACATTTTCTATTTAAATCATACTTAGCGCTTGTTGAAAAACAAAACCACCTTAATGCTTTAAGATTCTTTTAGATGAAGTCTAGCAGACTTTGCCAGGCATTCCCCTGCCAACATAGAGCTGGCCTCTAATTCGTGTAATTCTGCCAGAATGAAACAGGATCACTGGTAGATGTCTCTCTGGACACAGTGAGATGATTATTAAGTGAGGTATAAAGATTAGCTTTAGCTGCAGAAAAACCTTATGGGTTGACATAATATGGAGCCAAATAATGTGAGTGTGTAGAGCACACTTATCAAAGCAGAAATTGGGCTTTTTAAAAATACATTTAGGCTTTTATGTAGTTTTATAACATTAATAATTTTTGATTAATGAAACATGAGGGGAAATGTCCTCTTATTTTCTGGTCTTATGAAGTGATTTGATAGAAGCCCATCACCAGGTTACTACATAGCTTAGCTTAGCTGTGTTCAGCACCATGGACAACATGTTAAATAGTTTTGAATAACTGGGAACATTTCCAGTTCTTTTAAAACACAAGTGATTTTGCAAATCTGATCGCAATTGATTTCTGAGATAATATTTTTCTTTTTTGATTTGCCAGATGACAATCTATCCATTGAAATCTACCCATGATACAATATGGTGGCTTTCAAGAGGGTAGCCCCTCATCTGGGTTTGGTGTGAGTAGGCTAAAAAGAAAAGAGGAGTAGTTTGACAAATGCGGCAAAAAAAGACTTACTATAACTACAATGATATATTTCTAATGAAAATCAAAGGAAATATTGATAATATTGGTGATAAAGAAAGGTCCCTCTACAACCATTCCATATTCCTTGATATTATACTGCTTATACTTCTTAACTGATGATATTTCTTTTGTTATATCTTCCATAGTTTGTATATGTAGGAACTAAATAAATAGATTGTAATAAGTGTTACATTTATTATTTCATAGGATGCCTAAAAACAATCATAACTATTTACAACTATTTATAGTGGCAGGATACCACCAGGTCCTTCCCAGACGCGACTAGCCTGCGGTGGCAGCCGAGGTCGAGGTACCTTAGCAGAAGACAGTCTCGTGGTCGGGTTCAGGCTCAGGGTCAGGGCAGGCGGCAGAGATTCAAGTCCGGGGTCAGCAACGAGAGGTCCAGGCAGGTGGGAACGGGAACACAGGCACACGGAACACAGCAACACGGAGGAACTCGGGTAACACGGCAACACAGGACTCAGGAGCGGGAACACACAGCAATACACAGGAACGCAGGAATACTCGCTTGGAAGCTTTCTCTTAGGCTATGAGGCACAAAGATCCTGCAGGGGACACAAAAAGAGGCAGGATTCTTAAAAGTGAGGTGTTCAGCCAGTGCACCAATTAGCGGTGCGCTGGCCCTTTAAATTTTGCCAGGAAAGAGCAGGAGCCGGGAGAGGTAAGTGACATGACCGGGCTGCAGCGGGGGCACATGGAGAAGAACAGATGCGCCCGCGATCTGAGACAGGGATCGCGGGAGCACCCGTGACAGTACCCCCCCCCCCTTCGGCCTCCCTCTCTTCTTGGGCCTGAGAAAACATTGGAGCAGGCTCTTGTCCAAGATGTTATCCTCTGGCTCCCAAGATCTCTCCTCAGGACCAAATCCTTTCCAGTCTACCAGAAACAACCGCCTACCTCTCACCGTCTTAGTATCCAGGATCTCTTTCACTTCGAAGACATCGGTGGAATCAGCCTGTGGTGGCGGAGGAGGAGTAATTTGTCGGTTGAGGCAGTTGAAGATGACTGGCTTAAGGAGAAAAACGTGGAAAGAGTTGGGAATGCACATGCTGGGAGGCAGACGCAACTTGTAAGCCACCGGGTTGATGCGGCTAAGAATTTCAAATGGACCCAAGAACAGGGGGTCCCAATTTGTAGCTCAGGATCTTCAGCCGAACATACTTGGCGGACAGCCAGACCCTGTCACCAGGAGCTAAAACAGGAAATGGTTGGCGTCTTTTGTCTGCTTAACGCTTGGTCTGGGCTGAAGCTTGGAGCAATGAGGTATGGACTTGTTCCCAGATGGCTTTTAGATCGTGTACCAAGTCCTCCACAGCAGACATGGGTAACGGAAGAGGAGGCCGAGGATGCAGTCCGTAGTTAATAAAATAGGGAGCAGAACCGGCAGAAGTGGAGTCCAGGGAATTGTAAGAGAACTCCGCCCATGGTAGAAGAGAGGCCCAGTCATTTTGATGGGCAGAGACAAAGTGGCGGAGATAGCAACCTTAAGTCTGATTCACCCTCTCTACTTGGCCGTTACTCTGTGGGTGATAAGCAGAAGAGAAGTCCAAATTCACCTTCAACTGTTTGCACAGAGATCTCCGGAATTTGGACACAAACTGAACTCCTCGATCTGAGACGATGTGCCGAGGGAGACCATGAAGCCGGAAAATATGCTGGAAGAATAGGCTGGCGAGACATGGAGCAGTAGGCAAACCTGGTAGAGGGACAAAATGAGACATTTTCGAAAAGCGGTCAGTCACCACCCAGATAACGGTATTACCAGATGATGGCGGTAGATCCGTAACAAAGTCCATAGCCACATGAGACCATGGGCTGGTAGGCACGGGTAACGGCAACAGAAGACCAGCAGGTTTTAGTTGTGCGGGCTTGTTGCGGGCACAGGAGGCACAGGAACCCACCAAATCCCGAACGTCCTTGACCAAATCAGGCCACCAGTAGAATTGGGAAATTAAGGCCACAGAGCGCTGCACCCCAGGGTGCCCAGCCACACGAGAAGAATGTCCCCAGGTCAGGATCCTCTTTCGGAGACCAGGTCGCACATAAGTCTTGCCGGGAGGCAGCTGCAGGAGGTCCACCAGCGCGGCAAGCACGAGTCTCTCTGGAAGAACAATATGCCTCGGAGCAGAGTCCTCCACCATAACATTATAAGCAGGACGAAACATCTCTGCAGGACGAAAATGGATTCGGACATCAAAACGAGAAAAGAAGAGGGACCACCGGGCTTGATGCGGATTCAAACGCTGAGCAGTCAGTAGATACTGAAGGTTTTGTGGTTCGTGAAAATACTGGAAATCGGGCTCCCTCCAGCAGATGATGCCACTCTTCCAAAGCCAGCTTGATGGCTAGAAGCTCCCGATCTCCAATGGAATAATTTCTCTCCGCGGAGGAGAAGATTTTGGAGAAGAAGCCACAAGTGAGTGTTCGGCCCCTAGGCCCCTTCTGAGTAAGGAGCGCCCCAGTGCCCACGGAGGAGGCATCAACCTCCACCAGGAATGGCTTTTCAGTATAAGGTCGGGTAAGGACTGAAGTGGAGGAAAAAGCAGTTTTCAATTTCTGGAAGGCTTCTTCTGCCGCTGGCGGCCAGACGCGGTGATTAACACCCTTTTTCAAAAACCACAAGCACCACCATCGGCGCGACCAAAGATGAGAAATGTGGGATAAATTGTCTATAATAATTAGCAAAGCCCAGAAATCTTTGTATAGCTCGCAGTCCCACTGGGCGTTGCCACTGAAGAACCGCAGATAACTTGGCAGGATCCATCTGTAAACCTTTATCAGAAATTATGTAGCCAAGGAATGGCCTCTGATGAAACTGGCACTCGTCGCTCCATCTTGGCGTAGAGGTGTGTTCTTCCTGAGGCGGTCTGGAACTTGCCGTCATGAGACTGGTGGACAGAGATCAGCAGAAAAACAGACAATTGTCATCCAGTAGACCAGAACACAACTGTACAATAAGTCCGCAGAAAATATCATTCCACAATTCCTGAAAAACGGCTGGCGCATTACAATCGAAGAGCATGACTAGATTTCAAAAATCCCATCACGGGTGTTAAAGGCTGTCTCCACTCGTCACCCTTCCTAATGCTGATGAGGTTGAAGGCCCCACGAGTAATTCTTGCACCGCGCAGACGATTCAAATAGCTCCGTGATAAGGGCAAAGATAGCCATTCTTAAACGTTGAACCTTGTTAGACAGCGCTAGTCGATACAGGGGCGGAGAGAGCCTTCCTTCTTAGTGACAAAAAAGAAACCAGTGCGAGCTGGTGAGGAGGATTTGCGGATGAAACCTCTTTGCAGATTTTCCTTAACATATTCCGACATAGGGGCAGTCTCAGGAACCAAGAGCGGATACACCCGACCCCGTGGAGGAGAAGATCCAGGCAGCAGGTCAATGGGGCAATCGTAGGGACGATGTGGAGGAAGGGTCTCAGCTTGTTTTTTAGAAAACACATCTGCAAAGTCCCGGTACGGAGCAGGAAGTCCCTCCAGAGGCTTGGGAGACAAGGTAGCAGTCCTGACAGGGAGTGGATGTGAAACCGTCATGCAGCATGAGGAACAATCCGGGCCCCAATGGAGGATCTCCCCAGAAGACCAGTCCAGGACAGGGGCATGATGCTGCAACCAGGGGAGATCCAGCAGGAGAGTGGAAGTGCACTGTGGCAGCACAAAAAAAGAGAGTCTCTCTTTATGTAATGCACCAACTTGAAGGAGCAGGGGTTCCGTGCGAAACCAGATGGGCACAGAGAGAATCTGGCCACTGACTGAGGCAATGGACAAGGGCTTCTCGAGACGAACCACTGGGAAGTGATGCAGGGAGACCAGGGCTGCATCTACAAAGTTTGCTGTGGAGCCCGAATCCAGGAAAGCGGAAACTTGGACCGGGGTACCGGTGCCAACGCTGAGGAGCACGGGGATAATCAGAAGCTTTATTCACACCTAGGGACACTTCTCCTGAGAAGCCTAGGTGCTGGCATTTCCCGAACGTTGGGGACGGACAGGACAAGTCCCGATGAAGTGCTCTGGGCTGGCACAATACATGCACAGGTTCTCCTGACGTCATCTGGAATGCTCTTGTAGAGTGAGCCAGGTTCGATCAACCGGCATGGGTTCCTCAGCAGGAAATTCTGGCGGGGGCTGGAGCGACCTTTGGAAGACTGGTGCCAGACGAGGAAGGCGTTTAATATGGCCTTGGGGATACTCGGAGCGTAGTTCCTCAGTGCGCTCCTTAAACCGAACGTCAATTCGAGTGGCCAAGGTGATGAGGCCACTCAGCGAGCCGCCAGTGCGCCCTTGACCTGCGCAGAGCCCTTTCTTGAATGTATCGATGAGGGCTGCATCGTTCCAAGCAAGTTTGGAAGCCAAGGTGCAGAACTGAACTGCGTATTCTCCCACAGATGAGTTGCCCCATTGCAGGTTCAACAATGCAGACTCCGCAGAGGAGGTTCGTGCTGGTTCCTCAAAGAGTGACCGGAATTCTGACAGAAATGCGGTGAGGCTAGACATAACCGGGTCATCTCTGTCCCAAAGAGGAGTAGCCCAGGCCAGGGCTTTCCCGGAAAGAAGGCTGAGAACAAATGCCACCTTGGACCGCTCTGTGACAAATTGCGACGACATGAGTTCTATGTGCAGGGAGCACTGGGTTATGAAACATCTTGGGATCTCCATCATACTTGCCGGGCAAAGAGAGATGTAGCCTGGGTTCAGCAGCAGGGAGATAAGCCGGGGTAGCTGGAGTCGCAGGATCAGCCTCTGGAGACTGTTGCTGGTTCTGGGTATCTAGCAGCTGTTGTAGCATGGCAGTGACTTGTCTAGCTGATTCCGCTGTGCGGCGTCTGCCGGGACTGGTGAATCACGATGGTGGCGAGATCAGGCTGACTGGGAGGAGGAGCCTCGGTGGGATCCATGGCCGGTTCTTACTGTCAGGATCAGTGGATCCTCTGGACCGCCGCGGGAGATGGAACTAGCCGACACCTGGGACCAGAGTCTAAGTGGCACCTGGTTTTCACCAGAGCCCGCCGCAATGCGGGTTGGACTTGCTGCGGGAGGATACCACCAGGTCATTCCCAGGCACGACTAGCCCACGGTGGCAGCCGAGGTCGAGGTACCTTAGCAGAAGACAGTCTCGTGGTCGGGTTCAGGCTCAGGGTCAGGGCAGGTGGCAGTCCGGGGAAGAGCAGGAGCCGGGAGAGGTAAGTGACGTGACCGGCTGCAGCGGGGCACGCGGAGGAGCACGTATGCGCCCGTGATCCGAGTCAGGGATCGCGGGAGCACCCGTGACACCCATCTTATATACTATATGCTTAGGTAATTGTACCATAAACTTTACTTAATTATTTATGAAGATTTTTCTACAAACGTGAAAAGTCTTTACCAAGACATGTATTTTATAAAGAATAAAGCATTTTAGTAATAAAAAATAAAAATAATAATAACATTAGTCATTGCATCCTGACAATAGCTTAGTTCTGTCTATAAATGTGAAATACTTGTACACTATAAATCTGAGACGGTCGACACAGTCTTCAAATAGTTTCTCGGGGGCATTTGAATAAATATCATGGTTCCCACTTGGCTTTTTATATTTTTGCTTTCTTTGTGGCTTTCTGCTTGAAGAGTAATATGCATTCTAGACTGAAAAGACTCTACAGCACCTCTAAGCTTTCAAGCATGAGATGTTATATCAGCTTGTAAGGTCAACATCAGGTGAAGTCATTGAGAACTCTATATGAAAGACGTTCTATAAGAAGTGAGCAGGCTGGAATTGCAATAGATGAGCAACTCCATTTACATTTTCATAGCTGGATTGAGAATAATCATGATTCTGCATTAATCATGTTTACCATTATAAAAATATTTCCCTCATTTCCTATGATACAAGATGGAAAGTATTTTATAATCATTTGCAGATATGATTTACAAACATGAATGAAAATACACAATACATCATAGGTTTTATTTGATATTAATGTATGTTTTCACTTTTTTGATTGCAAATTAAATTAAGATAGCTTTTTACATTGGGGTCCTCCATACCCAGGCTTTTGTGCACACCTCATTTCTTAGAAAACATTGCTAATATAAAGTATATGTCTGCTTGAAATTATCATTAAATTTATATCTATTTAGCAACCTGCCTCTCTTATGCTGTCAGTGGGGGGCTCATTATTCATCCCATGAACATCATTATACTGCACAACACCCTTAACCTGTTTTCAGTCAGCACCAGCCTCTGCGGTATCTTCATTAGCTGTTAAGTCCAGTGATTATATACGGAGAAACAGAAAAGTATAGTGTATAGTAGAAAATAACTTTTCTAAGAAATGTTCAGTGATCTTTCCAAGGCCCCAAGATTAATTAGGGTATTCTATATTTATCACCTTAGTGATGTAAATTTTGTTATTATACTATAAGGTTAGTGATTGGTACTACAGATTTGCAAGGTTAACAAGTTGTATGCTTTGTATTGGATTAATTGCTTAGAGGAATATCTGCTAGTAGCTTAATCGTTTGGAATCACAATAAAAATCTCTATACATACAAATGTAGAATACCTTGTTTATATGTTAGATAGATAAATGGATAATGATTAGAGATGAGCGAACATGCTCGTCCGAGCTTGATGCTCGGTCGAGCATTAGGGTACTCGAAACTGCTTGTTGCTCGGACGAATACTTCGCCCGCTCGAGAAAATGGCAGCTCCCGCCGTTTTGCTTTTTGGCGGCCAGAAACAGAGCCAATCACAAGCCAGGAGACTCTGCACTCCACCCAGCATGACGTGGTACCCTTACACGTCGATAGCAGTGGTTGGCTGGCCAGATCAGGTGACCCTGGGATAGACTAGCCGCTGCCCGCGCTGCTCGGATCATTCTGTGTCTGGATGCCGCTAGGGAGAGAGCTGCTGCTGGTCAGGGAAAGCGTTAGGGTGTTCTATTAGCTTACTGTTAGGCAGGAGTGATTCTCAAAGAACCCAACAGCCCTTCTTAGGGCTACAATAACGTTCTACTTTTTTTATTTTAATTTGCATCTTTTACCATTTTGTGAGGAATTAGCAGGGGGACTTGCTACCGTTGTGTTTAGCTCTTAGTGGCACACATATCCATAGCAAAGACCGAAGTGGGAAAATTCAGTAGGGGTTGGATTTCTATTAGGCAATTCCTAATTAAACAGCTGTTAACACTTGTGTTTACAAAACACATGCAGTAACGCATTGTTAATGCATGTGTTAACATTGTGCTAACACATGTGTTAACACAATGTTAACTCATGTGCAAGTGTTAACATTAACATCTTGTAAACACAAGTGTTAACAGTTGTTTAATTAGGCAAATCTATCTTCAGCAGTTGCAATGGGTTTTTAAACTCATGCTTTAAATGCCATGTGTGCGCCCTTAGGGAGTTACAGTTACCGTATATGCCGGCGTATAAGACGACTGGGCGTATAAGACGACCCCCAACTTCTGCCCTAAAAATATAGAATTTGGTATATACTCACTGTATAAGACTACCCCTCTCCCAAATGAAAAAAAGTCTGCTTAAAACTTTGCAAAACAAACAAGAGAGCAAGTGCCTGGTGATCATAACTGTAAGCTGCGATATTAATGAAGATCCGACATGCTTCTGTAAGTGCCGCCTGTGACCCCCAGCTCTGTGACGCCGACCGCTGTGACAGGGCGGCTGCATTAGCATACAGCGCGCCGCCCTGTCAGCGCGTACTAAGCCTCTTCTAATGACTGTGAGAGGCGGACTGCCGCGCATGCGTGGCGGTCCCAGGAAGCGGCTCTCTACGCGCTGACGGGGAAAAAAAACACCTCACACAGTGCGGCCCCCGTATATCCGGCGTATAAGACGACCCCCCACTGTAGCCATTATTTTAAGGGGTTAAAAAGTAGTCTTATACGCCAGTATATACAGTACTATTGCTAGCGACAAACAATGCAATACCTCTATGTAAATCATGTCAGCTTCTGATGAATTGATGGTGGGTGCTAGCTTCAGTAGATAAGCATAATAACATTCTCAGTATAATGGCCCCTAAGAGCCCCACTGGAAAGTGGCATTCTACTTTCCTCTGAAACCAGCGCTCTATTTGTGTATATACCTGCTTCCCGTAAATAATGGGAATGTGGGAGTCTTTTCTGTGTAGAGTACATGATTCACTTATGATAGGATACATGATGGATCCTATACAATTCTTTACCGGAAGTGGTATACCCTCTGGAGCTAGCTTCCAAGATAAAGAAACTGTATATATTTGTCATGTATGTAATCCACAAATATATCCATAGTTCCAGTTGTCTGACCATTTTCCTGTAGCTGGTAAAACTCAGAAATTTACTGATAAAGGTAAAGGACAATGACTGGTTCTTATTGACTTCCTTATAACTTTTTCACTATGCCTACAGCACATATGTATTTATATAGATTTACTGCTTTATTTCACCTTTCCTAGTATCCATTGCCAAATTTATACAAGGAAAAGCTGGGTACAGATCTGACATCAATGTCTTAAAGTATAGCTAAAATGTGTCTTTTTTTTTAAGACAAGCAATTAGTTGAATAGTGTCTCTCACTCATCATTACCTCACTACAGACACATTTACAACATTGTGAGTTCTAAAATTTTACCTTGTTGTGCAGCTTAATTCAATCTTAAGGTGCATTCCTTCCATAACATTTAATTACTTATTCCCCGAATAGACAATAGATGTTAGATTTGTAGGCTCTCAATTATTGTCACAATTGAGGCTCCCTGTAGCCATTAGACCACCTCCAAGAATGGCAAAATGGAGCAGCAGTTGTGAATGTAAAGCCTAAGACACTGACCAAGTTAGTAGGACGTTGTACATGGTTTCTTCTTAAAGGAAATCTACCAGTTGTTTTTATGCATTGTGAACCAAGCATACCGTGAGAATGCTGTAGCTACACTGATGCAGGAACATATCTTGTTTAATAACTGATCCAATTGGTTTTGCTCAAAAAACTATTATTAAATTCAGGACCTTGGGAAAGCTGGGTTCATACTGGCTGCCATACATAATCAATTACTTGGAGCTTCCTGAACTGTCCAGAGAGGACTAATGAACCTGAGTTGGATGACTCATACACAGCAAGTGGGGGGATGGTGCAACGATTAATTACTTCTGCCTGTCAGGGACAACACAGTTAATACAGTGCTCTCTGAAGCAGTGCATAATTAGGGTAAGAGGAGAAGTGCCAGTGCAGCCACAGAAACGACAGAGTCTCATTATCATAATTCTATAATTGTTTTTTCTGCACTCAACCACTCAGTTCAGGCATTAAACAAGATATGTTCTGCATCAGTGTAGCTACAGCATTCTCAAGGTATGTTTGCTTCATAATGCAGAAAAACAAATGGTAGAAGTCCCGCTCCATTCTCCTTCTAACTGGGGCCATGTGGCTGGGGGGGAACAAGCAGGGGCGCACCAGCCATGAGGCGAGTTGAGACTTTCACCTCAGGGCGGTGCGCCTCCTGCTGGTGGAGAGGCGGCATTTTGCACGTTGCCAGGCTGCGCCGCTACTACTTACAATAGTACTTGCATCATTTAGATGCAAGTACCATTGCTGACAGCGCCGCGCAGGACGTCCTGTGCGGCGCTGCTGTGACATAGGAAGTGCTTACTAGCCCCGCCCACCAGCCCGGGCCTCCTGCACAGAGGAGACAGCTCCATAGGCCTCCCTGATGTATCCACTGCCTGACCTGGACCTGCTGCTGTATACCAGGTAAGTGTAATGTATATGTGTGTGTGTTCTCTGTTTATATGTGTTTTGTCATGTGTATATGTGTGTAAAACATGTCATGTGTGTGTATTTAGAGGTATAACATGTAAACATGTAACAGGTATGACATGTAATAGCTGTATATATATAGATGTAATGCATGTATATATAGAGGTATGACATGTAATAGCTGTGTGTGTATGTATATATATATGTAATGCTTGTGTATATAGAGGTTTAACATGTAATGCTTGTGTATATAGAGGTTTAACATGTAATAGCTGTATATATAGGTGTAATGTGTATGACATGTAATAGCTGTATATATATAGATGTAATGCATGTATATACAAGAGGGCGAAGACACCGAAGAGGGGAACATTGTGGAGTCCTTACTGTTCAGGTGTATGGGCAGAAATAAGAGGAGTTGGAGGAGTTGGAGGAGGAGGAGGAAATCGACAGTCAGGCATGAGGGGAGATTCTTACGCGTTGGTACTCTGGCCGGCATATGGCCAGATTTCCATGCTAGGCTGCACTATCATCCGTTGACCCTCGCGTCAAGAGATTTATTCCAGCACCCGATACTAGAAGTTCACAATTCTCCGGACCCAGGACAAGCAACAATTCTTTCACTCTCATCCCTTGCCAGAGCGAGGAAAGGAGTGTGAGAAGGCATGAACTACCAGCATGGCCTTGGGTGCACAAAGCCTGAAACAGTATTTCCCTTCTGACAGCGCTACGGCCCAGACCGTGCTTAGTTCTTTTGCGGACAAGTCGAGAGCAGAGAGTGAGAGATAGGAGCGACAGGCACTGTCCAGCATCTGGCAAGGAGTGGTACGCTTTTACAAGGCTTTCTTTGCCAGCTATGTCCCCCGCCCAGACACTGTACACTGTCCCCAGTCTACGGCAGAGTAAGGGCATCTTTACAGGAAAGATGGTGGGGGAGTAGTCAGAGTGGTGAGTAACTAGAGTACGACCGTTGCAGTATAGCTGACCATCGTAATCCTAAATGGATACACCAGCTCCCTACAAACCCTACTGTGTTTCAAAAGCTGCATGTGGCACGAAATGGCGCTGTAGACGCTGGAGTTTTGCCTGCCATGCCGACTAGCGTCTTGACTCGAGCGGGGTTTTACAGTGCAGCTGCTGGCATCATCACCGATAGCGTACCCTGTCACCCGACTCCGCGTGACAGGCTGAAGGATTATAGTAGTAAGATGATAATAAAGCTGGTATTTCTCATAATTTCCCATTCATCCACCAGGTGAGAGAAGCTCAACATGAATCATTTATCCACTCACCCTCTCCTCCTCATTTCTCTTCTCCATCCTCTTTTGTACAGTATAAGCTAGGAAACTGTGGCATTTTTGACAGGCACCACGCGGCTAGCTATATACTTTATGCAATTTAATTTCTTCTGGAGGGCCACCCTACCGCGTTCCTACTGTTTAAACATAATTGGGGGAGTGCTTCAGTACAGGGCACTTCAATTCTATTCAAATTTTATATCTGGAGGTGCACCTACCTTCATCTGTTTGAAAATTTTATTTGGAATGCACATACAGGCCACTCATCTATCCCTTTATCGTTGAGGGCACACCTGCTCTGCTTACCCTCTATGGTTTGAAAATTTTTAGGGACTGCCCACACTACAGGCACTATCCAAATTAAATGATCCATAGGAGCCCCACACGTTTGTCTCCATTGCTACCAACGCTACTCCAAAGTCGGCCTCCCAATGTTCAAGGCGTTGACTCGAACGATCCAGTCTATAGTGCTCCATTTATATATTCCATTTTACTGGAGGGCCACTACTGCTCCTCTGGTTTGAAAATTTTTTTGGGATCGCCACATCACAGGGCCTGATCCAATGATTAAATGTCTCCCATAAGCAGCCTCCACCGTGTCTCATTGTCCCGCTACCTCCAAAAGTCGTCATATAGCTGCCTCCTAATCGTCCCCTTTAATCAAACGAGGTGTTTTGTCAGGCAGAAATTGGGTTGTTTTAATGGATTCCACACTCAACAGTTTATACTTTGCCCCACCCTGCTGTGTTACCACAAAATATACTGGCAACTTTTATCATTTACACCAATATTAATTTCAGTCGCTTTTTCTTTGAGAGCTGTTTACATTTCCACTCACCCGGCATATCCTAAAACTTATAAGAACGCTACTCACACTTGATCTTTACACAAAGGTTCTTAGAAGTGCGTTTTGGGGAGTAGCTAGAGACAGGGGCTTGGATTGCGCGAAAGCTCGCCTGGCCAGTGGAGCGCCAGCTCCATGCTCATCAGCCGCTTCCTGCGATCTGTTTACATTCCCCTTCAGCCATATCCCAACTTAAAGAACGCTACTACACTTCACTTGGTGCAAGGCTGGGACCGAGTCTGACCCTGGGCATGGCATCGATTCTGCCGACGCAGAGAATGCGGGCCTACCTCGGTCCAGGTCCAAAGGCCTGACTATACCTCCCCAACCTCCTCCAAATCTCCTCCTACCGATTACCACCGTGGGCATCGCGGCCATCGTCGGTAGCTCTAGGCACAGCAGCAGTGCCGTCGCTAGCGGACAGCAGGCGTGTGCTCAAACTGCTGAGCATAGGCGATAAAGGGGGACACACCGCCCAAGAGCTATTACAGGGCATTATCCGCTCAAACTTGTTAATTTTGTCGCCACCTGCTGGTAATCACAACAAATATACTGTGAAAACTTTTATAAATTTACCGATATTATTTCACGCTTCTTGCGCATTGTTTACATTCCCCTCACCCGGCATATTCCTAAACTTATAAGAACGCTACTACACTTGATCTTAACAAAAGGTTCTTAGAAGTGCTGTGTTTGGGGAGTAGCCTAGAGACAGGGCTTGGATTGGCGAAAGCTCGCCTGGAACGGAGCGCCAGCTCCATGCCAAGATCAACCTAACATAGTTTTAACTGAGAACCACCTTTAATCTACTACTAGTTCACTGCCTCCATACATGGTCCCCTTATCAAACGAGCGTGTTCGGCAGAATTTGGGTTGTTTTCACGGCTTCCAGTTAACTTTGTCCCACCTCTGCTGTGAAATCCACAAATATACTGGCAAACTTTTATCATGTACCGATATTATTTGAGCGCTGTTTGCTCACCTCCTTTGGTTCCTCTCTGCCACCCATTGGTTGAAGCCTGAGTCCATTTAGGGTATGTCGCCATGCCACTCTCTAGCCTGCTGCCGCTGCCGTCTGCATGCCGTCCACCTATAGTGTCAGGGTCAATTATTGCATGTTTTAGATGCTATCTAGCTTCATTCTGTCACACTCTGTCATGGCCATGCGTTGCCCATAAATTTTGGCATAATGTGCGATTATGGCAGCTCAGAGGCATCATGCATGCTGCCTACCTGCTGTTTCCTGTCCATTTCCGGGTGTGTTTCCATCTTTTCTGAGGTTCCCAGGTGTTTGGCCAAGCTTCCCTGTGCAGAGCCATGGTCCCCTGTGAAAAATGTCGAGGTCTCCCATTGCACTTCAATGGGGTTCGTTATTCGAGACGAGCACTCGAGCATCGAGGAAAAGTTTTGTCTCGAATAACGAGTACCGAGCATTTAGTGCTCGCTCATCTCTAATAATGATCCAATTTATTGAAAAGCTAGACATAATTTAGTGGAATACAGATTTATCTACCTACAACTTACTATGAATTTAGTTAAAATGGTATTTCATCTCCCTTAGATTGGTAGAGCACTAAAACAAGACCATACATTGTAAAAGTAGTGTATGTCCTTAGTAATGCACCTGAAAACACTGATTTTGGACAGCTGGGAGCAGCCTACAGGTCATCTGAAGAATGCAATAGTGTCAGTGGCATGTGAAGCAAATCACTGGGAAGGAAGTCCAGCAGCAATGAAGCTTTAAGTTGGCTAAGGACTTGATTGAGAGGCAACTGAGCAAGCCACTCAAGGATTGAACCCTCAAACATTTCAAGTCAGTAGTTTAAACTGAATATTTTAATCTATCCTTAAAACTAATCTGCCAGCACTTTAACATGAAACCTATTATACATCCCTCTATAGGAGGGTTGAAGGATCCAACAGAGGACATTGAGTAAACAAACAAAGGTATTTTATTTTAAAATAATGACACACTGATTAAAAATGGTATTGTCCTAGGTGGGACACAAAAAGAGGGTTGTATGCCAAGCCGCGGATCAAACCTTATAACATTGTTAAAGCAATTATATTCTGGCAGCAATGGCCATATAAGATATAGTAATGTAGATGGGAGAAGCTAAAATGTACAAGTGTAGCAAATAGTTTTACCAGGGAAAATAATTTCCGAATCATTAGTGCAATAGGAATGGCTTACTCATATTGTCGATCGCCTCTGCCCTTGATGACAACAGCCCCGACGTACGTTTTGGCTGGTTTGAAGCCTACGGCTGGGGGTGGGAGCTTGATAATGGTGTTATACACCAAAACTTCGCCACTTTTTCAATAAAGTTCACCTCTTATTTTTGTTTTTGGAACCACGGAGTACTGCCCGCTTTTTACTTTATTTATCTACAAGAGGATCAAGCCAGAACCTTTGGGGACGCTGCAGCCCTCTTTATTAGGAGTCTATAAGATTGTGCTGACTTGAACTTTACTTGTACTGAGCAACAGTTATAGTAAGCAATCAGAAGCCTGCTACACATTTTACTCAAAGAAGAGGGGAGGGACTGTGGAGAAGTTTCAATGGAGAAATCTAAAAGCACCACAGCCCTACTGCTCCGAAAAGCAAAATAAATGTATAATTACACACCCTTACAGGCATGAAGGGAAGTGACTTATCAGTAGCAGGATCTAATGCAGACATAATAGAAATGTCGAGAAACAGGCAAATCACTTCTTCAAAAAATAAAATTCCTTTTGGAGTATCTATTTGTGCAGACAAGATATCATTACTCAGGAGTCAGTGCAAACTGAAGCAAAGTGGTTTGGAGGTTGAGAAGCAGTAAAACCTTGACTTGCAATATGATGTTCATGGTGTGGGGATACCTGAGTGCAACAATCATCTTGAGTAATACAGTATCTATATTTATTTCTGAAAATGCTTAGTGAAATACTCTGCAGAGTGTTGACTGTAGCAAAATGATAACATACCCCAGAAAAGTCAGTGTTAATTGGCAAGTGGAGGCAGGAACTGGGCATTGGATTTTCTCAGCAAGAAAAACAAAAAAATACATGTTTTCACCCACAAGCTCTCTTTGGCATGTGCTGCACAGTAGAAGTACTAAATTCTGACAAGATGGTGTTAGGTACCTGTAGTACTTTACGCAATTTATCCTGCAGTTTCAGATGAATGTTGGTGCTGTGGAGAATCTAGAGCGGCAATGTTACATATCTGGTGGGAGTGCACTGGACTCTTTACTGGGTGTGTGCTACATACGAGCTAGTCTCAGGTTGCTCTGTTGCCGCTTCAGCTAAGAAAGGTCTTCTGTCTGTTCTTCCGGGTACCCTTGTGTCTCAAAAAAAGCTTAATACGCTTTTTCCTCACAGCTGTCTGGAGTGGTCATCCCCCAATATTGAAGATCCCCTGTCTCTTTTCCCTTTGTTGAGTTGGTTTATGAGGTCTACAACATCTGCCACATGGAGGAACTTTCTGCGGAAGTTAACCAGACCATGGAGAAATTCCTGCACATTTACCAACCCTATGAGGACCTCTTTGCCTGAATTCCATATCTCTAAGTGTATCTAAATCCACCCACTGAGGCACAACCCAGTGTTAATAATGACCAAAGAAATACATTGGACAGGGGAGCTGTTAACAATTGCCAAACACTCTGAAAATGCTTTGCGAAATGCTCTAGAAATTAGTATTGAATTTTCTCAGCAAGACAAACCAAAATTATGGGGCACAATTACTTACATTCCCACTGGAGTTCACCAAAAGTGCATTTTCTTACAACAATGCAAGGGGAAATGATTCTCTAAGATTGTGCGCCCGATATCCTGCATGTGTTGCTTCCCCGCTCAGTTTACCATCTTTTCAGTGGTGCATTGAAGTGCTTTAGCTTGCGACACAATTTGAAAGTTAAATCCTGCATTCAATCCAGATCAGACAGGGGAGCTGTTAACAATTGCCAAACACTCTGAAAATGCTTTGCGAAATGCTCTAGAAATTAGTATTGAATTTTCTCAGCAAGACAAACCAAAATTATGTGGCACAATTACTTACATTCCCACTGGAGTTCACCAAAAGTGCATTTTCTGACAACAATGCAAGGGGAAATCATTCTCTAAGATTGTGCGCCCGATATCCTGCATGTGTTGCTTCCCCGCTCAGTTTACCATCTTTTCAGTGGTGCATTGAAGTGCTTGAGCTTGCGACACAATTTGAAAGTTAAATCCTGCATTCAATCCAGATCAGACGGATTTTCTGACAGCATTCCCCCTGAATTGCGTCGCATGGAAGCCAGCACAGCTGTGCCAAAAAAGGATTGTGTTGCCAAAATACCAGCGCACACACTTCTTAAATACCTGTGCAAGCCGTGTAGTCCCTTAGTAAATGTCTACACTAGAGATGGGCGAATTTTTCAAAAATTAGATTCGCTGAATTTTCGCCAAAATTCATTTCAACCCTAATGAAATCATGGTGAATCACGGTAAAAAAACAGATATTTCCTGGCTGCAGAGAGCCTGTAGGGTGTTGTAAAACATTGTGCTATGCTCAAATATACATAGGGAGCGTTGTTTGGTCTTCAAACAATGTTGTGTTTTAGACACACACATGACAGCCGCCGCCCTTAGAATTGCTTCACTCTTCAATTCCATGGGTACTTACAGGGGCCAACTTGACCAAATAAGTGAAGCGGGAACGCAGCCTGACAAGGTAACATCTGTACCAGCTTGAAAGGACTAAGCTGAGGGCTAAGATCCCACTATAACATCAAAGAGTGCACTCTTTTTACACTGACATCAGATTATTCCATAGATCACGACAGAACCTGTTCTGTTAAACGCTGATACATGTAGAAACCCCCCAAAAGAGTGCAGAGGGTGTCAGCAGTAATTTTGCACTGACGTCACTTATCATTTTGCTCTTCTTTTCATCCGTCAGTGTCCGCTTTCAATTGGTCAATAATCCATCAGCGTTGCTAAAGCCAAAAACAAACAGGAGTGGATTCAAAACAGAGATAACCAGTAAATGGCATATTTGTATGTTCTGTGTGTTCTGTATAAACTCCTGCTTTTGGCTATCAATTCTGAAGCTTTTCATCCTTCTGACAGATGAAATAAAGGGGAAAACCAAACATAGTGGCAACATCATAGAGTGGTAGAGGGTGAAAACAGCATTATGGAAATCACAGGGTGTTCTAGGGAGACAGCGATCATTTGGCTGCATCATGAGTAGGCAGTGACACAATGACAAATTATGGAGGTGGCAGCAACATCATAGACCACACAGTGGCAGCATGACAGAGTGTGAAGGTGGCGGTAGCAGCATCATGAGGTCAGAGAGGGGCACAATGAAAAATTCTGGAGCTGGCAGCAAGATGGTAGGCCACAATGTGGCACAATGACAGAGTGTGGAGATGGCGGCAGCAGCATGAGGTCAGACAGTGGCACAATGACAAATTCTGGAGGTGGCAGCAACATGGTAGGCCACAGAGTGGCACAATGACAAAGTGTGGAGGTGGCGGCAGCAGCAGGAGGTCAGAGAGTGGGACAATCACAGTGTGTGTAGGTGGGCGGCAGAAGTAGCAGCAGCATGAGGCCAGAGAGTGGCACAAATACAAATTCTGGTGCTGGCAGAAACATGGTAGGCCACAGTGTGACACAGTGTAGACAACTATGTGGATTTGACATAGATTTCTTGATATCAACTTCAGAAAAGAATTGTATTGAAATTTGGGATATACAGAACCCCAAAACGAACACCCTGGACTTTGAGCAAAAATCACTACTGAGTACAGCTACTGAGTACAAGCAGCTAGACGCTAGAGACAGCACATGCAGTGTGAAATGATAGGATTGCAAATGGCCATCTGTTTTTATAGGGCTGTGACATCACATAAGCCTGACAGTCACTGATTGGCTTATATGTCTGCACATGTGATTGAGGATGTTCCTTTCTCCTTCCCAGAGTTCTCTGCCCCATGTAACACATTGTGCTTGCGACCATTTTGCTAATAAAGGGGGAAAAAATGGTAACATTTGAATTCGTTCAGAACAAAAGTTTTCCAGAAATTTGAAATGAATTCCACTTCGTTAGAATCGATTCAGCCATCTCTATTATACACATTTTGTATATTTGGAGCTTCCCTTTCCCCATGCCATCCCCTAGACCCTTCTACCCTTTTCTCCCTTTCTTCATGCCCTTTTTCTCTTTCGATAGTCTTGTTTTACTTAACCTTGTTATGTATACAATATTGTGATGTTTACGCATCTATTTTGCACTGGCTTAGGCCATAAGATTATTCTGATGTGTATCTTTTTTTCTTGTATATTAATGTATATTCTTTACTCATGACATTGCTTTCGTTTGCATAAACAAACATCATCCAGTGGTGTAATCACTTTCTGGAATGGACATTTCACCCCCTTTGCTTTCATCAAGTCCTGCATGATCTAGAACTTTCTCCAACTTGGGTATTGATGTACCCATCTGTATTGCTCTCTTGTTTTATGCAAGGTATGCAAATCATTATTCTTGAAATAAACGATTTTTAGTATAAATGATAGAATACACAAGGCAATACATATGGGGTTTCTTACATATTTCCAGGAGATTTATTAGTAATGTAACTTTGTGATCTTGTTTAATTTATCACTTAGCTGGAGTGAACTCTCTCCAGGGTATTTCACCAAGCATTACCAGATTGGTACTTGGTGACACCTCTGCTGTGTTTATCTTTGGTTATTATATACCTACATACAGAAATTTCGAATAGTGTCATCTTATCATTTAACACTGATTTATGCCTCAGTGGGTGGTTTTAAATGCACACAATTTTCTATGTGTTGTCTTTTTCAATGTTTTTATTTTAATCAATACTAAATAAAGATTTTACATATTTTTCGGCGACTATACACAACTCTATTTTATTTTCAATGTATAAAAAACCAATGTTATATTTATGAAAACTGCTGTTTACTAGGACAAACAATTTCCATCCACAATATTTAAACTTAATCTTTGTTCCCTTTTTTTAGTAAACAGATAAATCCCAATAAAAAGAAATGCAAAATATCCCCTAGGATCCCCTAGGACACTACATAGTGGTCAAAGTTGATGTCAAATTCTGTTTAAGAATACCTTGAAATCTTTAGCTTCAGAAATTGTCAGAATTCTTTAACTGCAATAGTAAACATTTCTCAAGTTCATTGGCTGTGATTTCCAACCTATCGCAAGCGCCATAGATTGTCACTGTAGGTCAGTGGACCAATCGTGGGTCTAGTAAAGTGAAGCAGTAAAGTAAATGTTATTTTAGGTTATAAATATAGTAATGGATCACTATATTTTTTCTCTTAAATAGGTGTACTATAGATCATGATAGAATTAGTAAGGGATTCTGTATTTGTTCTTCCAATACAATCTATACAGGTATCATTGTGAAAGGTTTCACTGAATGTTTACTTATTACAACTTAAAACAAAGCATGGAATTAAATGACCTAGGGCAGAAAATGCTCTACTAAAATCCTAAAAATAGAGATTATAAATAGTCTTTTTGGTTCAATCAACAACAGTAGTAAAGCCAGCACCATCTATATTTGTCTATTTTACATTAATTAAGGGACTATTGTTAAAATGAAAACAAAAAACAGATACATGTCTGCCGTTAATGATTGTCTGGGGACACTGAGGTTCTGCAATCCTTTCCATGCTTAAAAAAATGAAAAGGTTATTGTAAACAGATCTAAAGGTATGTAAATTTACTTAGAGCAAATCTCCTGCAGAAGTCAGTGACATGAATATGTTAATGGGAGAGGTTGTTTCTTGCAGAGCTGAAGCTAAAATAGATGAAAGATTTTATTTGGAGGTTATGGTATTTTAACTGAATCTCTATGAGGTAGCTGCAGGCTACCCACAGCTTCCAATTTTCAGAAGCTATTAAAATACTGCTCAATGTGAATTTGGATAAAGAACATATCCTATTGTTTAGACATAATCATCAGGGTTTTTTTCTTCTACTGCCAACATTTACAACTGGAGTTATGAACAAGCAACTTTTGTCCTGGTTTAAATGTTGATTCTTTTTAACTAATAAAAATTCATTTCCTGTTGTAAAGATGCATATTGCATTTTCTGTGTCCTGGGCTTTTAATGTCTTTATAAATACAGGAGAGGCTGAATTTAGGCTTCCAGCTCAAAAACAGCAGGAGATTTGAGTTACTCATCTCTAATTTAAATTCCATTATAGCAGAATATTTATTGTTTGATTGCATTTATTTGTGAAAGTGACAGAATTTATGGCTTTCATTTACATAAAAATCTACATGGACTCGTACCGTCCATGCCAAACATTAAATCTTGTTGAAGCAATCTTTATTAACTGGATCAAAATGAGATTTAAAGCAGCAGTGACATGATCCAAAAACAAAACTTTGGCAGTAAAATTTACAAATTACAAGTTTGAACGGGCAGCTCCTATTTTGACATATTTAGGCTTTGTACTCACAAAATATGAAATCTATTTTGTTCCTTATACATAGTTTTTTCTTTTTTCAATTTGAGGGAAGAACAGTGAATATGGTATCAGAGGAAATGAGCTTATCTCTGTCACAAATGAAGCTGGATTTCTAACTCCTAGTAGAGAATAAGAGTTCTTCTTCACTGTCTCCACTGGATGATTGACAGTTTTCCTTATATTAGAGTGTTTACTGCGAAAGCTGTCAATCCCTTTGACCCTGCCTCTCCTAGGAATCCTGTTATGATTTTACTAAGAAATCTTGGTCTTAACCATAAAGAGTAAACCATTGTAACAGGCCTCAACCCTTTACCATCAATCGTACAGTATACTGTTCTCAGATAAAGCAGCAGAAATAACCAGATAATTAATCTGTAAGGCTTTAGCATACCATTATACAGTACATAGTGAATAATTACTTGCATTGCTCTGGCTTCTGGTTCCATGATCACTCGGGTGCATCTATATCTTGGGCCCTGTAACCCGGAAGTTCCATAAGGCGAATGAACCATGCTTCTCCAGTCAGTGGCTACTACAGTACTTCCTGCATTGTCCCCTGGTTTACAGTGGCCACTCATTTAATGAAGCAGGCCCTTGGCCCCCAAAACTTTCTATCTGGCACTGGGCCTCAAACCAGGAGTACCATATTAGCACACGATTTGCGCTCCAGATCAGGATAAGTATTCTTCCCCTCTTCCCCTGGGGGTTTTCCAAATGAATGCAAAGCTCATATAATGTGGCTTTTGTGGTTTTTAATGTTCTCTACCCGCATTAATTCCAAGTTCTTCTTACATACAGTATGTTTACCAAAAAGCTTGCCTATCATTAACTAAAAAAGAAAAAATTTATTTATACATTAGACGATGATGATGTACCCAATCCCATTTAAAGGGTTTGTTTTGTTAATAACGTGTAAGAGAAGGATTTTCACATGAGCATTTTTACCAAAATTAAATGTAAAACCTTTTTCCAACTGTTGCCAACTCAATGTATTTAATCTGGACCAATCAGTAACAAGTATTACAAATTTTACGGGATAAAGCCCTTGGCTCCATACATTCATTTAGTAGCTTATGCACTCCATGCTCATCCATAAGCTTTTGTGACTGTGAAAAGTATGAAGTTTTATTCCAATATTCCTAATTTTATGTTTCTTATCATTTAGATGTAATATTTTTGCTACACAAAAATTTGTTTAATTTTAGCTTAATTTCAAACTATAACAAGAACTTCTGTACAAGTACCAATGAATTAGCAGGCAAGTCTCTGTTTTATATTTTTTTAATTGTTTTACAAATTTAATCCGTTGAAGTTATTCAGTTTTAATAAATGTCAAAGAAAAAATCTTTAGTTTATTATAACATATTGCTTTAATTCACTGAGGTTATATATAGATGAAGGACAATTTCATTTTTTAAACATGTTCCTTTTGGCGACACTGCAAAAAAGTGTATTTCATCTCCCTTGCTTGAGGTTGCATTTTCTCAAAGAATAAACAGAAGGAGAAGCAGGTATAATGCTTTGACAAATTATGACTTTTAATTACAAGCATGCCGCAGTCTTTATATACAGTAAACCGTCAGACCAGCAGCACCTGATTTGCATCCTTAATAAGGTGTTTGATGGCAGCTTGTTAAAATGTTCAATTATGTAAAATAAACAAATGGACCTGAAGTTCTTTTTTACCAGTAGGGGGAAAGGAAGCTGTAATTTTTCAGTATGTGCTCTATATTGTCCACATCACCAACCACGAAGCCTTGTACAAACAACTGTCTAATAGCAGGTCACTCATGGTGGCCTATTTGATGGAGACAATGGCTTCCTGACCCTTGCCTGAATATAAGTGGTTCTTCATGGATTCTGTTTTTAGCTTCATGTAGCCGTCATAGTCTGATCATTCCTTTGACCAAGTTTCTCATGTTTCATCTTCATCTCTTGTTTATTCACTTTGATTTGCCCCCTTCTGTTTGCATTAATGATTTGATAAATGATTAAGTATTTTCATTTCAGGTTGATCTGACCCATAGCTCTTAATTGTGAGGAACCAAAATGAAGCATGGGAATTTTCCATTGATTCTGAACATTGTCAAACAACCATTTTCATTTTCAAGATTTCACTTTCCTAGGTACATCTATATAGTAGGTTTATCTGTGTATGTGAAATGAATTTAAGGAACCTTTAGGATGAATAAGTGCTGGATGTTGGTGGCTTTGTTACACATATTTTCTTTTGAGGTGAGCTGTTGTTATGCCAGTGGTCCTGGCTAGCATTGCTGAAAGTGTGAGGTGACATCCGTTCCAAAGATTCAAAGGGCCACTGTGCTAGAGTTTTATATGTCCCTTCTATAACTGGGGATTAAAGCAACTAATGGGAGTAGTCTGAGCATTAAAGTATATTGTTTTCTGTGCAAAAGTGTGTTACAATGGGTTTATCTGAATTCCTTTGTTTGATCCATGCCCCCTGACCTCCAGCCTGTACTTTGTCATATACTGTAGCTTGCATCTAATATTCTGCCTGACTGTTTAGTGATTAAAGGGTACATACTGATGGTAATGTCAGGCTTCTGGCGTAACTGTCAGGCTTCTGGGGTAGTGAACTTCCTGGACCACCGCCTATGATGACAAAAGCCAACACCTGGGACCGGAATCTAAGTGGCATCTGGTTTTCACCAGAGCCCACCAGGTCATTCCACAGCTGCGACTAGTCCATGGTAGCAGCCTAGGCGAGGTACAGAGTCAGAAGGCAAGTTCATGATTGGGGACAGGCTGTAGGTCAAGATATGCGGCAAAGGTTCAGGGTCAGAGATGGAGCAGAAGGTCAGGGCTGGCAGTGGAGGAGCATAAATGGGAACAGGTCCAGAGTCCAGGAGTCCGGCAATCCAGCCACAGGCACAAGGCACAAGACAAAGCTTTCTCGACGGCATAGAGCACAGAGATCTGGCGGGGGAAGCTGGGAGAAGCCGACTTTTAACCAATTCCTGGAAGTGGCCAGCTCCTTGCATGGTGTATGGAACTGATTTACCTAGGTGAGAGGCCATAGACACAGGTCAGAGAAGAATCTGTTTATCTTCAAGGTATCTTTCATATCCCACCCTGGAAATCATTTTTGTATATTTCCCAGAGTCACCTACCCACATGTCTGGCTTGTCTTTTCCTATTTAATGGAATGGTGGCCTTTAAAGGCAAATAGTTGCTTCCTTTGAATTAGAAATGAAAAAAAAAATACGAGTTGTACTATTTTCTAGTTATATTATGGTATATTCTTTATTTAAAGTTTAAATTTAAATGGTTTTAGTCCTGTTGGGTAACATACATAAGATTAATAGATATTGTCAAAAAAAGTTATTGGGGGTCATTTACTAAGGGCCCAATTCGCGTTTTCCCGACGTGTTACCCGAATATTTCCGATTTGCAACAATTTTTCCTGTATTGCCCCGGGATTTTGGCGCACGCGATCGGATTGTGGCGCAGCGGTGGTGGCATGCACGCGACGTAAATCAGGGGGCGTGGATGAACAAAAACCCGACGGATTCTGAAAAACTGCCACATTTTTTTTAAAAAAGTGACGCGGGACTCGCGCTTACCTTCACCAGGAATAGGCGGGTGAACTTCAGGGCATTCCGGTGGGCCCTGGGGAACTTCAGCACAGCACGGCCACCTGGTGGACGTCGGAGGAACTACCTTAGTGAATCCCGGATCCACTGCAGAGAACGTGCCGCTGGATCGCGAATGGACCGGGTAAGTAAATTTGCCCCATTAACTCTATATATCCATTCTTATGGCGGATTTTGGTACATACTTTATCTTGGGAAAATGGTGGCAAACTCTTTCTGTCGTGTTATCTGTTTCTCCCATTAGCATTGTGAAAAAAGAATTGACATGTCCTAAATTCGAAGCTGAATCTGGACAGCTGCTGTTCATAATACAGAATAAATTGATTGGCTTTAGAATACTTTAATTTACAAACAATGAAGTTTGATGTTACATTTGGGAATCACTTGTCATAAAGAGGTTTAACTTTTTACTGTATTTGTACACAGTACAGTTGACATTGACTAACATGGGGAGGCCCACCAACTGCACTTGCAAACGCCAATTGTGGTTATGTGCAACAGAAGTGACCTGTATGTCTCTAGGTTGTAAAAAAAAATGAAATTAGATAAATTACTGACGCTATTACTAAGATATTTTTCTTTTTATCACACAAATTAATGACAAATAATAAATTGGTAAAACTATTAAAAAAATTACATCATCATGCTACATGATGTTTTAAGATGATTCATAAATGATGTTTATACCTATTCACACACCATAGCTAGTATATGATTACTACAGAATTATAACATTTATTATAGATAATACAAACACACTTATTAATCAGAACGGGACTTTGCATTTTTTTTGTAGAGTGATAAAAATATACATGTAATCGTATGCAATAATTCTTTAGTAAGTACCCAGGGTTCTAGGTTACTACCTGAGTAATGGGACCCCAACATTTATTGGTATTGTTAAAATTAGGACTATTTCCATTTTTAATAACTATAAATCTAACTAACATTATAACAACATTAATAACTAACAGTTTTATTATAGGGATCCAACAAAAATAACTCTTTTCTTTTTTTCCAACTTCCCCCTTCCATGACACCTCACACAGCTCCGTACACCAAAGTATGAACAAGTTAATGCTGTCATAAGATGGCAAAATGAAGAATTTTTTTTTTGTGCAGAAGGTTTTAATTGATTACAATTACCATATTCAATAATTGTGTTGGAAGAGGGTAAGTCTTAAATGGCAAGCATATCCCAAACACTGTATTTTAACTGGAAAAGTTGGAGTCGTCTTATACACCTAGTCGTCCTATACACCGGAAAATACAGTATATATACATTAGATTGGTGTGGTATGTATTTTAGCTTTTTGAGGTGGTCAATGTATGCACTGTTCTGTCACAATGATGGCTATCTCACCTTTCTTATCAGTCAAGTGCTAGATCTTACCTCTTTTATCATTTGTTGCAACAAGTTAGATATCCTATGTACCTTTTCTTGCAACTTGTTTATGTTCCCCTTGATTGTCATCACGAGACTAGATGTCAGAGAATGCGTATGCGTAAGTACTTCTTAACGGCAGAGATCCACTAAGTGACTTGTCTCTTGCCACACTTTTAGTTAGCTTTCGATTAAAGAGGGCAGGTCAGCGGGAACAGGTAGTGCTGATAATGATACTGCATTGGATTTTTCACAAATGATACTGCTGGATACTGCCCCCTTTCAATTTATCACTTTGGGCTATTGTTTGGGCTTTCGGAGCACCTACATGCTTCCTCAGTAGAACTGTAAATATATAGCCAATACAGATTGATTTGTTTAGTGTCCTTTAGTGGTGCGCTACTCTGGAAGCTGTTATAGAGTATAGTCAATGCAATAAAAACTGTAGTATGAACTTGATGTTCCTGTTAATACATATTTATTACAACCAGAATACAAAATATAACTAAAGAATCAGAATCAGATTTCAACTTACAGCTGGTGATGAGGTAATAGATTAATTCTTCACATCAGGCACTTCAGCAGGCACTTTCATCCAGAAAAGAGTTTGTTAGTACATTCAAAAGTGGAGAATTTTTAACACCTTAATGCCCCAAGATGTTCCCTAACATCATGGTGCCATTAAGGATCCGTAAAGAGGGCTCACAGGCAAAATGCAGACGAATGGGCAGTATAGTTGGTTTTGTTAATATCTTTTCTCTTAACATTGTGTTTGAAACTCTCTGAATGCCAAAGACAAGTAGACTTCCAAAACTTCTACTTTTATGGAGGTCGTCAAATCATGAATTAATCAAAGCTTTTGATAATCAGTACCCGGCTGCTACTTAACTTCTTAATTTCTATAAAAGCAGTGGAAAGAAACTTAGGGTGCATGCACAAGTTGCAATTAAACTGCATCTCAGCTGCATCGTAATCAGTTTTTAATTGGTGTTAGGTGAAATTTTTGAATAAAAAAAAAAGACTCTTAATAAAATCTACCATGGTTTTGCATGATAAACCAGGGTTACTTACTTATAGATCCAGGTGCCATGATTGTGGTAATTTTCTTATGTTTGTTATGTATGGCCTCCTTCCTTCTAAAACAAACTTTTTAAATTATGCTAATCTGGGGGTTGTTTCCAGGGCACCTCAGTGATGTCTTTTCCCTTGCTGTTACAATGAGAAGAGCAAGTCACCCCTCTCCTGGCACTTTGCGCTGACTGCTAGGATTACAGTACATCAGGCAGGAGGGAGAGTAGGGGAGAATGAATGTTACTGCTCATTGAAAATAATGTTTGCCTGGAAAAGACATCACTAGACAGCTCTGGAAATACCCCCCCAGAGCCCCTTAGGCTCATAGCATGTTTATTTTACTGGCATAAAAAGTTTACTTTAAAAGAAAAGAAAAAAGAGGGCCATGGATAACAAATTTAAGGAGAGATACCACTAGAGAGTGACGCGAGCCACTAAAAATCCTCGGACTCGTACTCTTATTCGAGAACACTTTTTTCCCGATGCTCGCAGAGCTCGTCCTCGAAATAATTGAGCGCCCATTGAAGGATCCATGAGGAGACTAGCGAGCATTTTTCAAGGGACAAGGCTCTTCACAGGGAAGGCGTTGGCGGCAAACTGTGAACCTAGAAAAGGATCGGATGAGACACCAAGGAAATGGACAGGAAACCAGCAGACGGGCCAGCCATGCAGATATGCTCTGACTAGGCCTGCTTAATCGCACAACATCTATGCAAAATTACTGGGCAACAGCCTATGGCCAGACAGAGTGACGAGATGACGCTAAGATAGCATCTAAAACATCCAATATTGACCCCTTGCACTATAAGTAGCGCGCATGCGACGGCAGTCTGCAGCAGTTGGCCAGGCTAAGAGAGGGTACATACGCCATGACATACCCTAAATGGATCAGAGTTTTCACCAAGATAGAGATGTGAAATATTTCCTATGTGAGCAAAAGTTGACGGTTATATTAGGTCGATAACAACGGCTAGTGCATGTGGTGTTGGCCTGCGAACCATATGTGAAACCAAGTTCCATAACGATTGCGTGCATGAACCGCACAAACCCAAAATGTACGCGACACAGCCTCTTTGATAGGGGATCACATGTAGGAAGGTAAGCCATGAGAAGACGATTTCCTTGATAAGAGCGGACGGTTATACGCTAGCGGCCATCCAGTTTGCGCTGCTATGATTGCAACTTCAGTTCCAGCCATGGCGGCGAACAGATTGGGCCAGTTCGCACATGTCTATGGTGGAAACCACCTGAAAGATGTCTGCCTGACACAGTCTGTTTGATAATGGGAGACGATGTATGGAAGGGCAGTGAACTGTGAGTATAGCTTGACAAGTTCTCTGTTGCTCTGCGCATTAAAACTATGTTAGTTGCGATCTTGAGATGAGCTTGGGCTGCCGCTGCCCGCGAGCTATTCGCCCACGCACGCGCCTGTCGATCAGGCAGACTCCCACAAATAGTCAGCTTCTAAGATACCTTTTGTTATGAAGATCAGAGTGTAGTGAAGCTTATGATACGTGTTTAGCCTCAGTTTAGATATGCGGTGTGGGGGACTGTAAACAGGATGCGGCAGAAGTGCTGAAATAAGATGTAAATGAAAAAGTTTGCCATATATCTTTGTGGATTACACAGCAGCAGAATTTTCAAGGGAGCTGACAGACAAGTGATTACAAGTTTTGTTATGTGAGAAAGCTGAAAAGAACCACAATTTAATGGCCGACACAGGCTCGTTTGTAAACGGGGACCATGTTATGCGCAGGCAGTACAAGGGAACTGACCGTAGTAGGATTAAATAGGTGTCGGCAGTTAAATGTGTGTAACTAATAGTGTGGATGGTGAGATGAGAGTGGCGCTCCGCTGCCAGGCGAGCTTTTGCACAATCCGAAGCCAATGTGTCTCAGGCTTACTCCCAAACAAGCATTCTAATAACCTTTGTATATATGTTGTCAAAAGTGTGAGTACGTTCTTATAAGTTTAGGATTTGGGGGTTTGCGGGTGAGGGGAATTGTAAAGATACAGGATGCGCAAGAAGTGCTGAAAATAATTTGGTAATGAGAAAAGGTTTGCCCAATATTTTGTTGTGGATGATACACGCACGGGAAGGTGGCGAGCAAAAGTTAAGCCAAGTTTGAATGTGGAGCCATTGAAACAAACCCACAATCTGACTCTGACACAGACCTCTTGATAAGGGGACCATGTATGAGGCGAAGTGTGAAATCGTAGTAGATTAAGGTGCTTCGCGTCAGTTAAAAACTATGTTTAGTATGGAAGTCTTGAGGAAGTGAGCTGGTCGCTCCCTGATTGCCAGGTGCGCAGCCTTTTCCAATCCAAGCCCCCCTGTCCTCTAGTACTACCCCAACAATACGAGCACTTCTAAGAACCTTTTGTATAAGATCAATGTATTAGCGTTCTTAAAGTTTATGATATGCCGGGTTAGGGGAATGTAAACGATGCGCAAAGAAGCGCTGAAATAATATCGGTAAATTATACAAGTTGCCAGTATATTTTGGATTACACAGCAGGGTGGCGACAAAGTTAACAAGTTTTGCATGTGGTGAATCCATGCAAAAGCAACCCAAAATTTTCTGCCTGACAACAGCTCTTGATAAGGGAACATGTATGGAGGCAGTGAACTATAGAGATTAAGGGCTGCAGTTTAAAACTATTTTAGTTGGATCTTGAGATGGAGCTGGCCTTCGCGGCCAGGCAAGCTTCTCAATCCAAAAGCCCCTGTCTCTAGCTTACTCCCCCACAGCACTTCCTAATAAATCCCTTTGTATAAGATACGTGTAGTAGCGTTCATATAAGTTTAGGTATGGCGGGGTGAGGGGAATGTAAACCGATGCGCAAGATCCGCGAAATAATTATCGGAATGAAAAGTTTTGCCAGTACATTTTGTGTATTACACAAAGCAGGGTTGCGCAAAGTTACAGTTTGATGTGGAACCATGAAACTAACCACAAAATTCTGCCTGACACAGGTTTCCTTATAAGGAGATTGTGTCTGGAGGCCGCTATCTGGACGACTTTTGAGGCAGCTATGCGGATGACGTGTGGAGGTAGCAATGGGACAACGTGTGTGAGCATGCTAAAACGACGACATGTGGAGGCTGCTATGGAGACAATTAATTTGGGATAGTGCCTGTAAATGTTGGCGTGTCCAAAAAAGTTTTTCAAACCAAGGATGCAGGTATGTTGTCCTCCAGAAAAATTTAGTAAATTGAGTGCCTGTAAGTGGCAGTCCAAAAGTTTTCAGAACAGAGGATCATGTAGGTGTTCTCCGAGAAAAAAATTAATAATTGAGTGCCCTGTAATGTGGCAGTCCAAAAAAAGTTTTTCAACAGAGAGCAAGGTAGTGGTCCTCCAAAAAATTAATAGATTGAGTTCCTGTATGGGGGCCTCGCAAAAAATGGCTCAACAGAGGACCGGGTAGGTGGCCTCTCCAAAAATTAAATACATAGAGTACTATAGCTAGAGCCACAGGCCCAAAAATAGCCAGTTTCCTATGCTTAAGTGTACAAATATTAGATAAGGAGGACAATGATGAGGGGAGTGCATACATTATTCGGTGAGCTTCTTTCACCTGTGGAGAATGAAAAGACTTGTAGTAAATCCCATGGCTTTATTATCATTGATAAGACTTCAGCCTGCAGCGCGTCAGTCGCCACGGCGTTTCGCCTTATCGGTCGATGTGCCACCAGCTGCACTGAAAACCCCCGCTGGATCACAACAAGACGCCTAGCCAGTGCAGTGCAGAACCTCCAATACAGGTCTACATGCGCCATTTCGTGCCACATGTCCAGCTTCTTGAGAAACCCCGATAAGTTGTGATACTGTAGTGATCATTTAGGACGATGGTATGCCGTCAGTCTACGTACTACCCTCACCTCTTTCTTAAACCAGCCCTACCTCCTAGCCGAGCTTGGGTGACAAGGTTACAGTGTCCTTGCTGGGTGACAACTAAAACTGCAAAAGCCTTGTAAAGGTACCCTCTCGCCAGTGCTGGAAAGTCTGCCATGTCTCGCCAACCCTCTCCTCCGCTACTTTGTCCCCCGAATACGCGCCACTCTGCCGCTAGCGCTGTCAGAAGTCGAAATACTGTTTTCAGCTTGTGAACCCAGGGCCTGCTGGTATTCATCGCATTCGTCACCACTGCACTTCCCTCTCAGCGGATTGAGAGTAGAAAGATTTTTTTGCTTGTACCCGTGTGTCTCGGCGAGGTGAACTACCCAAGTAATATCGTTGCTAGCAATAGACTTCTTTGACTGCGAGGGTCACGGATTAGGCAGAGCCTAGCATGAAATTCTGACATTTGCGCCAGAGATACCAACGCGCAAGAATTTCACTCACCTCACTGCCTTGTTACGCAATGTTCACATCCCTCCTACAACGTCATCTCTCAAGCCCAGAATACACCTAAAGTGCAGGACAATTATCAATGTGGCTCTGACATCGTACATTGATCATGACGCACATGTCCACACATTAGTGACTCTCAATGCCATGACTCCCTCTCTCCTCATCCTCCTCCACCTCCACTCCTCCGTATGCGCTGATGAAACAGACCTAGGTGCTTTGGGGCTTCAACAAGTGGAATCGTCTTCCCCCTTCTCTTGTGACACGCAAAGCTCCGACTTCATGCGACCAAGAGTTTTTCAAACAGTGCCATGCAGCGGGAGGTTGAGGGGCTGATTGATGGCGGCATTCGCACTGGAACCATCTGTTTGACTCCTCAAGTTCCAGCCACCTGAAGATACATACGTCTGGTAGACATCCCGTCCACTCCTCATTGTAGACTTGAGGAAGCTTGACTGTAACCCTGCGTACCATATTGTTGGTGAGTTTGACATCTGGCAGTCTCATCGTCTCTGCGCATGCTGGTAACCTCTGGATACATGGTCTAGTGGTTGTATCGCACCTCGTTGGGCACCGCACAACAAGTACTCGGGGCGGCAGTTTGAGCGGCGCCTGCGCGTGCTCCTGAGTGTGGCAGTTTCATCGGTGCTGGACTTGCCTGAAATGCGCACAGATCGCGCACCCTTCCGGAGCAATCTACGATTGAGGTATGTCTGAGGAAACCTGAACTATCAGATTAACACATGGGCCAGGCATGGCCTGTGTCATACTGTCTGCCAGTTGGCAGAGCCGCCACGCAGTTTACGGCCTTATGTCCAACAACCAACCCTCTCTGGCTTAAGTTCAGCGGTGCTCATGCCAAAGATCAGTCCCTGGCGCACTGAGTTGCCACTGTAATAGCTGTCTTGGGGCAGGTGGTGCTTCTTTTATCGGTCCATAGGCTCATCATTTTGAGCACCGCCTGCTGCGCTTGCGACGGTTCCTGCTGCCTGTTTCCGAGCTACTCAGACTGATGGGCCCCTGCCTGAGGTGCACGGATGGTAATGTATCCGGAGGGTGAAGGAAGGTGGAGAGGCGGTTGGGTCAGTAGAGGAGGAGGCATACGTGAGGCCCTTTGCAAACGCTGGACCGAGGTAAGGGACCCCGCAATCCTCGCGTCGGCAGTATATGAGGCAGTCACCAGGGTCAGACTCGTCCCAGCCATCCACCAAGTTCACCCAATGTGCCGTCAGCAATATATAGTGCCCTGCCCCGCAGCACTCGTGGCACGTGTCCGCGTCAAGTGGACCTTTGTCCCAGAAACGGCGTTGGTCGGGCCACTGATGATGTTCTTTGACACTTGCTTGTGCAGGCTGGGCGAGCACAGATCGGGAAAAGGTAGTGTCGGCTGGGGACCGAATAAAGTACCGAGGGGCTGGCCGACGCCAGTGAGGTTGCGAAAGGCCTCGGTCTCTACCCAGCCTTAGGGCAGCATCTCCAAGGTCTAAGCAACTTTGATATGTGGACGTTGAGGACTTGGGGTGTTCGGTGGGTGCGCTATCCCTCCTTTTTGCGCTCCATCCGTCTGTGGTATGGAAACTGAACTCCCGGTGGATGCTGTGGAGGATTTTGGAGGCGAAGATGGGGCTTTTCCCGCGACGGGAGGGTTTGGGCCGTGGTCCTGGGCAGTGGGCTGACTAGCGATGGACACAGGGAAGGAGCATGGTGTGCCCGGCCGGATGTGAACGGCTTGGTGCATTGAGGTGGGTGTTAGCCAATTCATATGCCTGCGCATACTGTGGTAGTTAAGCTAGTATGGTGAACCCCTGTGATCCTGGATTGGCAAAATGTTGCACACCACAGTCCGTCGGTCATCTGTGTTTCTTTCAAGAACCTCCAGACTTCTGAAAATATGGCCCTTCGGCCACGGGAGCTTGACGACGGGCAAACATTTGCGCTGATGCACCATTCTGGCCCTCTCTCCGTCTGGCCCCTACCACTTCCTCTATCCAACCGTTCTGCGATAGGACTCGCTCCGCTCAGAAGCACTGTGTTCCCCGCCTATCAACCCAGCTTGGGTCTGTCACCACCCGATGACCCCTCATCATCCTTCGATCCGCCAGTCCTGCTCCCCCTCAGACTCCCTTCCCTGACAACAACTCACCACTGTCTGACAACCGTGTTTCCCGTCATCGTCCGAACCATCTTTACACACTTCTTCCCTACGTCATAATGTCATGCATCAACCCACAACTGCGACAGGTGGAAAACTGGGCATCTTAAAAATTGCTCAGCAGCACCGGACAAGTTGTTTGTGATGTGGGAAGGGTCCATAAAACCGTTCTCAAGAGTATGTTGGTTTCAAATGTCCAATTTTTCTGGATGGGGGCGACTGGGGGAAGGAGCTGAGGTGTAGGAGCTGAAGGAGTGCTGATTTCGGTGACATGGGTGGACTGCGTTTAAAGACTGACTGGTACAAATGGCTAGAAGCATTGTCCGCGCAATCCCCGCCCTCACGTCTTCGCACTGTTTCTGGCCTCACGTGCTCTACCAACGAGTCCCAGTAACTTAGACATGATGACCTAGGGAGTGTACTCTGCGGCGTTCCCCCTTCTCCCTCATCAGCAGGTGGTGTCGCACCCACCCCGCCCAGGAACCTATGGCTCTGCCCCTCCTGCATAGGTGGACGCCCACGGTCCACGGCCCTCTTCCTCTACCCCTCGTCCTTTTTTTTGTGTTTTTTTTGTTTTTTTTTTTAAAAATAAACAAAACGATGTATCCTATTGCTTGCTATTCTAAACTCACTACAGCACACAACTGGATTTTGTGCTTGCCTATGACTTGAGCTAAAAAAGAAATAAAGTTAAAAAAAATAAATCAGCAGACTCTGCCTAATTCTAATCAAACCCCTAATAAATTGTCCCACTTCGGTGTTGAGTGGATATGCTTTCAACCTAAGACTAAACACAACAGTCCAGTCCCCGCACTTCCTCACATATGGTAACTAGCTGCACTACTACTGCCGCACCCCATCCACAGCAAACTAAAAAAAAGGAACATATAACGCTAGTGTAGCCTAAAGCTTGTTTGGTCCTTGTAGAAGCACTCCTCCTGCCTAAACACTAATTCTAATAGATACAGGCCTACCGCTTTCCCTGATCAGCACAGCTCTCTCCCTATCGGCATCCAGACAGAGAAATGAACCAGCAGCGCGGGCAGGGGCTAGTCTATTCCGGTCACCTGATCTTGGCCATCCAACCACTTGCTATCGACGTGTAATGGGGTACCACGTCATGCTTTTTTGGAGTGCAGAGTCTCCTGGCTTGTGATTAGCTCTGTTTCTGGCCGCCAAAAAGCAAAACGGCGGGAGGATGCGCATTTTTTCTCGAGCTGGCAATACTCGTCCGAGCAACGGCAGTTTCGAGTACGCTAATGCTCGACGATCATCAGCTTCGGACGAGTATGTTCGCGTCATCTCTAATTACCACAGTCACGGTGCCTGTATCTATGATATGTAGCCTCTGGTTTTATCCATGCTTGATTTTGATGGTAGATTTCCGTTAATTTAACCCCTTAATAACCCCGGCCCTTTTTAGTTTTTTTTTTTCACTTCCAATTTCACACCCCACACACCCCACTTTCAAAAATCTATTCACTTTTTAACTGTTTCATGTAAGACTCTGTTTTTGGTGCTTGTTTCGCGTAACCAATTGCACTTCATAGTGATATATTTAATTTCGTAGTTCGTGTACAGGTAAGCGGAAAAAAATTCCAAATACATGAAAACTGTAACTTTTGTTTGAAACTTGTGGTTGAAATTCACAGCCAAGAGAGCTTTGAGAAAATTATTTTTGGTGTAATATATAGACCCCTAACATCTCTGAGGAAATAGAGGGTCACCTATATAAAACATATGTGAGGCGGGCTGCACAGGAGGGACCGTAGTGATAATGGGAGACTTTAACTTTCCTATATAATTGTGGTCAGGGCTATTCTCAACTGTGAAGGGGAGACATTTTATAACTTTTCTTCTGCTGATAATTTTATTTAATCGTCCCAGCTTGTAGAATATCCCACAAAGTGACACATTGTTGGATCTGTGATTTCTAACAATGCGGATAATGTCCAAAATGTCAGTGTCCCGGATCCCTTGGGAACACAGCACTCATAATCATACTGTAATTTTCTCTTTTTTTAAAACTGTAAAAGCCAGAACAGTGGGAAACTTTGAATTTTAAGAGGGCGAATTTTTCCAAAATTCAGGGCTGCACTACAGCTATAGACTGGGATCAGATTCTTCAAATGATGATACTACTTTAATTGGGAGAAATTCAATCTATCCTGGGTTTTTTATACTACAATTTATTCCACGAGGTACATTTTATAGTCGGCTAGATTATCCCCACGGGCTTTACAGCTACAGTTAAAGGGGGCATTAAATGAGAAAAAGAGGCATTTAAACAATATACATCTGACCGGTCATCTGAGTCTTTTCAATAACTACAAAAAACTTACCAAACTCTGTAAAAGCAAATCAACTCAAGCCAAAATACAAAATGAAAGACAGGTGGGCTAAGATTAGCTAAATAAAACCCAAGAAAATTTTTAAGTATATCAATGCAAAAAAAAAGGGTCTAACAGGTGGACCCCTTTAATTCTGAAAATGGGGCATCGTTGACTGGAGACCAAGAGAATGCGGAGATACTGTAATAGTGTTTTTGTAGCCCGTTTATACTTAGAAGAAAGAACCTTCTGCTTTCTGACGTGGTAGTTGCCATTACGGTCATTCATCCTGTATTACTAACGGGCCTGAATGTAGGACATGATCCAATCTAAGCTCAATAAAATAATGTGTACAAGCTCCTGGGACCAGATGGGTTACACCCCAGAGTTCTTAAGCCTCAGTTCTGTTATTGCTGTACTCGCTATCTAAATCTTTCGGATGCTGTATGTCCTTGGTGTGGTGCCAAGTGACAAAGGTGCGCAAGGCCAATGTGGTCCAATATATAAAAAGGGCTCTAGAACTTCTCCAGGCAATTACAAAGGCCTGTAAGCTTACCTCCCTTGTGGGAACTTTTGGGAGGGTTAGTAAAAGCTACCTACTGAGTTGTGACATCACATAGTATAATAAGTGACTCCAGCATGTTTTTACTAAGAAGAGAAGTTGTCAAACTAACCTGATCTGCTTCTATGAAGAGGGGAGCAGATATGCCTGGATGGGGAGCATCATGGATATTGTGTTCTTGACTTTAACAACGAAGGCCTTTTACACTGTCCCTGCATAGACCCGATGGGTAAATTAGGGGCTATGGTTTTGGCATGAAATAATTTGCAATTGGATTGAAAATTGGCTGACGGATCGTATCCAGAGAGTGTGGTCAATGATTCCTACTCAGCAATGGTGCACCAGTTATGAGTGGTGGTACCCCAGGGTTTCTGTGCTTGCCAACTACTATTTAATATATATATTATGATCTATGAGTAGGCATTAATAGCACTGTGGGTCTATTTTTGCGATAACACCAACTGTTATGTAATACAGTCTTGGAGGATGTGTCATAGGCTGCAGGGTGACTTGGACCAACTACATGTTTTGGTCATCCCCTTGCAAATGAGGTTGTAAATGTGGATAAATGTAAGGTTATGCACCTGGGGGCCAATAAATCCAAAGGCAAATATGTCCTTGGGGGAGTAATTCTGGGAGAGCGCCCTTGTAGAAGGACCTTAGGTACATTAGATCATAAATTGAATAACCAGCATGCAATGTCCAAATCAGCTGCCCTAAAAGCCAGTAGTCATGTATCAAAAGTGGTATGGACTCTTGTGATAGGGATGTAATAATTACAACTATCAAGTCAATTTGTTTGGCCTCACTACCCCACCCCCCCCCCACCCCCCCCCCCCACCCCCACCCCCCCCCCACGCCCCCCCCCACCGACCCCCCGCCCCCCCCCCGCCCCCCACCCCCCCCACCCCCCCCCCCCCCACCCCCCCCCCCCACCCCCCCCCCCCACCGGCACACCCCCCCCCCGCACCCCCCGCCCCCCCCCCCCCCCCCCCCCCCCCCCACCCACCCCCGCCCACCCCCCCGTGCCACCCCCCCCACCCCCCCACCCCCCCTCCCACCCCCACCCCCCCCCCCCCCCCCCCCCCCCCCCCCCCCACCCCCCCCCCCCCCCCCCCCCCACCCCACCCCCCCCACCGCCCTCCTACACACCCCCGCCACCCCCCCCCCCCACCCTTCCCACCCCACCCCCCCCCCCCCCCCCCCCCCCCCCCCCCGCCTCCCCCTTCCCCACCCCCCCACCCCCCCACCCCCCACCCCCGCACCCCCCCCCCACCACCCCCCCCCCCCCGCCCCCCCCAACCACCCATTCCCCTCCACCCCCATCCCCCACCGCCCCCCCCGCCCCCCCGACCCGCCCCCCCCCCCCCCCCCCACCCACCCCACCCGCCACCCCCGCCACCCACCCCCCCGCCCCCCCCCCCCCCCGCCCCCCCCCCCCCCAACCGCCACCCCCCCCCGGCCAGCGCCCCCCACCCCCTCACACCCCCCCCCCCCCCGCGCCCCCCCCCCCCACACACCCCCCCCCCCCCCCACCCCCCACCCCCACCCCCCGCCCTCCCCCCCCCCCCCCCACCCCCCCCCCCCCCCCCCCCACCACGACCACACCCCCCCCCCCCCCCCCCCCACCCACCCCTCACCCCCCCCTCCCCCCGCCACCCACTCGCCCCCGCCCCCCCCCACCCCCCTCCCCCCCCCCCACCCCCCCTTCAACCCACCCCCCCCCCCACCCCCACCCCCCCCCACCACCCCCCCCCCCTCCGCACCACCCCCCCCACCCCCCCCCACACCCCCCCCCCGCATCACCCCCACCCCCCCCCACACCCCCCACCCCCGCCCCCCCCCCCCCACCCCAGCCCCCCCGCCCCGCAAACCCCCTGCTCCCCCCACCCCCCCCCCCCCACCCCCCACCCCCCCTACCCCCCAGCCCCCCCCTCCCCCCCCATCCTCACCCAGCACCCCTCCCAACCCCACCCCACCCTTCCTACCCCCCCGCCCCCACCCCCCCCCCCCCCCACTCACCACCCCTCCCCTCCCACGGCCCGCTCCGCCCCCCCAGCCCCCCCGCCCCACCGCCCCCGCTCCCCCCCCGCCGGCCGCTCCCCGCTCGCCCCCCCGCCCCCACCCCCCACCCCGCCCCCCCCCCCCCACCAGGCCCCACCCCCCCCCCCCCCTCCCCCCCCCCCTCCCCCCCCCCCCCCCCCCCCCCCCCCCCCTGGAATATGCTGTCCAGTTCTGGGCACAGGTACATAAAAAGAAGCCCTGGAGATGGAGAGGGCTCAACGGAAGCCACAAAATGATAAGGGTATGGGGGGTCTTAGTTTAAGTAAAACAATTTAAAAAATAGATTTATTTAGTTTGAAAAGAGACACTACGATGGGACATGATTAATTTTTAAAATACAGAATGGTCCATCAAAAAATTTGGTGGTAAGTTTTTCAGATTAAATCAATCAAAAGACGAGGGGCACTGTCTCCTCTGGAGAAAACAAGGTTTATCACTGGAGGCGACGAAGGGATTTTTTACTGAAACTGTCATCTGTAGATAGCCTGCCTCAGGTGCTAGTCACAAGAGGGACAGAGAGAGCTTCAGAAGGGTCTAGATTAAGATGAGCGAGCACTAAAATGCTCGAGTGCTCGTTATTCGAAACAAACTTTTCCGATGCTCGAGTGCTAGCTCGAATAACGAGCCCCATTGAAGTCATGGGAGACTCGAGCATTTTTCAAGGACCATGGTTCGGGAATAAATGTGTTTTTAATTGAAAAAGAAGGTCTTTCTGATAAGTTAGCAGATGATGCAAACTCTGCAATCTATTTTCACTGTTTCGCTGTCCCGCGGTATATTATCTCCCGACAAGTTTAGCAGATGTGAAGAACAGTGAAGAATAAAATAAAAACAGTGAACACAGTATCATTTAAGTAAAAAACGGAGTGAAAAACACAGTGAAGAAATATTGCGATGTTCGGCACATCTGCTTACTTGTCGGGAGATACGCTGTCCCGGGATCCGCTCCTCTTCTTCCACTGAAGTCTCCCCAATCTCTCTGCGCTGCTCCCTGATGCCTCTGCGCTGCTCCCCGATGCCTCTGCGCGGCTCCCCGATGCCTCTGTGCTGCTCCCGATGCCTCTGCGCTGCTCCCCATTGCCTCTGTCCTGCTCCCTGATGTCTCTGTCCTGCTCCCCGGTGTCTCTGTCCTGTTCCACGATGTCTCTGTCCTGTTCCCCCATGTCTCTGTCGTGCTCAGCCCCATATAGAAATAGGGTAAACCTGTACACACACATATATATTGTTCTTCACATACTATTTTGTTCACACCGTTTCGTATTCTTCACTGTGTTTTTCACTGTGTTTTCATTTAAATCATCCTGTGTTCACTGTTTTTATTCTATTCTTCATTGTTCTTCACTGTGTTTTTTTAATTAAATGCTCGATCTCGAGCAGGGGAAATACTCGTCCGAGCAACGAGCCGTTTCGAGTACCTAAATACTCGAACGAGCATCAAGCTCGGACGAGTATACTCGCTCATCTCTAGTCTAGATGCCTTTTTACACCTAAATAACATTGATGGTTATGTTATATAGAATTGTTTCCCCTAAATCCCTTCCTTTTCCAATCCCTTCCTTTCCTTGGTTGAACTTTATGGACAAGTGTCTTTTTTCAACCGTATAAACTATGATACTATGAAAATAGTAATGGATTTGCGCCGTTTTCTTGTGGGCTTGGATTTTTTTTACGGTTTGCCCCAAATTACATGTCTACTTTATTCTTTGGGTCAGTGCGATCACGGGGATGCCCCGGTTTTATAATGTTTTTATACATTTACAAAAATTAAAACCTCCTTTACAAAATTTTTTTTTTTATTTGTCATCTTCTGGTGCTAATAAATTTTTCATACTTTGGTATACGGAGCTGTAGGTGGTGTAACTTTTTGCAACTTTTGATGAAGTTTTCAATGCTGCCATTTTGAGGACTGTACGACCTTTCGATCACTTTTTAAAGAATTGTTTATATTTTTTTAAATGGAAAAAAGTGTTATTTTTTTACTTTGGGTGCTATTTTCCGTTACGGGGTTAAACGTAGTGAAAAAACTTTATTATATTTTGAAAGATCGGGCATTTTTGGACACGGCGATACCTAATGTTTTTAGGATTTTTACTGTTTATTCATATCAGTTCTAGGTAAAGGGGGGGATTCAAAGGTACTTTAGGTACTTTAACCCTAAATTGTCTGATCGATCCTATGATATACTACCATACGGCAGTATGGCAATATATGGGGATTTTCCTCCTCACTCAATACAATGTGCTGATAGCACATTGTAGTGATAGGTTTAAGACGAGTCAGCCTGGGTTCTTCAGGGAACAACAATCCTTGGCAAGAGGGCGCCTCCATCCAGTGTACATAGGACGTAGGGGGGGAAGGAGGGGGTGAGGAGAAGGTCTCCCTTCCTCTTTTCCTTCTTCTATCTCTGATAAAGCAATATGCAGTAAAGACTTAACGGCTATGGAGAGGGCTCAGCCCATGACTACTATGGTGCGCGTTGGTAAGGGGCTAACTGAACAGGTGAATCACACCACTTATATCTATGCCAGGTCCTACTATGGGGGCTCATTCCCCCACCAGCAGCGCTCCCCTTCATGCCAATTTGGTTTGGAGATGGCAGAAAGGAGGAAATAATCACAATTGCTGGTGGTTCACTAACAATTGTGATTTTTTTCACGGCTTTCAAGTCAGTTTCCTGGCAAAGAAATCTTGATTAATCTCCCCCACAGAATTTAAAGAATTTGTTTTTGAGATAAATATATTTTGAGCCCTAGTGGATATACTTTCAAACAAGTCTCAAAAACTCTTGTTAAATCCAAGGTCCTTACAATGGAACTCTTCTGTAATCTAAGCTTTTTTGAAGATGAATTTGTGCTAAACATATACGTTCACACACAATCATACTAATTGTAGGAATAATATTGCTAAAGTCATTACTATACAGTCTCCAATGTGCTTAAATTCACAGCCCTTTTGAACATTTTGTCTTTAAATATTTTCAAGTATTCATAAAATACAATTTTTTGAGATGCAACAAACAAAAAGAGAAAATAATTTTTGAGTCTTCTGTAATCATATACTATACAGGCAGTCCCTGGGTTACATACAAGATAGGGTCTGTAGGTTTGTTCTTAAGTTGAATTTGTATGTAAGTCGGAACTGTATATTTTATCATTGTAACCCCAGACAGAACTTTTGTGGTCTCTGTGACAACTGGATTTTAAAAATGTTGGGTTGTCATAAGAATCAGGATTAACACTAAAGCTTCATTACAGACACCTGTGATAACTGTTAGAGCTGATCATTGTAGCCTAGGACTAAAGTACAATAAATTACCAATATCCAGAGGCCCGTTTGTAACTAGGGGTCGTATGTAAGTCGAGTGTTCTTAAGTAGCCTGTACCGCCTGTACTGCAAAAAAACATTACTCAGTAAAAAAAAAAAGAAAATCTCAGTTGGATAAACACTGCGGCAAAATGTAGATAGCAGTCTTGTCATGTTTAATACTTAATGCATAAAAATGTATGTTGAAAAAATGTATTTATTTTATTTATTCTCCATACCAATGTTTATTACATCAACAACTGAAAAACAAGCAAAAAAACTGACATATATAAACCGCTTAACAATAGAACTGAAGAAGAGCAAATCTGTGAATCTGGGCAGAAACATATATTTAAGATTTGCTGAACATTTTTTCCCCCAGTCCTTTAATTCTGATTATACTTTTTTATCAATCTGATTAATATTGTACTATTCAGCACGAACTTAGTTTAAAAATATTTCTTGCCATAAATATTTTTTAGAGTTGTGATGTTCACCATGTTTACCATGTAAATACTGATCAACATAGTATACAAGGGGGCCCATAATTAGAGGGGAAGGAAGAGAAGTGCCACAATAAGAAAGAGGAAATGAGAGGATACCCACAATTTTTCAGTGTACTGTATATACTCGAGTATAAGCCAATCCGAGTATTAGCAGAGGCTAATACTAATAATTTTCACAAAGAAAACTGGGAAAACCTATTGACATGAGTATAAGCCTAGTATATAGCCTGTCAGCTCATGCCTCCAGTATATAGCCAGAAGCCCCTTGTCCCCACTATATAGAAAGCCAGCTCATGGCCAGAGTATAGAGCTAGCCTATTTTCCCCAGTATATGACAAGCAGCCCCTGCCCAGAGTATATAGCCTGCAGCCCCTCTCCCCCAGTATATAGCCGGCAGCCCCTGTCCCCCCGTTTACAGCCTGTAGCACCAACCCCAGTATACAGCCATTTCCCCCAGTATATGTCAAGCAGCCACTGCCCCAGTATATAGCCAGCAGACCCTGCTCCCCAGTATGTAGCCAGCAGCCCCTGCCCCCAGTATATAGCCAGCAGCCCCTGCTCCCCAGTATGTAGCCTCTAGCCCATGCCTCCCAGTATATAGCCTGTAGACCCTGCCTCCTGTATATAGCCTGCAGCCCTTGCCTCCCAGTAGTATATAGTCTGCAGACCCTGCCCCCAATATATAGCCTGCAGCCCCTGCCCCCCAGTATATAGCCAGCACCCCCTGCCCCTAGTATATAGCCTTCAGCCATTGCCCCCAGTATATAGCCAGCAGCTCCTTCACCCCCCATTAAATAGCCTGCAGCCCCCTAAGAAAAAAACATAATGTGTTCTCAGAGAAATGAGAGCCGACAGAGAAATAATTGTTAAAGTTTTATGGAAGGGTAAATTAAAATTAAAAATAGGAAGGTAGGTGACAGCTATCACTATTAAAAGAAAGACTGATCACCTTAGCCTTGCAGAGCTGCAAAGAGTTAATTCTCAAAGATATTTAGCCGCCTCTCCTTATATGTATTAAAGTAATAAAGTAATAAAAGGATCTGTAAAAATAATAGAATAATAAGAATAAAGATTTAGAAGGACAAATTACAGGTTTTTTTTCAGCCTTTATTCTAGCAATTTTTGGGCATGTTACCTCTCCACAGCATATGAGAAAACAGAGAGACAAATTAAATATTTATAAATGGCAAACACAAATCTATAGACAAGGGCAGGCATCACAAAAAAAAGAATTTTAACATTAGGACAAATTTACTAATCCTAATATATATTACACTTATAATACCATATAAACTTGAGTATAAGCCAAGTTTTTCAGCACAAAAATTAACCTGCTGCTAAGTTTTATTATATAGCAAATATCATGTCAAAAATCTGCTGCCTTACTCTTAGTAAATCTAGCCAGACAGTCACTTTCATTTTAATTCATATCAGGTAATGTAGAATTGGTAAAGTAAAAGCATGCATAGGACCAAAACTTATTATGGGTCTTTTTTCTTGTTAATTATTTTTTCTTATACAAAAAGGCATACATAAAAAAAGAAAAAAATCTGAGAATATACACAAGAAAAAATAAGTGGAAGCTTGAAAATGAATACAAAAACAAAAGATGCACAAAAGAAGGTAGACATTTTGTAAACAATACAAATCAGTTTAGAACCTGATATACTCATCTAAGAAAATAAATCACCAGATAATAGGGTGTAATAGGGTAAGCACTTGAATCTCTACACACTTATGTACCCTATTACACTATGTGGTGGTTCCTTTTCTTGTGGGAATGATTGCATCTGGGGAACCAATGGCCGCTATACCTAAATGAGATGTCAGAGATCTCCAAGGATCAACCCATGGGAGACATTTTCTACTGGTGGACATGGTGTTGATTGGATATTACTATAATTGAATGTCGTAGAGGAACAGGCTATAAATTTGGATTTACTTTTGGCCTTCTCTAGCTTTGTTCAGTCATACATAGGTCATGGCGGTATTACTCTTTATTAAGTGATACTTTAAATTTTTATTAGAAGCATTTTATAATATTTTATTTGTGATTAGTTATTATTTTTCACTTCTTATTTTGTACAGTTTTATTTTGACCATTTTATTCTGTACCTTCAAAACTAAAGATCTGTGCATTTTGCAGAAGTTTGTTTTGAAATCAATTATAGTAATTCACTTGCGTAGCCATCTGGCCTTGGTGCTTTGCTAATACACAGTAATTTGGTTGTGGTTTTTACTTCTAATTCTATAACGGGAGCATGTCATTCCATTTTAAGAGACTAAGGCCGTAATAGTATCGCTATGGTTTCATTATTTTTTTTAATTGAGTCTATTTCTTTCATCCATTATTTACAGTTTACCCATATCTGTGGTTATACAAATTTGTTACTGAAAGATATAATCATCACAGTACATAATAACACAAAATAAGCTTCTAAAAGATCATGGTTATCTCATTTGTCACTGTAACAGTCTGTGACAAATTCATTCAACGAGTTGTTCTAAAATTATGTAAACATTAACCCAAGACTAAAAATTGACGTTGACTTTATAATTAGACATGTATGCATGATAATAGATCAAGACCTAACTATTTATCTATTGAGTTGTGATACCAAAAAAATTCTACAAAAAACTTCCTTTAACAACTGAAATACTCACAGTTTGAAAAACCTATATCCAGTCTTCTACACGAAAATAACACTATGTTAGTTTGACACATTTTTATCATTCAAATAACTAGAGAACTGTCATTAAATCATGTTAGCTCAGTCTAATCAAGTACCCTGCTGGAAACTTTCATTTGGTTTTGTCATGTTGCGTTGCCTGTCTAGCATCCAACAGAGGTACAGATTAAATACTGGATTTCATTCCTGAAAACCAGTGGTCCCTTGTAACCCTCAAAGCCAGAAAAAGTCCATTTTTTCCGCTTTTATTGCAAGTGAAATAAGCCTTTGAGGTGAGAACAAAGTATATTACACCGTATGCCAATGTGTTTTTACTCCAGAGACATTAAATCATTTTTTCTGCAGCCAGCTAGTATTCTTCAGTTGATTTGCCAAATTTAGGTATAAAGTAAAATTGAAACACATAACAAACCATAAAGCTCTGCTTCATTTTTGCAAAGTTTTGCAACATATTTTATAAACTAAATGAGATTGCCCTTCCCAAACAATATGCAAAATTTCCTTCAAAGTAACTCAATTCCGAGGTGTTTTAGATAAAGCGCAAGAAATCACACAATTCTATAGTAAATAGGTAAGTATTCATAACAGACAACTCAATCATGTAAATTGCTAAAGTTTCTGGTGCTTTTCAACTCCCCACCTTGACCCATAAATGAGAGGTTAAAGAGTTATCCTAGTGTGAATGACCTGGCCTAAGTTAGATTTGACTGCACTGGACATTTCAGTAATAATACCTTTATATGGCCGTGTTTTGCTATACAGTGATATTGTGGTGTAAAATTGAAAGACCAAACCCTTCTTAAACCAAAAATGAAATAAAGAATATAAATAAGAAAAAAAACTCCCATATCTGTTATCACTGTATTCATAACATACATACAACCGATTGTTTAACCCATTCATTGAGCATCACCCAGAACATACATTCACCGGCCACTTTATTAGGTACACCATGCTAGTAACGGGTTGGACCCCCTTTTGCCTTCAGAACTGACTAAATTCTTTGTGGCATAGATTCAACAAGGTGCTGGAAGCATTCCTCAGAGATTTTGGTCCATATTGACATGATGGCATCACACAGTTGCCGCAGATTTGTCGGCTGCACATCCATGATGCGAATCTCCCGTTCCACCACATCCCAAAGATGCTCTATTGGATTGAGATCTGGTGACTGTGGAGGCCATTTGAGTACAGTGAACTCATTGTCATGTTCAAGAAACCAGTCTGAGATGATTCCAGCTTTATGACATGGCGCATTATCCTGCTGAAAGTAGCCATCAGATGTTGGGTACATTGTGGTCATAAAGCGATGGACATGGTCAGCAACAATACTCAGGTAGGCTGTGGCGTAAACATTCCCCACACCATGACACCACCAGCACCAGCCTGAACCGTTGATACAAGGAAGGATGGATCCATGCTTTCATGTTGTTGATGCCAAATTATGACCCTACCATCCGAATGTCGCAGCAGAAATCGAGACTCATCAGACCAGGCAACGTTTTTCCAATCTTCTACCGTCCAATTTCGATGAGCTTGTGCAAATTGTAGCCTCAGTTTCCTGTTCTTAGCTGAAAGGAGTGGCACCCGGTGTGGTCTTCTGCTGCTGTAGCCCATCTGTCTCAAAGTTTGACGTACTGTGCGTTCAGAGATGTTCTTCTGCCTACCTTGGTTGTAACGGGTGGCATTTGAGTCAATGTTGCCTTTCAATCAGCTCGAACCAGTCTGCCCATTCTCCTCTGACCTCTGGCATCAACAAGGCATTTCTGCCCACAGAACTGCCGCTCACTGGATGTTTTTTCTTTTTCGGACCATTCTCTGTAAACTCTAGAGATGGTTGTGCGTGAAAATCCCAGTAGATCAGCAGTTTCTGAAATACTCAGACCAGCCCTTCTGGCACCAACAACCATGCCACGTTCAAAGGCACTCAAATCACCTTTCTTCCCCATACTGATGCTCGGTTTGAACTGCAGGAGATTGTCTTGACCATGTCTACATGCCTAAATGCACTGAGTTGCGGCCATGTGATTGGCTGATTAGAAATTAAATGTTAACGAGCAGTTGGACAGGTGTACCTAATAAATTGGCCGGTGAGTGTACATAACCAATTGTGTAATATTGTTGTGTCACCTTGTCTCAAAAAATCAGAAATGAATTGTGAACAAAAAGTTGTATATTCTTTCCAAGTTACCAATGAAAATGAAAAAGAAGCCCTTACTAGCTCATTGCTGGAAAATAGAAAAGTTATGAATTAAGATGTCACAAAAAAAAACATTTTTTTTGCAACATTATAAAACACAAAAAAATAATAAATTGGGTATTGGAATAATACTGATCCAGAAAACAAAGATTACATTTTATTTATCCATATGCCTCATCAGGGTGGACTGGAGTACCTTGGGCCCACAAGAGAAATATTTTTTGGGGCCCAACCTATCTTTTTGCTAGAAAGAATGCAGATTACCAATGGAAGTGTAAAACAAGCAGATAACATTGTACAGTATTAAACACGGTGGGCAGATTATTCATAAAAATCAAGAGACATAACTGTTCTGGTTGCTCAAGGCACCACTCCCCTAAAATTGTGTTTCTAAATGTATTCAAATTGCAGTGTGTTGACGCAACCATCACGAACCTAAAGTGGCCCACTAATCCTAAGCCAAATATCCCCTCCCCACTAAACCTATGCTACTGCACACTAACATATACTGTGCCCTACATAATTCAAGGGTTTTTGGGTGTAAGAACAAGAAGCAGCTGTACTTACCCTCCTCTGGTGCTCTGGTCCACGCTGTGCACCCATTATTAGTGGTCTGTATATATACTCACAGGCACAGCAGTGACGTACCAACCAGCAATGCTGCAGGTCCTGGCTGTGGTCAGTGTAACCATACACAGGCTGCAGCAGAGGCTGCACAGGACGCTTGGTGGTTGCCTGACATCACTGCTGTATCTCTGTATACGTACAGACAAGGGGGGATAGGTTGGTACAGAGCTCGACTGAAGCATCAATAAGGTAAATACAACTCCTTCTTGATTTTACACAGCTTCCCACTTCAATAATTGTGAGATAAATGGGGCACATTTCACAGAAAGTGCATTGTCCAACCTATAATGCCCGTGTGGCAATTCACTAAGATCGTGCGCTCAAATATGCATGTTCGCTCAGGTCCAATGAGTCACACCATCTTTTTAGTGCGCTTGCGAAACTATTTAAAATTTAAATCCGGCATTCAGACCAAAATCAGTCAGACATCCGTCGACTGCCCCCTAATTCTGTCACAATGCAGCAGCACCACAAAAAGGGTTGTGTGCCCACAAATCCCAGCAAGACACTGTTAAATACCTGTGCAAAGCCATTAGTCACAAAAAGGGTCACAGTCCGACAAAAGTGTGCACACAACCCCTGTAAATACCCCTAACTGACACACTAATCACTTTGAAGACATTAAATGCACTGTTAAAACCCATTGGAGTGCGTGGCCCCAATTTTATTACTGACACATGAGTGTTTGTTGGAGAATTCTTTACTGTTCTCTATCCTTCTATCTAGATGATACTCAGCTTCTAGCAGCCAGAACTCTCTTCTAAAGATTTAGCAAAGCAAAAGTTAAGTTCCCTAATTTATCATAATCTCCCTTGAGTTGTTCCCTAGAGATCAAAATTATTTCTCTTATAGTGGATATAGTCTCATCCCCAAAGTAGTTAAAGGCATGTCACCCCCCCTGCACCCACATAACATTCATGTCACCCCTGTGCCCTGGCATTACATCCATGTCACCCCAACCTCAACATAACATCCATGTCATCCTGCAACCTCACATAACATCCATGTATCCTGCAACCTCACATTAACATCCATGTCTCCTCAACCTCACATAACAAAATGTCCTCCTGCAACTCACTAACTCCATGTCATCCTGCAACACTCACATAACATCCATGTCATCCTGCAACCGCACAAACATCCATGTCATCTGCAAACCACATAACTCCATGGTACACGCTCCCACAATTAATACATTTCATTATGAACCTCACATTAATTCACATCACCTGCACCCTCAGTAACATCCATGTCCCTACACCCCACATTACATACATATCATGCATCCCACATACACTACATTTTCACCAGGACCTCACTTACATCAACCATGTCACCACCCTGCACCCCCCAATTCATACATATCACACTGCATCCCACATTACATACATTTCACCATGGACCTCACATTACATCCATGTCACCCTGCACCCCACATTACATCCATATCACAGTGCACCCCACATTACATACATGCCACCCTGCCCCCCACATTACATACATGTCACCCTGCACCCCACATTACATCATGTCACACTGCACCCCACATTACATACATGTCACACAGCATCCCACATTAGATCCATGTCACACTGCATCCCACATTATATCCATGTCACACTGCACCCCCACATTACATACATGTCACCTTTCCATCTCACATTACATACATGTCATCCTGCACCTCACATTACATTCATGTCACACTGCACCTCACATTACATTCATGTCACACTGCACCCCACATTACATGGATGTCACAATGCATCCTACATTATATCCATGTCACCTTGCATCCCACATAACATACATGTCATCCTGCACCTCACATTACACATTTATTTAAGAAAGAAAATCCTAAATGCCCCTGAATCTGTGTAGCAGCCCCTACAGCCAAGTTGGATCTAAGTTTATTTGAAGAGCATATTACTGAGAGGGTTTTATCCTCAAAATGTTCTATTATGCTAAGAGCTGTTTTTAGAGCAATAAACTATGTGGACTGGAAGGTCATTTTGTTCAGTATCCATTGATCTCCAGAGGTTTTTTCACAAACTAAAACCTTAAGCTCTTTAACCCTCAAGGAAGCTAATGGTGTCTTCCTTTTAACCACCTTTAAAAACAGACTACAAATTGTAACCCTTCAATGTGGTTTGCCTTGTTGTTGTGGCACAATTGAAAATTTGCTACATGTGTATACATTTAAACTCTATGGGGGTATATCAAAACTTATCCCCCCCTTTTTGCCATCTCCACACCAAGTGGGCGTGGATAGGAGTGTAGTGGGCCATGCCAAAGCCTTTGCATATATGCGGTGCAAACAAAGGGCCAGGCTTAATAAGGGTCGGTGCATGATGTGGCAGTATTCTATAAATCCCCCAGTATGTATATATACATACAGTACATGTACAGCACATATAATTATATAAATATATATATATATATATATATATATACTAACCTATAGTACTAATATAATTACTAAAATAAATTGGCTTACAACATTATAGAGTAAAGATAGTATTATTCCTAGTGCCAAATTATTGTGTATCCCTAATATGTCAGACATATAGTATAATCTAAGAGATGACACATCTAATGCTCTCTCCATGTGATTTGTGTTTGAGCAATAACATTATTCCAAATGTTCAGTGATGATATCATCACAATGGGGGTCATTTACTTACCTGGTCCAGTCGCGATCCAGCGGCGCGTTCTCCGACTAGGTACAGATGCGCTGAAGTCTGCCAAGGTCTGCTGGAGTTCACCGACCTATTCCTGGGGCATGTGAGTGCTTGATCTTAGGAAACAATTGTCTTTTTAAACTCCTCGGTTTTTCCGAATCCGTCGGGTTTTCCAATGGTCACGGCCCCCGATTTCTGTCGCGTGAAAGCCTGCGCCAAAATCCCAGTGGAATTCATGGCAAAACGGAAAAAATCGGGGAAACTCGACAAAAATGTGCCCGTGGCGCCCTTAGTAAATGAGCCCCAATGTCTCAGTTAATAAAGCACTGACTCTTGTAGGGCATAATTTTCAATATTACAAAGTCTCTGTTTTTTAGCATAACTTAGTTGCTGATTAGTTACTTTGTTTATAATCCACTTAACAGGTCTTCATGGTTTAGATTTTAAATGGTTTAGATTTTAAATTTTTGCCAATAAAACACATGCAACCTACTCATAAAAAAGACTGGTGTGTAGTCACATGAGACATTGGACAGAAGCCTCACTACTAGTACAGGGAAGTCAAACTCTTTCTGAGGGCCACATAAATTGTAGGACTTTAAGTTACAACTCTTTAACAGTTAACATAAAATTAGCTGCCAGTGTACCTTAATTACAGATGTTTTTCTGATTTGCAAATCTCTAAGCTTTCTAACAATAGCTAACTGTACACCATGTATGTGATTACATGAAATCACAGCAGCCTCCATGGAGGATGGAGTGGAGTAGAAGTCCATGTAGGCTGCTTTGACTTCATGTGGTTCGATACATGCATGGGGTACAGTTTGCTATTATTAATAGGTACCAAAGGTAGCTAAGGTACCTGAGATGATGTCACTCTGATCACAAGACATGAATGGTCACCAGTAGGCAGGCATAAGGCATGGGGAGGATTAGATGGGAGGGGACGGCTGAGGACACTCCCACCTCTGATGCCTGATAAAATAAGATAAAAGGTGATTTATGTGGTGACAGGTTCCCTTTAAGACAGCTGTTAACTACTCCATTTGAGACATTATCCTACTAAAATAAAACTCTTCCTCCACTCCACATTATGTAACTGCATGGGAAACTGAATTAGACACTTAATTTACTGTCCATGAAAGGACTATAGGAGTGAGAAGCAGAAAGTTGTGCATATATGCAGAGGGCAGTGTGAGAACAAGGAAAGACTGACATTATGAAAGGAGGCAAAGACATATAAATGGAACAGATTTATTAAAAAGTGTCCAACCCCTTTAAGAAAGAAGTATACACTATGTACAAGAGAAAGATTTATAGCAATTTAGTTCTATATGTATATTCTAGTGGATCTTTGGTATCATTGCTGTCCCTCTAGAATTGACAATATTCAATACGCCAATACATTCCAAAAGGTATAAGGCAGAAATCAGGGCTATGTATCGATATAAAAGGTATCCTAATATACTTAAAGTCATTTTTTAAAGTAGAAGGCAAAACTATATACTGGCGCATAGTTATAAATGATATTGTTGCATATACTAATGCATGGATGAAAACAATACAGTATGCAATCACTCAACCAATTATTGCGGGCACATGTTATATATAGATAGGCTGACACACATGTCCCTTCTATAAATCTGTATGACCAACTCTTTGCATAGAAACATAAAACCAAAAAAGAATCAAGAGTATTCAGGTCCAATTAAATCAATACCTTATTAAGAAAAAAGACATAAAAATAGATATGAATAACACACATATTAAAAAACATCAGTGATGGTACTCCAAAATAGACTATATTGCCATCTAGCCCGATTGAAACCAAGGAAATATATTGCAGAAAAAGTGCAAGTGCAAAATATATATATAAATACTAATGGCTAAACATTACTCTTTCAACATAAAAAACATTATGGCACCATGGCCATGTTGAAATCTGAGGAAGCGACAACAACACGAAAGGTGCGTTGGGGAGATATTGACCACAGCCCAGGAGTCTTTCTTGAATGGGTAACTAATCTCTATATGTTGATTTATACTGAGCACGATTTCAGTTGGGTCCAAAAGAATCAGAATTTTTATTTAAGAGCCTATATATGTATTACACTTTTCATAGGATCCACACCACCTAATGCTTTATTGCTACGATTTTAGTCCCATATATGCTACTTTGGCCTTCTATTGCCAGGTGGAGTAAGACAGATACTGTCTATGTGATAACCCTTTAGAAAATGCAGCACGGTGGCTCAGTGGGTAGCACTACAACCTTTTAGTGCTGGTGTCCTGGGTTCAAGTGTCATGGTAGGCTGATTAGATTGTGAGACCCCCATGGGGACAGGGGCTGATAAAAGTGGAGAGCTACAACGTTTCTTTACTATTGCATTAACTAATTTGCAAGTACCCCCACTTTGGAGTGCCCTCAATATTATCTTTGGATTAAGTCCTTTTTTAGGTATAAATAATAATATCAAGGCACTAACATTTGTCAATTGCAGATAATTACTGTAAGTTCTACAATATTTTTTGAACTTCATATGAAATCATGGATTAACAAATATACTGGGAAATGTAATGAAATATTCTGTAACTTCTAGCAATAACTAATCAATACACTCCAGGCCATCGAAATAATAACCATTCCCCTTTTACACAACTCATGTGGATTTAGTTGATTATTATATTCTTTGTATAGACTTGAATTTTTAAAATTAGTAGCCACATTACATTTCTTTCATACTGCACATAGGCAGTTGTGGCTGAGGATAACATGTTTTACTAGAAGAATCTTGGATCTGAAATTACTTATGACACAAACATTCGTTTTTTCATTTGATTTAATCGTATTTACCTTATGTTCTCTTTTTCAATTTCCTGTATACTTGCTGACCTTTTCAAGAAGATTTTATCTAGATCAAGTAGATATTGCCAAGAACTCTGGATATGTAGTGGAGATGGCAACCAGCCAGGCAGAGTTTATTGTTCCATATGTAGATGGATAGATATAGGTATAAATATGATGTACTGTATGTAATATAACTTATATAGAATGACCTGTGTTTTAACAAAAGTATATCTTGGGTTTTCTGAATGCTGTATGCTTGTTTTACTGTCAGGGAACACAGCAGAATAAGACGGAATAATAATCACGTTGCCTGAGGTTTTGTCAGTGAACCAAAACAAATATCCAAGAGTCCTAAAACATTTAAGTCTTCTTATCTACGCACATATAAAAAAATACCCAATTAAGCAATTTTCAAGCTGCTAATGGCGATTACCCTGTTGTTCTTTCTCTCCAACATTTTGGTTGTATGTATATTTATAGTAGTTTTATTGTTGGGTTGCAATTAGCAGTTTTAATAGTACTTCCCTCCGCCTTTACTACTGCCCATTAATCTTTTAAACCTTGTTACTGGCATCGTATTGATTTCTTTCCTAGTACTGGCAGTATTTTTAAGGAGGAGCCGATCATACTTCCGTCTAACAACATAAAAAAGGGTTTAAAGAAAGGCACTTACCATAAAACACTCATATACTTCCACTTTACAAGAGAGTTAAACAAGAGAACAGATGTTTTTAAATTGCATTGGTAAATGGTCCTGTATTTTTCAGAGCAATCAATACATTTAATGCTAATTGTATTGTACCTTTGTCAAAATACATGTTTGGCTGAAAGGTAATTTCAGTTTTGCTTCACTTTTATTAAATGCTTCTTACATGAAATAATTATTATGATTGCTCTCTGAGAGTAAAATGGTGTGTCTAAATGTTAGACAACGGATAGCTAACAGGGCTATTTATCCATTTTGATAGATTATATAATCTGGTACAGAAAAAAAAGATTTTCTAAAGTTTTGTAATTAATATTTTGTTTTACTGGTTTTCTATATAAATATAGATCACAGTTTTATCATTAAAATGATAATCCCACTTTTACTTTCAATAGAATCTGTCAGCCTTTCTGACATGTCTGTTATAATAGATACTTGTAATCCCCATATGGAATGATTTCTAGATCGTTTTTTCATGATAACTTTATGTTGTACCATTTCATTCAGGACCCTTTTAAGTTTGTACAACACATCAACAGTCACAACATTCTATGGTAGCGAGTTTCATCCACAGATGTTTTACTCGGTGCTGGATCGTGCTGGATCTTATAGATCTTATCAAAATAAAGAGATCATAATCAAAGGTAGTTAGCATAGATTTTTTTCAGGTATACCCTCCCACACTGATTTAGATGAACTGAGAACTCCTTTGTTGGGGCACTCTTACCCCAGGAGAATATCAATCTCACAGTTGGGAGACCTATGCAGGGTTTTCTATACAAAACATTTAAATAATCTGAAATATACTCAGGCAATACATTTTTTTTCAATCTTGAAACAAGCAATGAAGCACAATGAGAGGACTACTTAGGACCCCAGTCAATTAGCTCCCCAGAACCCCAATCAAATACAGGGCTATGTAATGCTTACAATGGGAGACCAAAAATGACATCAGAGGATAAAATATTTAAGACAAAAAACCTCCATCTGCACAACGTAAATCCAGTCAACTCTCGTGTAAGGGAGTCTTGAAACTTTACCTCCCTTAAAGAGGCAGAATCTGCTCTTGTAAAATGTTATGGAGAATCCAGTTTAACCAACTTCAGGCCTAAAGCTGAGACAAATGCAAAATCAACAAAATTTGTGACAGACCCAGAATCTATCTTTTTGCATTCAAGTAGACTGGAAATAAAGCTTAGGAACAGACAAAGAGAGTGCATGAGTGGCCTCCTCGACTACCATTCAAGCTCTGTAGATTTTCTGGCGATGACTAGGTCTGGTGGGACAGTTCCGCAGAAAATGACAGTAGACACGCAAAGTTTTCTTCAAACAATGTTCCCTTCTGGCTTTGGCATCCATTGTCCCCAGTTGAATAAGATTAGTTTCAGAGACAGTAATAGGAGGTTTTATATGTCTATTATTCACCTGGAGCAACCATTTTACCTTCTTTTGTTGAGCAACAAGAGGTACAACAGCAGCTTCGCTTGACATTGGGAGAGAGCATGGACTTGGTTGGTTAAATCAGAAACAAAACCTGAAAGGCTCTCCATGTTGCTCAATAGATTCCATACCAAGCCTGCTAGATGCTCCATGTGGTTCACCAGTAACCAGAAAAACCTGATACAATCCTTATTTTTATGGTCAGTATGTAAGGGTCACACATGGAAAAGGACAGTGAGCCCTAAACTGAGCCCCCTCAAACTGTCCCTGCCCACTTACTGGGTTGACCCTAAACAGTGGCCATAACTCTGTGTTGTTCCTTCCCTGAACCAATGAGCAAACACAAAACAAGTCCAACTATACAAAATAAGAGAATTGTCAACAAACCAGGTCACAGCAGAGATAGCAATAAAGAACAGAATCAGAATAAGATGAAAAACAACATCTGAACAAAAGTCAAGATCAGAAACACCTACTCTGACAGGGTATAAAGTAGGTCATGCAAAACTAAAACAAGCACTGGACTGGAGGAACACAAAACACTTCTGGAGACCAGAACCTCAGAGGATGATTGAAGCAGAGTTCTGTCAATCACAACAGTAACTGAGCTGAGCAGACTGTAGGAGGATAAGGGTGTCATGCAAAGAACTACAAATCAGGCAGTCAGATAAGTGTGTGTTTACACAGTTGTGAAACACAAATCAACTATGTATGCAGAAACTATCCATCTGCATACTCAATGTAAAAGGCAAGTCAACATATTCTCAGCCACATTCCACGGATAGAGGATGACACGGATGTTAAATCCCCCTCATAGGAGAATATACTGTGAGAGAGTCACAGCACAGGGAAATCGGCGCAAATCGGAAATATTCGGATAACACGTTGGGAAAACGCGAATCGGGCCCTTAGTAAATGACCCCCATTGAGTCTATTCAAACAGCAAAAAATCACAAGGTGGTAATATATTCATTTTAGATAATTCTACCTTATGCTAAAGGTAGCATAAGGTAGAAAGTGAGCAAGAGATTGAATATATGGTGAAAAGGAGAGGTTAGAGTCTAGCACAACCCCAAGATAACGGGCCTGCTGCCTCAGTGTTATATTGATCCCACAGAACGAGATGGAGAGGTCAGGGTTAGGTAAGTTAGTAGATGGTGGAAAGACAAGAAGTTGAGTCTTAGAAAGATTAAGTTTCAAGAAGAGAGAGGACATGATGTTAGAGATAGCAGAGAGACATTCACTAGTGTTCTGGATTAAGGCAGATGTTACGTGCAGAATTATACAGCTGGGTGTCATCAGCATAGAGATGATACTGGAAACTAAATCTGCTGATGGTTTGTCCAATGGGGGCAGTATAGAGGGGGAATAGAAGAGGACCTAAGACTGAGACCTGAGGAACCCCGACACTGAGAGGAAGATGAAAAGAGAAAAATCCAGAAAAGGAGACACTGAAAGTGTATTGAAAAGTGCAGTGAAAGTAAATTACATCTATTGTAATTAAAAAAATGTAAACCTCTGTTAAAATATAATAAAATATATAAAAGTAATAAAAATGTAAATAGAACTGATATAAGAAATCGCAATCTTTAAAGTAACGTTATCACATTGTATGAGACTCCTACAAAAACTGAAGTTTGTAGTTAAAAAATATATATAGAAAATGACTACTGTATTAGTTTAAATTGGTCTTCCTCTATTCCCTGCCCATCTCTTTTGGGGAGTTGTACACTGCATTATCTGATGAACCAAAATATCTTAATGTCATTATAAGAGATTAATGACCAATTAACACAATTTTTAAAAAATATATATAATTTTGTCTGAACCAATATGACCAAGGAGTTTTTGGGAGCCCTATGCAACCTTCTGTTGCCCTTTCTGTCATTGCTTGGTGTCTGTAGCCTGAACAAGGTCCTGGGGGTACAGGGTCCTCCTGGTGGTGGAGGACCATAGATTCAATTCCCAGGCAGCTTCTGCCAGGGGTTGCCCTCCCAGGAAGGATGAGAGCAGGAGGATCCTGTACCCACAGGTGTAGTCAGAGCTCTGCCACAAATGGAACAAAAAAGTTATTTAGAAAGTTATTTAGAAAGTTATGACAGAAAGTTATTTAGAAGGTCAGTCACGGCTTCCACAAACTCATGCTGAGTGAAATCTTTCATAAAATTCTGATCAAATTCCACTTTATTCAATTCACCCATCGCTAGTTAAAATGCAAGGGTCAGATTGTATCAATGATATAATAGTACTTTATTAAAATAATTTTCTTTTCTATAGAAAAGAAATCAATTTTAAGGCCATTATCATTTTCATCATAAAAAAAAAAATAATGGAAACACCTTTGTTTATTAACCTGATGATATATACTCTTACCATTACCAAAAGGATGCAGACCTCCCTTCACAGCAAATAGCATATAATATGCCCACAATGGGGGTCATTTACTAAGGGCCCGATTCGCGTTTTCCCGAATATTTCCGATTTGCGCCGATTGTACCTGAATTGCCCCGGGATTTTCGTGCACGCGATCGGATTGTGGCGCATCGGCGCCGACATGCACGCGATGGAAATCGGGGGCGTGGCCGAACGAAAACCCGACGGATTCTGAAAAACCGCTGCATTTAAAAAAAAAATTGTGTCACGAAAATTTCACTCACCTTCATCCAGGATAGGCCGGTGTATTTCGAGGCATTTCAGCGGACTTCAGCGCAGCAGCGCCACCTGGTGGACGGCGAACGGACCGGGTAAGTAAATCTCCCCCATTAGCTTCCCAGGAGCATATGGGCGCCATCACCAAAATAAAAAAAATAACAGTCATAGAAAAGAATTGCAGCAAAATATAATGTATAAGCAAATAAACAGAATAGCACATTTCCTAAAAGCCTGCTATGCTATTCCCATGCCATGTTTATTTCTGCTATAAATTTCTAAGTAAAGGTACACGAGGGGGAAAATATGAAATGTATGCAATACTGTAAATGTTGTTCTCAAATGGAAACATTTCTTTTAACATTTCCGAGAACTACAGTATACCGTAACTTAAAAAAAACAGAAATCCCAAGCATGCCCCCTCCTCAAGTGACCCTTATGGTAGTGTCAATAGTGGTGGGTATTTTAATAGCTGTTCTATTTTTCACACCATTTCTTTACTTTACTTTACTTCTCAGATAGAAAACCACATTGATAACTTGTTTCTCTGCATTTCTAAAATGTAACATATGAATGTGGCAACACTTTCTTTATTTCCCAAACCCATAATTGCTCATCTATTATCTGGAAATATCCCTTGATCTGGATATCGGTATCTGATAGTGTACGTTTTTTTAGTATTTACTCATTTCTTCTACACATAACAAATAAAAAAGCCAATATTTCTTTCTTTGCAATATGAAACATTTTCACAATTTATTCCTGAGAATGATGATATTGAAAAGTCTGTGCATTTGGATGAAATAGCTCTCTGGCCTTAAACAATATGGTAATAGCATGTAGCCACATAAAAATAATAATAGGCAGTCCAAAGACTTCTGGGACACCTGCTGAAAGTGTTTATTGTCATGGCTGGGAGCGATTGCAGATGAGCACTACCTTGTATGCATAAATATTGATAATTTACTTCTTCTAGATCCACTAAGGAATTCTGTCTGTGTTAAAAATTCTACCTTGCCACGAGCACTTGGATACAGACATTTTCACAATGCATTTTTTTTTTCAGGTAGATCCTTCTGTTTGCAATGAGATTTCAGGTTGTCTGTATTTCGAATGCATACTTCCCTTATTTGCATTGCATAACTTCTGCAACATTTGGCTGCTTCTCTGCCAATTATCCATGTTAAAATAAAAAGGAGAGTTTTAAATCATGTTTAAATATATATTACATTTGTCTACGAAAACTGTGTCTTTTTTTTCAATTATTTACTCTGAATGAGTTCTTTTAAAATCAAAACTATTTCCACAACGCCATAAATAACTTATAGCCTGGTTACACAATGGAACATTTTGTCTGTTCATGCTAGAATAACAGTCTTGGATTATTTAGAACGATGCTGATGCAATGTGAATTGTAACAAACAATATACTGCATGGGTAGAATGGATTTGTTCTTTTGAAGAAAAGGAATTCTTAAAATGTTATTTTATCAAATACCACAACCTTTGTTTTGTTCTAGTTCCTGTTGCTGCTCATTGACATTTTTCTTGGGGAACCATGAGAAAATACAATATTTTTGGCAGTTCAAGAACCCACTCAACAGCTTAAGAAATTCAATGGGGCTTATTTACTGAGGGATTCGCGCCGCTGGGACAGGTATTTAGAAGGGGATTGGGTCCCACGCAATCGGATTTTGGCGCCGACTTTCGGGGGCAGGCCGTCGAGCAATCCGACAGATTCGGACTGAGCGCGGGATTTGACTTTAAAATTGTTTCACAAGACATGCAATTACATACACCGGGAAGAAGAAGGTGAACTATGGCCGACCTGAGTGGGAAAGCGACAGATGCAGGAAATCGAGCACACGATCTTTGTGAATCGCGCCAGAGTCCATGATCGTCTGACACTCCGTATTTCTGGAACTCTGTCAGCTGGGTAAGTAAATGTGCCCCAATGCAGCTTATAAGGAGAAGAAAACACTACCAACACTACCAGTATATTATCAAACAGTTGAACAGCTTCTAGATCATGTTTCTCTCATGCATCATTGTAATGGCATCATCTAAAAAAATCAACTTTGAGATATAAGTTAGTCAAGGAGGCGGAGAGTTTTACACTGAAATCAAGCTCTCCTGCCACTCAACACCTCCTCAGATCAATGATTTCCATAGATGCAGGACCTTAAATTACAGTGAAATAAGTGTTCTGGGACAGGGAGAGTTTGACTTCAGTGCTAAGCTCTCTGCCTCCTTATAAAACCTATAAAGCTTGACAACATACTGCTAGTGGTTTATTAGGCCAATTTCTGATTACAGGTTCCCTTTAAGTATGGTGGAGTATCCATAATTCTTTGGTGTCGCTTTGCTGTGTCTGGTACTGGAGGAGCTTTACCTAATCATAAGAATCATGAAATCAGAGAATTATCAAGAGCTTTTAGAGCACAATGTACAACCAAGTTTTTAAAAAAACTTGGTTTAAGTGGAAGATCATGGGGTTTCAGGCAAGACCATAGCCTAAAGCACAAATACAAGAGAACACAGGTATTATTGAATAAAAAAATGTTTTAAAATGGCCATAAATGAGTCCTGACCTAAATCCTATTGAAATTCTTTTGGGTGAATTGATTCACTTATTTATATAGCGCACACAGATTACACAGCGCTGCACAGAGCTTGCCAAATCAGTCCTTGTCCCCAATGGAATTAGCAAGTACCCTGCAAACATAAAAAAGCATGAACTAAATGCAAAGGAAGAGTTGGAGAAAATATCACCTGAGAAGTGCCAGTTGCTAATAGATGGCTACAAGAAATATCTGGCTGTCATCTATGCTAAAGGTCGTGAAACAAAGTATTAATTAGGGACCTTTATTGCTTTGTAATTGCAACATGTAAGTTTAAATGCAATGTTTGATTGTTATATTACATTGGGCCACTAATTAAAGTATATGCCTTTGGTACGTTTCCATTTATTTCTACAGATATTTACAGTCTATGAAAAAGAAATTAGGGGTGCCAATAATGATGAGCAGCACTGTATACACAAAATAACTGTATCTATACACCATCGGCCTCCCGCAAGGAAAAGAAAGATTTAAACATTGTGACTTATATAAAGTAAGTAATTACATAATAGACTCAGCATACTTAAAGAGGACCTATCAGGTTGATTGGGACCATAAATCAACAAATGGTCCATATAGATCTTTGGTTAAGGGTCCAATATCGACATGAATATTGGTTTTGGGTGGCTTGAATAAAAACACAAGCAAGTGAAGCCAAAATAATATCCCAGCATGCACTTTAACTTTAGCGCTTGCACAGTGTAGTTGGGGTTCCCTAAGCCAGCTTCACTAGCTACAACAAGAGGCGCCGGGAGCTGTGGAAATGGTAAGCATAATTTTTTCTTATCATGTTAAGAGCAATTTGGTACACAAAACAACTAGTCCATAAGAACCCATGGGTGGTTTAGTGTCCCAAATTGCGCTGCCAGGTTCCTTTAAAAGGTAATTTTTCTCTGCCTGCAATGATGATGTTCTACACACGGAGACACACAATGGTTAATGGCTTCATTTTAAATCTTTATAATGGTGGGGAATAATGGTCATAAAGCTTAGGATTGTGACCACTATAAATATATATAAATAAATTCTGGAGCTCAGTATTTGCGGAATACATATTATATTAGGCAGACAAGTTCTGAAGATGTCTGGTGTGAAAATATATCACATATCCAATCCCACTGTCAGAAGTTGATGTGGTAATATCTTTCTGCTGTTGATCATTCTTGTTCAAGCTGTTTGTATACAGTCTATCAATTATACAGTATTATCAAAGTTTACTCCTTACATTTCCTCATGGCTTTAAATCTATGCTGAAATGTACAAGATGTACCAGTTTTGGAAAAATGCCAGAATTTGTGATACTTTTGGAATTTTTAAATTTTAATCTAATGTTTCTCATAAAAAATAGCAGCATGTCTGGATTTTTCCAGCACTATGTAGTAAGTTAGTGAAGTTGAAGCACTGCAACCTGTACTGCTTACCATATATCACTTGGTGGCTATGTTAGTATTGAAGTGATCCGCAGACAGAACCCCGACAATCACAGGATGTAACATCCACAATCCACATAACAGGGATCCCATTCTTACTGATGGGTGGAGCAGCAGGACAAGCATGCCCACTCTATGTGAGTATCTATGTGAGAGGAGTAGATAGCCAGGCACTTTTACCCATTATCTCCAGCACTAACATAACCAGCATACAGACATAAATGGGGCTTACTCGTTCTGCCGTGGCACCTGTTAGTGAGAAAGGAATCCCCATTCTCTATATCACAAGGGTCTAGTTTGCATGATTGTTGGCCATCTCAGCAGTTGGACTCACCACAATCTCCTTGTTATCCCCAATCCTGTTGATTATTTATAAGCCTGGGACAATAGATTTAAAGCTCAGGCCAATTTATTTTATATGAAAGAGAGTTTCAAATAGGCCATTGGTCAGAGGAAATGGAAGCCCTGTTCACAAAAGCTGGTAGGGATCCCCATCAATCTAATATCATAGGTAGTGAAAAGATGTCCTGTTGTCAGGCTCTATACATATTTTATCACTGATCTCAAGTACACAGAGAGTAAAGAAAATGCTTTCTTGTGGTTTCCTATAAATAGTACACCAAGTCTTACAGTAGGTACTCTACTTTCTGCTATTATACTCTTTGAATGCTTTATAGAAGGGAAGAGATGATCATCATCCTATGTCTTTCTCTGCCATCCTTACATTGTATACATGTGACCATAACCGGATCTAACATGCTTATATTTGTAGGTAATTTCCTGCAAATAATCTGTAAAATTTGAATTTTAACCTGAATAAATCTTTACTGTATGAAAATCCATTGTAGAACCAAAAGATATTTCTTGCCCTGTAAGTACTAAAATGAAATAAATAAAATATATGACAAATGTTTGGAGTTGATGGATATTTATTGGCAGCAGCAGGTAAATGCATTATAGTCAGTCAGTGAATCAATCAGACCTGCAACACTATGCATTATTTTTAAGCATCAGTCAGCATCAATCCAATGGGTCTAAGTGACAGTCTTTCAACATACAGGGAAGTATATGTCACAGACACCCTCAGTAGTGTTAAAAATCAATTGCCACATTAATTCTGCTTGTTATCATATGACAGATATTTTCTTACATTTTACAGCTACCCTGAATAGTGTAAGAAACTGTCAGAAATAGATATTTTTATTAGTTAACCCTTGGCGTGAATTACAGTATGCACCACAGTAAAAAAAAATATACATGTAAAATAGTTTTCTATTCAACCTGATATTGGATCTCTCTAGTTTGACATTGAGATTGAAGGATCAGTTAAAATATACTAAGCTGTATTCTTGTTATCTACAATTGCCTAAAACATCCTAAATCTGACAACATGAAACTTTAATGATAACAAATTTGAAATGTGATAATAATGCATGTCGAGACTGAGACATTCATTATTACATGCAGCGCATATAAAAATATAGAAGTATAAATAGATGTAAAATGAATTGGATTGAGTCTTTAACTATGCATAAGGCTGTCACATCTCCTTAATTGAATGTGTTTTGCCAGGAAACAATAGTTTGCAATCATTTTTAGCCTAAGAAGTACTGTATTAGCTCATGTATGGTAGAACTGCTGCTTTATCTGTCCTCTGCTTGGAGAAAAGCAAGCACTTCATTTTCAATCTTGGATCTCTTGAGCATGAAACCCAAGTGCCTGTGTGACCAGTGTGTAATGGAAGTCCACTGTCAGGGAATAAAAGGTGAAGGTCCATGGATATTAGTGGGTCTTCTGGTTGACAGTCCATTTTAAATTATATCAATTTGGAGAACCAAAACAGCTGTATCTAAATTGCGACCACAGTTCAGTTATTTCGGTTCGGATGGTCGACTTCATGTTGTGTTTGCATTTCTGTCACATAGCTTGAAACACAGAGCAGTTAAATGAATTGCAATAAGGAGCGTAACAAAAAAATAAACATGGACACAGATGCTCAGTCTTCTTTACTTGGTACATATGTGCGGTACACACACCACCCCACCAAGCAATATGCAGAATTTAACCATGGTATTAGCATTCAGGAATGAGCCAGTACACATTAGAGTCAAAGTTTCCAGAGCAGATGTACAGACACATCATGCTGCCAATTTATAGGAGATGTTTGTAACTACCTACTGTACTAAAATGCTATTGAAGAGCAGACACAGGCTAATTACTTGTCAAGTCTTCAGCTTTATACTATTGCTCTAGCAACCTCCGTTTAAAGGGACTACGACACATCTGCGACCACTACATCCTCATATGCTGCACAAATGACATGCAATGACATCAGTACTGAATGCAGAGCCACACATTAGACCCATTCACAGTAGGACTAGACTAGGCTTCTGCTGCATGTATCACTATGTCTTATGCTTAATGATAAAACTGGTAAAGTTTAAGACAGTCTAGTCGTACTTTGAACCATCTTTGAAATACATTTTTTGCCACACTGATAATTTGCTGCAAAGCTATGCCTCCTTTCTGTTAAGAAATCTCTCTCACGGTTGTGGGATCATAGATATTTGAAGACTGTCAAGTTATACTTTGTACAGGCAGTCCCCGGGTTATGTACAACATAGATTCTGTAGGTTTGTATTTAAGTTGAAGTTGTATGTAAGTCGAAACAAGTAGATTTTGTAATTCATTATTTACATAGGGGACGTAATCAGTTATATGCTGTGTATCTGGATATGAGTGATTGCTCGATATAGATACCTGCGCTTATGATAATAACCTTATTATCTACTGGCTACCACACAACTGACTGTGGTCGAACCGGAGGTTGAGCTTTCACTACAGCTTATCCACAGTGCACCCCATGTTGATTTGTGCTATTGAGATCTGATTATTTATTTGCATCTTGCTCCACAAGACCCTCTGAAGAATCCTATTGAAGGAGGAAACGCGTCAGGGAGGGGGGATACGGGGTGAAACTTAGGAAACAGTATGTGGTGCTGCCCTTGTAAGGGCGGGAGTCAATTATAAGGGTGATAGGGAGAGTGGCTCAACAGTATCCTGGCTTGGAACATTAATTCTGGGGAATGAGCAAGTTATACCTCTGAGTTAACCCTTGACGACCCGCCCCATTGGAGAAAAGGTCCACAGGAATGGTAAGACACATGCTTTTACAAACACTGTTTATTGAGGCATGTGCAGTCCTGAGGACCGCATAAGTAATATCCATCTATGCTGTGACTGCTATTGGACACGTATGGTTTATCACTGTTTTAGATTTTCAAAAATAAAGAGAAGAAGACGGGTCACTCACCAGGACGTGATAATTTATTGCAGTCGGCAAGGGCAGGTAGAGAGGTGCCGAACACGCCACAAACGACGGATCGTTTCGCGCACAAAGCGCTTTCTCAGGTCTGTGACGTCATGTGGTGGGCAGGAACTATTCTGGTAAGCGTGTTCCGGCCCAGTAACCATAGATACTGTGAATACAACTAACTGAAGTTCCCAAGCTGGGCTGGGTACAGGTAGTGCGTGTCAACAACACATTTTTTTAAATATCGGCGGTTTCTCCGAATCAGACGGTATCCGACGGCCAGCCCCGATTCTTTGCATGGCAGCCGGCGCCAATGCGCCACATGCGATCGCGTGCACCAAAATCCTGGACACATTCAGGGAAAATCGTAAGACGCAAAACTGTAAATTCGGGTAACCGATGTTAAAAACGTGATTGTGGTCCTTTATTGAGATTAATGGTTTGGTTTGTTGTAAAGTATATTTGTAAGTGTAACTCAGGGGGGGACCAAAAAACAAAAAAAAA